>CADDXX010000354.1:564100-597627 GCA_902810485.1 Alauda arvensis
TAAGAGTGAGTGAGAGGAACCTAAAAGAATATTAAAGGAAAGAAAAATACATCCATCCTATCTGAAAAAAGCAGAAGGGGTATATTCTTTTTTTCATGAATGAAAAATAATTGTTTGAGAAGAATGATGAAAAAAATCTCCTGGAGAACCTACAGAAAACCTGCTAGATTTTGTTAGTAGGCTTGGAGCCTATGATCGTAACTTCTTCAATATCGTTAAAATGAAGCATTTTGTAAGAAATTGAACCAAGGGTGTTGATGTCAACCGATTTTGCCTTTTAGGAGCTACTGATTGCTCCAAGAAAACTATTTCGTTTATACCTGAGATTATTCTGTCTTGTGGGTCTGGTGCAGACAAGCATGTTATTCCAGCAAGGAATGCCCTTGACTTTTCCAAATTTTGACTTCTCTTTTAGCAAAAATATTTATCCATTCTGCTTGTGGTCTTTTTTACAGGTTAGGAGCTAGCAAATACCAGAAACAAAGTTAAAACCACAGCAGACCATTTGATGTAAATTTGATCCAATAATATGCAGATCTTGAACTGGTCTATTTAGGAATAAAATTATCTAATTRCTGCTTTTCTGAATCTTCTGCTCTGCTCTGCATTTAGATGGTCTTACTTTGACATATATGCAGAAATAAATGAAGGATTCRCAAAAGAGAGAAGGAACTGGTTATGTGTGTCACTTGGGATTGATTCTTAAACTTCTTTGGGACATAAATAATTGAGTACTAGCAGTATCAGGGAGGGTGGGGATGATGGGTAGTATAATCCTTCAGTGGAGCCAGGAGTATTGSTGTCTCATTTGCATATGATATTAAGTGTAACACACAGGAGAGAATGGATATCCTGGGATAGACTGTTCTAATGGCCTGGTAATTATGGCACTCCAGAGGTAAATAGGAGTGTCTTGATTAAGATACCTGATATGATTTGGGCAGCTGGAAAGAGAGAATTTCATTTCATCTCTCAAGAAATAGTTATTCAGAAAACTGAATTACAGGATCTCTCAGAAACTACAAGGTGAAGAGGAAGGGGATAGATACRGATAAATGTATTTTCTATTTAAATATATTTTTAACTTAACTGGAAGCATTTTTCAGTTTCTAAGCATTTCCTCCAATAATGTCAGGTCACCTGAATAAGCACTTTGGGGAAATAAATTAGATACTAAAAAATCCAGTTACTCTGGTATACAAAACTGTTCAAGTTTGCTGACAGCCCTGATAGTAAACTAGTTCCATATAAAATTTTCTTTCCAGAAAATCTTAAGCAGTTTTATTGCCTCAATCTCATCTGATTTCCCTGGTTTCWACTAATTTATTAATTAATTTTTATGACAAAGAAATATTTTTAAGCTTCTCATTATGTGGGTCTACAACTAAGCACCAAGTGTTTTGGCTTTTAGCTAAGTGTCAGTAAGCAGATCAGAAAGCATCAGGAAAGGCTGGATTAATTAAACACAAGCTTTGRTCTCTCTCTCTTTTCTCTGCTATGTTTTTAAGTAGTCCTTTGGGTTTCAGTTCATTACTAGGTTTTGTTTGTAGGTAAGGTTAAGGGCTAATGTGCAAGGTATTTGTGCAAAAGTAGTTGTGCTCTCKCCAAGTGCATTAAGTGCTTTGGAGGATTTACAAAATGTTTAGTTACGGTGCCCATAGCTACACACRTTTGAACAGCAATGTGCAAGTGCCTTACAGACAATTAGTGAATGATAGTTTTTGCCTCAGCTCACAATAAAGTGTGACTTTCRAGCTTCATCTTTATTTTTAAAGGTGTCTGAGACATGCTAGTATACATTGCTATGCTTTATTTGAAAAAATAACACATGAAGATAGTAGATAGTAGTGATTTTTTTGTTTGTTTTTAAACTTTTTTTCCCCCACAAATAATTGTTTAGAATCTTGGAGTGATGGAAAACCTTTAGGTTGGAAAGGCTCTCTGGAGGTCATCTGGTACAAGGTCCRGCTGAAAGCAGGGAATTGGACTGGGTTAAATAGGGCTGTGTCCAGCCAAGTCATTGATATCTCCAGCAAAGGAGATCTCACCACTTCTCTGGAAACCTCTTTAAATGTTTAACTGTTCTCACAGTAAATAACTTTTATGTAATATCCCAKGGTCTGCATGTTGCTTTTGTTTTGTCACTTTACTTCCTTTGGGAGACTGCTTACATCCTCTCTGTGACTACCTCTCTTAAGTGCTAGAAGGATAATTTATATTGCTCCAGTCCCATTTCARCTGTTGGCTTTTTAACATTTTGTTTTAACATCTGGCACAGTTTAGTTTAATCTTAATAGAGTAGATTATTAATGATTATGATGCTCACTAAAACCCAAACTATTAAATGGAGGGAAGAGTCAGTATCCCCTTTGCCATTTACAGGAATAATTCRTTTCCTATGCCAGGGAATAAAACTGCAGGGGATCAGAAAGATGTTCWCCACTATATCATCTGCTTTGTGGAAAGAAAAGGAAAAGTTCATTCTAAGGCACCCTTACTCCACCTCTGAATTTAAGCAAATTCTAGCTCATAGAAATTCTTCTTGCAGACACAACAGTGTGACAGGTGACTCTGACTTAGAGCTGTCCGTGTCACTTTGCATTAGAAAATACAATGTGACTGACATGAGTGATATAAAATGTCAAGTAAGACACTTGTCAAAAGTGGACGAAATTTGGACCWTTTCTGTTCAAATGTAGCAAAAGAAACTGTYTTAAAACCTGGCTTTTGTTTGGTTCTCCTGGATTTTTTTTTGGTTCTCCTTTTCCCCCCGCTAAAGGTGACCTGAGAATATTAACTTCTAAATAGTTACAAARTTTTTTATAAATTTRTACTGACAAGCTCTCTCAGTGATGATCAGCAGCAGTCTTCATCAGGAGGTAAGGAAGAGGACTTTCACTCACATTTCTTGCTCTGTGTACACATGAAATCACASTTTCCTGCACTGAAGGTAACAATTCCTGCATTCCTGATGCTGCCCCATAGAATGTCTCCAGCTTATTCCCTTGTGAAGAGTCATAGGAAAGCAACAGAACTGTGCAGCTGCCTTAATTTCCCACTTTTCTCATTCCTACTGTTCTATCAGCAGGAAAGCCTCCAACACTTGGATAAGATGCATAACAAAGTTTCTAGKCCTTACACTGTGATTCTCTGTATAAACCCTTGGACCAGTTTCATCTCTGTAAGGAGATAAGGATGCTCAGCAAGTGGCAGCACTTGATCTTACGCAGTGTTGTAGTCATAGTTTACAATATCAGATTGCAGTCTTGTCAGGTGCACTTTTAGCCCTGTGGGAGAAAAATTGTGCCCTAGACTTTAGGGCATATAACTAGCAGATTGTATAAAAATAAGGTAAAGTCATAGTTATAAAATACAAATAAAAGAAAATATTTGAAGTGATCCACAAGTAAGATTTTTATTATCTGRAGAATATTTATTGGCTAAACAACTCTTGGAGGGTTTTATTGTTGACTTTGGGGAAGCTGGACTATGGCAAAGGTGCATTTCTACAAAGAAGTTTCCTTTTGGATATTCTGGAAAGGAGCTTTCCATGACTGCTCTTGCTGTACAGTGCAGATTCATTCTTTAGTGCATCCTGAAGTTCTGCCCTAATTTGCTCTGAGAAATCTAGCACACAACTTCCTCCATAAACTCTGATTTTGATAGATTCGTGGACAGACTTGTTGACTTCCAAATAAGCTGTAGAAATTGTTACTGTGTATTAGACCACATAYACTTGCACTCCTCTTTACACAAACACTTTTCATCATTTTAATTTATGAATAATTTTAATACTACATAAAATGAATTTTTGAAAGATATATTTTGTTTGTTAGCTGAGTGCAAATAAAAACAGCGATTTAAGACAAAGCCACATGCTTCTCTCTGGTGTTTATGAACATGAATGCAATTAAATTAATTTCTGGCATGCTTTTTAGATAGTAATGACTTTGTGCCATGATATAGCTACAGAGATTTAGATGTAAAATTTAGTGGGAGGGAAGGTGGTCTGTGACAATAAGGCTGTTATGTGGTGCTTAAACGATTTTGATTAATTCTGCAGCAGATATAAAGTGATGACAAGGAATACATATAGATCTTAACTYTTCCTGGTTATTTCTTCTGCCTGCTGAGGATTCATCTCAAAAGAATAGGAAGCCATATTTGCCAAAATCAGTAAAATAAGACAATATATGAATTATGCTGCCATCCCAAAGCTTATTACTAGCATGGCATAGGCTGRCTCATCATGCTTAAAGATAAAATTRGAGGGTGATGTAGCCAAGAGTGGTCTATGTTAGGAGGCAGAATTCTTTCAGCTATGAAATAAAAACTGTGGACTATAAAAGTACCTCTGACTTCTGGCTCAAAAAACCTAACGACAATTCTTGGGGGAAGGAGAAGATTTTGAAAATACAAACACTGCTACCTCCTTCATTTTGGCTGAAGCTGTTGGCTGGCATCAACATCCTGACCCATTTCATAGACTAGATCTTGAAGCTTGATTCTTCATTGCAGCTCTTTTCTTTCTTGTGTTCCTTACCTCTTGAATATTATGATTTTCAGCAAGCATTCACTTATCTCTTTTTGCTCTTCCCTACTTCCTCTGTGCAAGGATTCTTTTATAGGTCAAACAGCATAATGTATTGTGGTGCTTCAGCAACCCCAGCTGTGGCTCCATGTGTTCCATACCCTAAATAAAGCATGTCAGGCAAGTTCTTAGGTCATGCAGTTGAATATCTGYGATCAATCTTTACCATGCTGGGGTGTATCAGTCATGTAAAGCATTATAGACCATGGTAACAGCCAGCATCTTTCAGCTAGGATTATGCAGCAAGAATAATAAAATAYACAAATACATAATTTTTACACTTCTTGCCACAAACACATAAATCTTTTAAGGACACGAACGTATTTCCACAACCTGATGTATGGAGTAACTTGTAAAGTACGACATCTAGAGAGGAAAAAACTCATTATTTTTCTCTTAACACATGAATAGGTGCTGTTGCTAGCAATTTTAAAGAGATGACAAATCTTCTCAGAACTGGAGCAAAGAGACCCAGTGTTCTGAGCTGCAAAATCTTCATTCTCTGTAAAGGCGTTGTATTGGAAGAGATTGTGGGATGGTAAAGGGGATGGCAATGAAAAGATTATTTAGAGAAAGGGGGGTAGAATGTAAGTAATTTACATTATGTCATAAAATAGGCTTTTACAAACAGTTAGTTACAATGGTTCAAGAAATTACATAGTGCTTATGCAATCAGTTTCATCAGCTCCCAAAAACTGTTCACTAACCATGAGTGAAAAAGGGAAAAATACTCAGCTGAAGGAAAATGCCAACACATTTCTCAGTYGTTTCAGATGTTAAATAACTACATGTTTTTCCAGCATATGTTCCCATGACCTTTACAGCATGGATTGAAGGATATTTTCATAGGATGTCAAAATGCTCCTCATAAAGGAAGAAATGACATATTTTCAACCGGCCCACCTTCAGAATTGTGAAGCAGGATATCATTGGAGGGCAAACAGCACARGCTGTACCCTATATAACAGATGTACAAATCCTATTTGTCATGAGCCTCTCCACTATGGAAAATAGGTCATCCTTAAGCATTAGGATTAGGGTTCTGTAGACCTGTTTTTATCCTTGATTCTGCACCTGACTTTGAGGAATTAAAAATGACTTGTTGAAAAATTAARGACTGTTTTCAGAAGTCTAAAGCCATAGTGTTTGGTCACCCCTTGATGTAGTTTAAACCTACCATCTTCTGCTGTTTGGAGAGGATYTAGCACAGTGTGCCCCTGATTCTCTTTGGGTCAGGTACATGCTAYAGTAACCATTATCATGCAGTATTGTTTCTGGATCTGTCTTTGCTGGAAGGACAGGCATTGGCTTAAGGCACACATGGTAGGCTTCATGTGTCTAAAAAAGGGAGGAAGTTCTTCTGTGTATGTGAAAATAATTAAGCAATTACGTGTGAAAGATGAGGAAGATACAGGAGAGTGAATAAAGGTGGGAGCTTGAAGGCACAGACATAAGAGTGGCTCTTACCCACTATCCAAGCACCAGCTGAGTTTCAGTAGCTGGTCACATGTATGCAGTTGGCTTTTGGCCCTGGAGAGGGRAAGCCTTCTTTGGCTCTCTAACACTGCAAAGGAATTACATTTGATCCTGAACCACCAAATAAATGAAGAAATAAAAAGTACTATTATTCAGATTAATAAAAGTTGATGCAACAAGGAGGTATAGAAATCCCCTCCTTTATCTTAGGCTTTCAAATTCAGAACTGGAGAGTCTCAAACTGAAACTGTGTTTTAAATTAACAACCATTCAGAAAGTTTTGCTAAACTCTACCTTTTGGTGTATGCACTTAGCACATGGAAGCATTGGTTATATATTTATACATTGAATAATTTATACATTTATCTTCTGTATCATGCCAGTAAATGATACGAAGAACACATATTCTGTGAATAATACAAAACCAGTTTTTTTCCTAGACTAGATGAAAACATTTTTTTCTAATATAAACCTGAACAAAAAGAATACTCTTGTGGAAGTAGAAGGGGAAACAGGAGGTATTCAATGGTTTACTKCTGACAATAGCTTCTGCACATCCCACTCAAGACAATATAAAGTGCTTATGTCTTCAGAATAATGATGGCAATAAGCTGTAATTAATACACCTTTAATGTCACATGAAAGATGTCAAGACTAATTCTTCACTTTGAAAACTAAGGGCCTACAGATGGGCTGACAGTCTGAAATGCAAATTTCCTCAAAATTCTCTGTTTTGCTTATCTTTATCTCTAACTTTTCTGATTTAAACCCTTTTTTTCTTTTAATTACAAGAGGTTTTMATTTAATTTGTAATCATATAAAGATACACGTGGTTTTTCCAGCTGGGTTCTGGAGTCCAACTGCTTTCCATTTTAGAGTGAGTATTTGGTTATCTCTAGGGTTGGAGACCAGAATAAGTATTTTTTCTATGTTATTTTGCAAAAAAACCCCTTTGATTAAAATAATGTACATAGTATTTTCTTGATATCTCTGACTTTCCAGTGAAAATAATTTTACCACACAGTGGTCTGTGTTTATAGATGATTCTTAAATTTAGTCAGAGAATACTCACCACTGTACATGAGATGGCATTTAAAGACTGCCCAAAGAGGTGAATTTTTTTTAGGAGGAGAAACAAGCAAACAAGCAAAATCCCCCCAAACAAACCCCCAGCCTAATTTTAAACTGGGTATTTCACAAGACTGCAATATGTTTYGTCTCCTTGCTGTTTTCGTGCAAGTCTGGGACACTGAGAGACTATTTGTGCCAATATCAAGAGTAGATCTGTGATTAGAKGAATTTATGCCCAGTTAGGAGTGACAAGTTTCTAGAGTCTTCCCAAGATTAATTTCACACCTCATCATTTCTTGTTGAAGAGTTGTCCAGAAAAGGCTGAAGTAATGCAGTGAGATAGGCTGTTTGGTTGGACAGGAACTCAGTTCTTACTCTGGACCAAAATGAACCAACATCTGCTTTGATGTAGCCTTGCTGACTTTTACAATGGTGTGTGTAACTGCATGAAATTAGGTTGGGCTGAAGCTGACCCTTAGAAAATTTAGAAGGTTTGCACCTTCCCATATTTAAAAAAAAAATGGGCAGAAGTCAATTTTCTTAACTCTGGGCATTTATTCAGTCACCACCGTATTTTAAAATGAAATGCCACCTAAAAAACATGGTAGTATCTTCTGCATTAATATAGGAAAATGTACTTTCAGTAGTAAAACTGCATGAAATACATCTCTGYTTCTTTTCTTACCAGCTGTGACTGTCAGCACTTCTCCCTGGTTTTTACAGCTATTCACATCTGGCTAGAGATGTGACTTCTATTAGAAGATCTATTGTGGAGAGAGGTCAGGCACTAGTTGGCAAACAGGTMTAATGTCATTATTCTGGTGTCTCTTGACAACCATATTCAACTTCCTCCAACAGCAGATGGATCAACTTGTGTGTCTGGATAATAGAGTAGGAGARCAGTAATTTTCAAGTTGAGAGGACRTRGTAAAGGCTCTCAGCTCTTAGGACTGATGGAAGACCTTTTCAAGATCATTAGTGAAATGATTTTCTTCCTCAGTTTCTTTGTTCTGTATCATTTTTTTTTCCCCTTAGTGAGTACTGAGAATAACTCTTCAAAGCCCAGCGCAGTCATGGTATGATTCCCAGTCTGGTTCTGCACAATCTAGCTTACACCTGAGGCACTATAACTATATTAATGCAATGCTCTGCCCCAGATAATTAACTCTGAGCTAGCTCATGCTTCTCAAAATAGTGCTGTAAAGCATCTAAATATTTACTTGTGAGGAAGAAGCTGGTGTACTGKAGGGCCMTGGCCCTGCTTTCCACTTTTCCCATTAGTACCATCCAATTACTTACRTTTACCTGGGCACCTGACAGGGTTGCAGCTACTTAGCTGGCTTTSTTCACTTGGATATTATGAGGAGGAGGTTTTGGGTAAGCACTATATAAACAGTGAGCTTAGAGATAATTTGCAATGTAGATAGACATGTACCATATGGATAGACAAAACAGATGGTGGGTGAGGGAGGAGGAGAGTTAGGAACAGAAGCACAGAACAGTGAACAGATTTCCTCCCAGTTGTCCTAGAGTCTAGTACAGGGTCAAAATTAGAGCCCAAATTCCTTGGCCTGAAGGCTGGTTTCTTATCAGTATTGTTTAAGTCAGGGAGCATTATTTTTTATTCCCTTAACTCATTTGCTCACTTTGAGTATTGCTGTTATCTCCCAGAGAATTTAAACTGGAGTTTATGTCCGAAGAGTTTAGAGATTTTCTATTTGCAGTGGTTCTCATCAGGAAAGGTCAGAATAAATGGCATTTTTCATAGTCAGTCTAGTTTAAAACCTGGCTGTGGTTCATGCATAACAACAGCAACAATTTGCATTTATATAGCACCTTTCATCCCTTAGGACCTCACAGTGCTTTATAAACCATATGTGGGAATAACTTCACTGAAATAACAGTTGAAAATCCTCCTTGAAGCCCTGCAGCCKGGGGGATAGCTGAGGGGCAGCATACAGTTACATAGCCCATAAGCATGGCATTGGGAAGGTGCTGTTTCTCACTTCTCAATGCTGCTAGATGAAGGGAAAACAGAGTCAAATTGCATAGGAGAAAATTTGRCTTGAATGTGCTTTGAGAGGATATTATCCCCACAGAAAGTAAATTTTGTGATAAAATTTCATGATCACTGGTCATCAGGGCTTTGTTTTTCTGATGCTACTGTAGGATGATACCTCTGACAGTACAAGACATTATTGTACTGGCTCAGGGTGAACATATCCATATATTTCACTGTTCACACTGTCCTCAGTCAGTATATGTATTTGGGTTAGAAGCTTCCTAGCAAACTTTGTTCGGTAATATATATGGTCTCAATATCTGCTAAACTTCTCTCTGCTTCAGACTGACAATATTAGCATGGAGTTTTTTTGGTTGCACAGTGCCTTATCCTCAAAAAAAACCCCCACAACAAAACTTGCATAGACATACACATTCTGCTTATTTAGAGAGCAATGATGAAGGTACTTAGATGAATGTGTTATCTACCAGAAGATTATAATAAATGGAAAAAATTCTGTTAAGTGGGTTTGACTTAATCAGATAAAAATGTGCATGGTTCTCATTACTAAATTAATCACTTCTGCTGCTAAAAAATAAGTTGCATACATCCCCATACTGTCCTTTGGAAGTGATAGAGCAGTGAGGGAGTGAAGGATACAATGACAGACAGGCTTTCTGTGATGTCAACTTTTCCCAGTGCTTTTCAAGGTGAACATGAGGGTACTCTTTTTTTTTGTGTTATTTTCACTGAGTCACAGGAAAAATGAGTGTAAAGATGAGTATAGCCTACCAGAAATGCCTTTAATCACTGGACAATGCAATTCCCATTAGAGAGCATGCAGAGTTTAGTGTATGGCTTGAATCAGAGGGAGGCTTGTACCTTACAGCATTCAGTGAGACCAGCAGTAGAATAGCTCTTTTTTAACACTTCAGTCATCTCTGAGGGCACTCCTCATGCTGTCCTCAAGGACACCTGTGACAGTGCCTGACTGGCTTCAGCAGGAGTTGGTGGTACTCACCCTCCACTGTCAGTCCTGTAAGGGCCACCCCATCAGGGYTGATTCATCTCTGCCACTTTTGTCATGGCACTCACAAAGGTGAGGACCAACATTTCTGCAGAGAACTATCGAATTATTAAAATCCATAGTGATTATATAAAAATAATATTCCCCTGAGGACATAATTGGTTTTACATGTGAGGAGGGCTGACAGATGCCCCTGAGAAAGCCTRTTATTGTTAGAGTGCACTGTTAGAGTGCAAAATGTTGTAATAACAGTCTGAGAGGAAACTGGCTGATTAAATGACAGGTTACCAAACCTTCCCCCCATCATAAAGTGCCTTATTTTTTTTCTAGTAGTTTATAGTTTACTACTATGACTAGGGGAACTCATTGTAATAAGGTATTTAATTCTTGTGACTAATTTGCTCTAAGGAAAAAAAAAGGCCTGTAACCTATTTTTATTCAGCATTGTTTTACTTAAACTATATTTCACTTAAGAAACACCTGAAAAACGTTCTCCCCCCCAGCCCTGCCTTTAAATAAATAATTTTTAGTAAAGGTGTGGGTTTAGGTTGCTAARTTGTGGTGGTATTGTTTCAGTTACTTGGCTGGATGATTGAAAATTAGTAAAGTGTAAAAGGAGAAGACTTCAGTATGGAAAAGGAGACAAGGGAGAAGATAGATGTCCATAAAATTGTGAGTGGCACACAGAAAAATAGAGAATAAAKTAATGSAACTCTTTGCCATAGGGTGTTGCATAAAATGAAAATTCCTATGGGTGCCTAAAGTAAGTGTGCAAGCACATGGGAGTAAGAAAACAACAAAATAGGTATCYCCATACACAAAACAAGGGTGTAGTTCCTTCATTTCATGAGGTCCCTGAGCTATAAAACCCTGGGTGCGGGGGCGTAGTCTGAAAGGTTATCACTTCAAACTTTTACTGTTCTTGTCCTCTTCCCCTCACCTTTCTGCTGGTCAGCTGGAGATAGGTTACTGGGCCAGCTGGATCTTTGGTGTGGCCAAGTGTCTTATTCTTCATTTACTGAATTTCAAGTTGTCCAGACAAATCATTCSTGCCTTCAAACTTGTAGGTGCATGTTGTATGAAGCATTGCATGACTTTTTTTTTTTTTTTCTAGAAAGTTTTAACTTTCTAGAAATGTTAAAAATAAATTGAAAAAAAAAGTTTGTATGCTTTACAGGGGGAGACTGAAAGATGGAGGATTCTTGACATCCTGTTAATCATGGTCCCTTGTGCTGCCTTTAATGCAGGTGAGCTGAGTCTGATGTGAATKAAGGATGGCACAAGAGTCCTCCCACACTGAACTGACTTTGAGCAAAAGCTGCAGTCAGAATGGGAGGTGTAGGTGTCCCCAGGCTGGATTCTGACCTGGAAAACACCTCTACTGCTATTTCTGGCTATGGAATAGAGGCAGAGCCTCAATATAAACCAGTGCTTCAGAATATGATTGGGAAGAAAGTTCACTTCTTCTTCCTTGGTCCCAAGGGATCTAAATGCTTTGACTAGCTCAAGGGATRCCTTGGGGCAAAGCATTGTTTCTGATTCTTGTACTTGGTGTGACAGACTTCTAGGTTTCTCTGGGTTTAGAGGTGTTTTGAGTTGCTGTATAGAATGGAATTCTTGCTATCAGTCTCTTTCTTTCTCCCTTTTCTCCCTTGCCTCTCTCCGCTTAACAGTCTGAGCCAATGGGGACCCTGGAGTTCTCTGTGGCTGTTTTATTCATAGATTTAGCCTTTTTCTTAGTGCAGCAGCTTCATAAAATATTTTTCAAGGACAACTTTTTTCCCTAAAGGTTTGCTCAGCAGCAATGACTGTCTCATCTAGGTAATCTATTCTGATTAATTTGACTTTAGCTTTCTTGCTGCTCCAGTGGAGTCCAAATTTGTCAAGGACTTAAATATATATACACACATTCACACCAGGGAAGTTTCACAAAAAATGAAAAAAAAAAAAAACCCGGAACACAATGAACTGCCTCCTAATTCTATTAAGAGGCTCACTCTTCGGGAAAGGCACTGCTGTTAGCTGCCTGACCGGAGCAGCATGCAGCAAGCATTTAGCAGTCGAAGCTGCGATCATTGAGTAGTTTCTGGCATACCCGCAAGGCGCCCAGGGTCACTCTGTGTGTGTGCATGTTGTATTTCTGCATTTATTTTATTTCCAGGCGCAGCTGCGGGGCGCGGTGCAGTGCGGGTGCGCGGCCGGCAGGGGGCGGTGYCCGCGGGCTCCGCGGAGCCCTCAGGGCGCGGTCCCGGCCCCGGCCCCGTGCCGCGCTCCCGGCAGCGAGCGGCCAGCGCTGCGGCTCGGCTCCGGCCTGCGGGACGTGCAGCCGCCAAGGTGCTGCCCTTCAGGGGCTCGGGAGAGCCCCCGGAACCAACACAGCCTGSGGGGAAAGGGATCGAGAGCGGGAGCGAGAGCGAGAAGGCACCGGGAAGGTGTTGGTGGATGGAAAGCTGCCCGTGAGCCCGCAGTGTGCGCGCACCGCCCAGAAAGCCAGTTGTACCCTGGGCTGCATCCASAGCAGYGYGTGAGGGAGGGGATTCCGCCCCTCTGCTCCGTTCTGTGAGACCCCGCCTGGAGCATCCTGCTCTGGGSTCCCAGCACAGGAAAGACATGGAAGTGCTGGAGCGAGTCCAGAGCAGAGCTATGGAGCTGGTCGCAGGGCTGGAGCACCTCCTATAAGCRAAGGCTGAGAGTTCAGCCTGCAGAAGAGGTGGCTCTGGGGAGACGTTATTTCAGGTACAAAAAAAGGCTTGCAAGAAAAATTAGGGCAAACGTGTTAGCTGCTGTGATAGGACAAGGGRCAATGGTTTTAAACMTTTGAAAGAGGGTTTGCTTTAGATTTGATATGAGGAAGAAAATTTTTACAATGGGGCTGACAAACACTGAAACATGTTTCCTGGAGAAAAACTGGATGTCCCATCCCTGCAAACATTCAAGGTCAAGGTTCTGCATARCCTGATGTAGYTGAAGATGTTCCTGCACCTCAAAGTGGGAGTCAGACTAGGTGATTTTGAAAGGTTCATTCCAACCCACACTATTCTGTTAYTCCATCATTCTATGATCTTGATTTTATCCCACACTCTTTTCCCTCTCTGTATTTGCTTGTTTTGCTAGAAACMTGTCTATTTCTTGTAATCTATTCTGGAAGAGGAGCTTAGTTTTTATAATCCCTCTTCCATAGGTCTTTCTTACCTGTACTACTTGCTCATAAAASCATACTTGACTTTAAACAACATTTGGCCACTTTGCTGTCTTAGTTTAGCATATTTAAATGGGAATTGATAATGGAATTCATTATCAATTATCAAAGAAAGGAATTAAATCTTCTATCATAAACAAATAGAAGTATCCCTTTCTTGCATAACTGAAAGAAAAGCTGGGGTAAAAAAGAAGAAAGGAGACAGCACCCTCAAAGATGCTGACAGGTCTTGGATGATATCAGAAACTGAAGGATAATGTGACCGGAAAACACCTTTAACTAACGGGCCGTGATAAATTTCTAGCTCCCCCAAAAAATAAGTCAGTCTTCTATTCAGCTGTGGTTTCTCTGCTTCTCCTCCTGTAGTGAATGCATGTTTGAATAAGGAAAGGAAACAAGAAAGGGGAAGTSAGGATAAGCCTGGTCTTTTTCATACCCCATGGGGTATGAATACCAGAATGGTTGTGAGTTAAGTAGAGCACTTATCTTTTTGAGGCTCTTAAGCTGGCAGGGAAAACAAATTTCTCTACCCATGCAGAGGAAGTGGTTGTGGAGCTCATTGTACAACTTCAGAGAAGATGGCTATAAATCAGTTGTTGTTCCCTTTTCCCCCATGTTGTCTGTCCCTGCAGACAYGTGTGTGCCTCAGCTGGCACTGTGATTCAAGTCCCACCTACAGGATGCTCTCCCCTGACCAGCTGCCATTGCCACAGAGGTTGTTAAGGTGTTGTGCTGTTGCTCAGCAGGTGAATACCTACCCTGGTCCTGTGTGTTAAGTGCTAGATGCCCTGAGCTGCCATTTAATCCAGGCGGGACTGAAAACATCCTTTTACACAACCCCTTAGGGTGTACAAGCTTAAAAATGTGAGCTGCAATGGGTGACTTTCAAGAAGGGTCTCAAAGCTGGAATTAGAACATCTCACTGAAATAGGGCTGATTCCCCAGAGCTCAGGAAGGCTGAGCCCTTCTTTTTTTTTTCAATCTTGGTTAGCACAGAGAGGCAGATGAATTTCCCAGCACCTTGATGTACAGAGCTTTCCTAATTTACCATTTGGGATTCTTTCYTCCTCTTTGTTCTAGGGTCGTCTGGATCTTTGGAAGGTCTCCTCTCCAGGACTCCATCTGATTCCCAAGGGCATACCAGAGGTGTGACTGCTGTGCCTTTTRGGTCACTTGGTGCTTTTGGTATTGACACTTTACGGCAGACAAGAGGATCATGAGAATTGACTCCAGGTAGAATGGGATAAGCAGGCAGGGGCTGTTCAGAGAGGCAGACTCCAGATGCTTATCTGTGTGGTGCATTACCTTTCCTTACTTGTTCAAGGGCATCATTGAAAGGTGAACACATTTGGAAGCATTAGCATTCCTCCACACCTTCTGAATAATTTTACTATTTTATGGGAGTTAATTTTGTTTTAATTTCTTCCTGTTGTTTTCTTTCCCAATCCCTACCACTTAGGAGGTCAACAGAAAGCTACAGCTTGCCTCATATTTATTCAGTGACTTATTCAGATCAGCATCTGTCTCTTCAGACTTCTCACGTTTAACCCCTTACTTTGAGTGGACCTTTCCTTCTAGGTTTGGAGATAATTCACTAAATGTCCTCTGTAGTCTGATTATGACATTGAATTTGGAGAAAGATTTCTGCTTCACAGGGTTGAAAATTATTCCAGGGAATGTTGTGTACTTGTTTTCCTTCCTGTTAGACATCTTGCACTTCCCAGAGAAGTAAATTYTAAAAACAATATGTTCTGTGTTATGATATCTAAATGAAGTCATTAAAATATCTATACCATGGCACTGGTAGATTAAACCCAGGTTGTTCCCACAGGAATCAAGTACTCAAATCAATACTTCTCTCCAAGCCAACTTTATTATTTTTAAGCAGCTTTTTTTTTTTTTTAATGTGTATTTGACAGAAGTTACTAGCCAGAGCTATGTCTTAGGTGATAAACTGATGTTCAACAGAAAATTGGCCAACAGTTTTATGTCCTGTTTTTTTTTGGGAAGGGGAAAGGGATGGGAAGATTTGCTTTTACTTCCTATTTGAACACAGTCTTTTAATAGGACTTTCCTGCTGTCTGCCATATACTTTTGCCTCCATAAAGTGACTTACAGGAGGGAGGCAGGCTTGAGGCAGCCTTATTCTGAAGTGCACCTATCTCTGAATAGCTGCTCTCTGTGTTTAGGCTGTGAGTAAAAACCATTCCCTGTCCTTGGCTTCCTGTGGTCCTAAATGAAAGGGAAAGTGGTACATGTAATTGAGACGTGTAATTGAGGTGCTGGCTCTCATGGGACCCTCTGTGAGCTGTAGGATTCATGCTCTGTGTCACCAGGTCGGGTGGCTTCAGGATGAACAGGAGGCAGCAGCCAGTGCCCTCTGCAAACACAGGATCTGAAAGAAAATATGCAAAAGGAATTCTCTGTAACATCTTCCCCTTGGTCCCCCTGTATCTGAACAGAGCTGATAAAGCCACTTTAAACACACTGTATAGATTTTYACCCTTCTGTTGTGTGCTCAGATATGCAGAGATGACAGATATGGTAAACACAGAATTGCAGATGCAAGTAATATTTTTAAGCCATAAACATTTTTCTCACTGAAGAACAAGTTTGCATTTATCAAAGATTTCAGTGAAGGGTTTTCTGGTTTGTCTGCCACACGAAAGGATTATGTGAATATTTAATTTTAATATTTATTCTATGATTTTTTTTTAACAGCAAATGCTTCTGTTGGGAATTTGCTACATTTTTTAAACACAGCAATCTATTAATATTGAAATTGCATCAAACACTTCTATTACTCCCAAAAAATGTTACTCTCTTCTTTCTAATGCTTTAAAAAGTACTTAGAAACAAAAACCTCCCAAACCTAAATTTCTCTAGTTTTAAGAATTGACCGACAGTGACTCTTTTAATACAAAACAAACTTATAATTGAGGAGTCAGTTTTATTCCTTCTAGTGCTTCTCTAGAGGGATTGTCTACAGCTGAGACCAAATTCAAATATTATTTGGAAAATTATGAATTTGAAAATGTAATTAGGAATTTGAGATTGATGTTTACTTGTAAATTTTTTTCCATTTGATTTTAGCCTACMTTATTTTATGAGAGCAAATGCAACAGCATACTGTAGAGGAATCCCAAATTTTGATTAAAGAAAATTTTTATTTGTTTTAAGGCACAGGGAGATTCTAGTCGTGAATAACATTTATTAGCACTGTCATTTGCARTTAGGGCCAATGTATTAAGTATGTCATCTAGGTAACTAGATGAGTGCTAGATTAAGAGTGCTGGAGAATTAGGGTCTTAATTTTCAGAGCAGTCTGTTGAATGAACAACWTTGTTTATTGTGTTTGTAAATTCAGCCTTTGTTTAACAAGAGTAAATATTTTTATGATGTAAACACACAGCCCATTGTGTGGTGATAGAATTCATATGAATACCTTCCCTGGACTATGTTCAAGGTGTCTGTATTGTTTTTCATGAYCATTTCCTTCCAAGGATGACACAGCATGGAATGTATTCACTWGCAAACCATGCTGCTTTGGCCAGGGAAACAGCAACTTCCTTTCACAGTTTCCATTTTCATTTGTTGTAATGGGGYGCATACTTTGATTTAGGAATTATTGCAACTAAATGATGGGGAGGCAAAAGTTAATGACATCATCAACCTGTCTGGAATTGYCCGGAGAAAAATACACTGTGCTGTGGTGTGCTCATCCTTATTATATCTAGCAGAGACCCAGGGAAGCAGTGCTGGCYCTGGACAAGAGTTGGGAGGGGCACAGCCAAGGCCTCTGCCCAGAAGGAGCACAGAGGAGGTGCTCTGCAGATGCTTTCCCACATTTCCAGAAGGAGGAATGTGCACTGCAGAAGGCAAAATTAATGGAGCGGTCTCTTAATAATTCTCTACCTAAAAGTAGAGAGTATCTGGGAGTGTCTTTGTACATGACGTGTGAAATTTCTCATCCTAAATGGGCTTCTGCGCAGGTTTAAAATTGTTCCTTCATGAAGCTGCCTACGACCATAGGTTGAGATTTTGTATTGCCCTGTTTTTGGTGTGAGGGATTTTTTTGTTGTTTTTCACCCCCAAGAGCCCCCCTGCCCAGGTGTCCCTTAAACCCTGACTAATAATCTTTGGGTTTTGTACAGGCAATTTCCTACCACTCAAAGACAGACCAAGACAAGATTTTGTTCCTGAGAATGTGACATTTCACATGAAGACAAGACARCATTCTTCTGAAGATAWTACAGTCTCAGGACTWTATTCCTGGTGTATGGCTGGATCTYTTCTCCAAGAAWGARTTGCTCATTTAACTCTGAGAAAACTTTAACATTTTCTTGGGTGGGCATGAAGACTAATATTAACTGCTTTTATGGCAACATGCAGCCAAAAAAGGAGTMCAACTGATGGATAATTATTAGATGTGAGATGGATATAGGACCTTAAATCCTAAAGACAAATTCTTGCCCATTATCACTTGATCATATGAACAGAAGCATTTGGGGCTCTGAGATTGCTGAAAGCCTCCACTGTGCCATTCTTGTGTTTGATGCTTTGCAGAGCACCTTCTCCCACTCTTTGTCTTAAGGCCACCACGCAGGACAAAGAGAGGAAAACTTCCTCTTTTTTGCTACACCCATCCTCCACTTATGAGTGGGAAAAAACTCCTTTATTCCCCTTGTCAGGGCAAGATTTATCCTGTAGAATGCAAGCTTTATGGATCTTTTTTTATTTGCCTGCCTTTTTTAATTGAATGCTCGGAGTGATTTCTCTAAGAATGCAGAGAGCAACCAGTCTAGAATACCAAAATGTGGCACCTTCTTAATTAACCAAGCAATCATCAACTCGATCGAATCTCTTTGAAGTTTTCCAGCAACTACGTGCTCACCATATGAAAAGAGATCAGTAATGTGGAATGCCAGTGCTGGCAGTAAGGTCAGCTTCTTGATCAATAATAACTCAGCCTGAGCAGACATTTAATCTGAAAGAAAGAGGTCATCTCCAATCAGGTTCTTTAAAAGATCAACCAACAAAATCTAATCACTGATTACTGAATATTTAGTCATGCAGTGACCTTGGTTACTATTGTTTAATCATACATTATTAGCTAATTCCTTTTAATTCCAGCTTGTGAATTAGATTTCATCCTAATTATTATTACAGCTCTTAAAGAAGGAAGACATTACAGTTTGTATGACACTGACTGCAATAGGCCGGAGCCAGCAAAATCAAATCCAAAATGTTTCTGTGAGGCTGTCTTTCTGTCTCCATATAATTCCTAACAAATCTTTCTTCAGCCTTTTCTTAAGGACCTCTAGTGTTGGACAATTCCCCAATCACAATATAGCAGAATGTTATAAAATATCTTTATCTCATGCASAGGGGGAAAGTAAGGAATTTGTCCTCTCCTGGGTACATTGAACCAGAGCATCTCACTATCAAATGCCATCAGTGTTAGCAATGAACCAAATGCTAGAAATTGCTTAAAATCAAATAAATTTTGTGTACACATAGTGTAGATATCGCTGATAACTCAGATAATTTTTAAGAGCATGTTGTAAGGGGACCAGTTCACAGTAGGTAGCAGTAAAAGAGCCAGCAGGCTAAATAAATGTGAGGGAGAATTGGCTTCAGTTCCAGATTCACCTTGCTGTGACATCTCCCTCAGTTCTAATTGACCAGGGGTGAATCAAGGATAGGAAATCACTTTGAATTTCCCAAACACTATATCCAGGAGAGACTATTGAGAATGCCCAGAGTTCATGAATTCCAGCAGCTCCTGACTGTGCTTGTTGTTTCAGAAGAGCCTCTTGGTGAGCTGTAGCTGCCATGGTGCTCTCTCCAAACCCCTGGGAGTGAAACACACGTGTGCCAGCTGTGTGCCAGGTGTCTCCAGAGTCAGTGCTGGTCTGCAGCAGGACACTGTCTGCTTTTCATGTTCCTGTGGGAGAATCTGCTTATCTGCCAGCTTCACCTGCACTTGCGTATTTCTTACACACTCTACAAGCCCTTGCCTGTGGGATTCTGAGCCCAAAAATGTGTCTGCATTTTTTTCCCCAAGCATGTCCATTGTTCCCACCTGAGGTGCCACCTAAGTCAGTGTGCTTTGCCTCTGTGTCCTTTGACCATAACTCTGTTACACAGCCCTTCGTTATGTTACTCTTTGACCATAATTTCAGTAACAATAGAGCTCTACTGACATCAGCCTCCTCGTTAGGGCTGTACTGACCCATTTCATGTCTTAAAATTCAGCAGTGATCCATGACAGGCTGCACCAGGCTTAAATTAGAATTTTTGTTTCTTTTGAAGGAAAAAAATGAGAGAGATATTAACTAGACCTCGTTCAATTAAAATTGGTAATTGGTAACTATTTTTGTTTGTTTTAAAATCTTGATATCAGACTGCTTATGTATTACAGTTTTTTTTTAGGAGGGGAAATTTTAGTAGTTTGTATCTGTTGCTCTCAGAATTCTGGGTTTTGAATTGATATTCTCACACAAATTTAAGACGGGGCTCTGATGCCTCCCATCAGTCACACAGTTTGTGATAGAGTTAAGGAAAGTGATTTCAGGTTCTTCTTGGTAATCTTGAGAGATATCACTCTACTACTTTATGCCTCAGCCATCCAACTGGGAAAGCTATGTATAAATCAAGATCACAAGCAAAGTTAAATGATGCCTCAGTGGGTATATTCTGTGCAAAAACTTATTTTCTGTATTTTATCTTTCCTTCAGATGGCTGTCCTAGTAGACAGTCACACTGGGATTTCATTTTACATGAAAAGAGAAAATAACTTTTWCTGAAGGACTCATTGTGGCTTAGCCTTGCAAATCTGCAAATATTAGACCTCAAATGTACTGAAATCTGGAACATTGATCTTGCAGAAGCCAATGTTATAACCTCAARCAAATTGATATGATGTTTGCTGTGTCCTCTGGCCAGGGACTAAAATGAGTCACGTTTGTTTTAGTACATTGTTTAAATGTTTTATCATGGTTATTGAACCTTGCAKATGATATTTTGATAAACAAAGATTTTAGGAATACTTTAAATACTGATTTCATAGCTGGTAATTAATTTTAGTGATATTAGTCAGAATTGGTTAAATTTATCCAGGTTTTCAGCCATTTATCTAAAGTCAAACTAGGAGGAAAGGAAGRAGTTGAGCCACAGCAAACTCTCTGAAGCTCTCTAGTTTTGTTTTATTGTCARGTAAATACCATAAGCCTCATATAATGTCTGATTCTACAAAAAGATTTCTATGGGAGTGTGGTGTTAATTTTTTTCTTTTTTTGTCATTTCATAGTGTATGTTTTCTTTTTGTTGGGGTAATGTGTTTATTTCCTTATTGTGAGTGGAACTGAATCTGTTCTCAGTTTGGTTAAGGGTTGTCGTGGGTGCTCAAAAGGATGGATACTTTCGAGCTGCAGGACCTATCGGCCTCTGGRTACCTTTTCTCCTCTGATTCAGCACAGCTAAATGTTAACAATGCCTCCTGGGAAAGGGAAAAAATAGCCTTTCTGCTTAGCTGGTGCTGTTGGAGCGTCTGTTTTCCTTTTATATTTTCTGTATATTGCCACACCACAACATAGGTCCATAAACATGTTACTAGATWTTACTAGAAACTGTGTRTGTGTGCTTGCATGTCCTTGTGTGTGCRTTGAATAGGAATTTTTCCCAGAAATAAATTAATTTTCGTTTCATTGAAATATTGGCAGGGAAAAAACAGCAGAGGCTTTAACCCTCTGGGGTGCTGTCTGTCTACATATGCAATCTCCCTCTGAAATGCCCTGGGCTAAGCAGAGCACATCATAGCAGGGGAAGCTAGAAAAGGCAGCAGATCTTGTTCCTGTGCACAAACCTGACATTTTATATCCCAGATGGTAGTTTTATGGGCCATTATGATGCTTCAGACTGACTCAATAGGTGAAATGAAAGAATGAAAATAGTCCTATTGCCAAAAAAGAAAAAAAAAAAGGAAAAAGAAAGAAGAAAGGTTGATTTGGGAGCTCAAGAGCTGGTCTTCAACAGGGCTGAGTAAGTCACAGACCAACTGCTGTGATTTATGTGATGGTACAGTGTGATTAACTTTCCCCTGGATCATTAGAGAGTCTCTGTGGGTGGTGATGTGCCAGTTACTGTTCTCAGCTGGAAGGAGAATCAGCAATAAACAGCCAGATGGGGGGAAAAGAAGAGAAGGAAATTCCTAATCAGAGCTGAATTTTAAGATTAAATCTGCACAGATTTTAGGACAAGTAAAAAAGTGCTTACTTTCYTAACCCCAGGAACTTTAGTTGTCTTTCTCAGTAACAGCAGGACGCAGGAGATCTGTCACCCAGCTTTAAGCCCTTGTCTGCAGTTTGCAGAAGTCTTGAGCAAACTGTAGCACTGCCAATTTACATCTGTACCCAGCCCACTTCCAGACCCACCATGAACATGTTTGCAGCAGARGGTTGGGTATGTGAGTGTCATGCTGGTCTGTGGGGTGGTGTAGGAAGTACCCAGGATGTGTGGGTAGGTTGGCATCTCACTGCCTGGCCTTTTCAGTGACAAAAGTTTAAAATTAAATCAGATGAATTTCACTGTCCTTCACAGAAGGACTGCAAATTGTATTTGACACTAACTCATGGCATCTGCTACTGGTTTACTGCTAAACTGGGCTCAGAAATAAAAGCTTCCACAGTCACTACAGATGTCCTTAAGCTRTACGCTTTTTTGTATTGAATATCTCCAAAGGCAAAGACTTCAAAATTTCCCGGGGAGACTTGTGCTGGTKCTCAGTCATTCTCACAGAGAAGAAGTGTTTCCTGATGTTCAGATTATATTTCAGTTTGTGCTGAAACACAGCCTGTTTCAGTTTGTCACTCTTCCTTCTTGTCACTGGCTRCTACTGAGAAGAACCTGATGCATTTTTATACCCCTTAGGTGTAAAAGGTGTCCTCTTTGCACTCTTCTTTCAGGTATTTATACACTTTGATCCTCCTGAACCTTTTCTTCTCCAGACTTAAAGCCCCATCTCTCTCAGGCTTTCCAAAATTGGAGAGTTACCACAGTCCCTTCATCACCATAGGCCCTTTGATGGACTCTATCCAATATGTCCATATCTCCCTTGTAGTGGGAAGCTCAGAACTGAACACAGTATTCCAGGTGTGTCCTCACCAGTGCTGAGCAGTGGGAAGRGATGCTTGCCCTCCACTTGCCTAAGGCAGCCCAGGGTACCACTTGCCTGCTGTGTGGTAAGGGCACATTGCAAGCTAAGTTGTGCTTTTTAGCTAATTTTGGTTTTGAAGTTYACAGTCATGTAGCAGTAATCTGTGCTCCAGAGCCTGGGGTGTGCTGAGCTGGCTGAAAGCAGATCCTGCAGCTTTTGAACACTTTTCATTGCTTCAATCTGCTCTCCTACCCCTCAGTTTGCCCTCTGCTATTGYGTCTTTTGCAAAGTGGTATTGTCTACTGCTGACAGAAAGGCTRTGGCATGGTGTAGCATGTTTTTACAGTCAGACAATCAGGATRAGTTTAGGGAAAATCAATGCAGGGGCAGAGAACTGTGAAATCACTATTAAAAAGACTAATTCTGTAAAAGAATACAGCAAATCATGTTAGAACATTTTCTCTTGAGAAGGCTCTGCCACCTCAGTTTTGCAAGTGGAATGGTGGTTCAAATCACATTGTAACATTTTACACTGAGGATGTAAACCTTTTTCCTAAAATCTTGTTATTACTTAACACTATGTTTTATRTTTTAATGTTTCTAAGCACAGAGATAATGATTGTTTGAAAAACMATTGTTATAACAGTATATGGCATAATAGCCACTCTTACGTTTATTATTATTATATCAATGCCATCCAATTAAACTTACAAACCTCTTTACTAATTGATCTCCATCAGAGATATATCTGTCTCAAATAGTCATCATTGTAATGAATCACCAGACCACAAAAAATGATTCTTGTGCTGTCTCAGTGTAGAATTTCAGTTTTATGTGGTTTGTTCTATAACATCATTTGYAGGGATATCTGCAAGTCCAGTTTTCCCTCCCAAGGGTCCAGAACTGAAAATGCTTGCATCTGGATCAGTGACAGGTCTGAGATTTGCTGCCTTGTGAACCATCAGAGATAGACACTGCAGCTTGCTGTCATTCAAAATTGTGACTCACTATTTCCCAACAACATAASGTTTTGGTTTCAAAGTCCCTATATTCAGGAAATGTGAGTCTTAGTATACCTGAGTTGTTTCCTATGGAATATAGAAACTTTAAAACTTGCTAATTGTTGTTCCCTTCCATCTGAGGCTTTTATGGTTATCTCTTACTATAGTAATAGTGCTTTAATACATTGAGAATTTAAGGAGCATAAAGACACTTTCTGTAAGGCACACAGCTCTTCTGAATGTTGTCTTTTCTTTAGGTTGTGTTTCTCTCTCTGCTACAGATAATCATATAAATTTTCCATTTCTGATAATTTTTATCTTGTCTTATATGTCAYATCTTTGTTTTCTTCTGAATTTGATATGCTTCTCAAGTTGTGATATTGATAAAACTTTAATATTTGGGGTTTGAAGCAACTCAAAAGTCACAAGGTCAGGTATAGGAAATGGAAGAACTGCATGAATATTCTTAGTAGTTTAAAGGGAAAAGCCCATTCATTATAAAGTTGCTTAAGTGAGRAGAGAAATAAAGCTCAGGGCGAGTGAGACTGGGGACACTGAAGAGTCACAGGTACCCCAGACATGAAGGAGAACTTAGTAGGAAGGGAGGACGAAGGCTGACTTCCCTTCCTGGATTCCTCTTCCCTACCCTRTGCTAACTCATGTTTGCATCAGCAGGAACTTTTACTCAAGTCTCTTCAGACAGGAGAAAAAAAATGAAGCAAATTCTTCTACACTGTGGGTGGGGAAAAAAAAGCATTTTCTTGCCCTTCCTTTTWAAATATTGCTGTGTATTTCTTTTTATTTTTACATAGTTCATCCAAATCAGAACATTCACTTTTGGACCTCTTGGTCTATTCCATCTGTTAAAATACTGGGGTTTTTGTTTTTCTTTTTTCTTTTTTTCCTTTTTTTTTTCTCCTGGACTTCTAATTTTGACAAAGGAAACAAAAACATGAACAGACCAAATCTGATGATACACACTTAAGTGTGTTGCTTGATTGTCTCTCTTTTGCAGTTGGACAGTCTTCTAGAAAATTGGTTATTTGCACAGCCCTCACAATGGCAGACAAATCTTGCTACTGAAACAGATCTTGCTGAGGAGTCCTGCATCACTGAACTGAAAATTGTCTCTGTTGTCTGAGTGGCACTGTCATTCAAATTTCTGACCTAAGTCAAGTAAAGTCTTACTTGAATARTGGATGTTATCACTATTGTTTGCCTTAGGCAGTGCAAACAGATACATGGCATGAGAGAGAATTAAGATTATGTTTATAGATTATTATAAGCCTTTTAGACAACATATGCTTAGGACTGATCCTGAGCTATCAGTAATTTTGCAGAGGGWCCTTACCTGGGCAAGAAATGTAAATGATGAGTTTTAAGTGGAGCTGCTTAATCCATCCACCACTTACAGCTGAGCTATACAGAGTGCTGCTGTTGGTTCTCATGAACCTTAAAAATTTACTTAGATTTGCTTTTTAGCAGACATTGTAATACTATCCAGCCAGTTTTCAACCCCAAATTTCATCTTCTGTCTTTTAAAAATCATTGTTTTATCTTTATAGTGGCAGAGGTCTAGCAGGGAATGGGAACATTGTATCACTTTGCGCAGTAATGGGGTAAAGGAGGAGGAATCATCTATAATTTGTTTCTCCATCCAGGCAAGTCAAGCTAAGTTATGATGAGAGCAGTGCAGCAGTCATGATCACCTACCGTTTTATAGCTGATGTGATTGTTTTTATGAAGCCTATAACATTTTTAACAGTGCTGTTGTGCTGATCATCATTCTTGTCTCAGCAGAACAATATTACTAYAGTCAAGTTAATTCAGCTTGCAGGGAGGGTTTGCTGCTGACAGAGTGTGAGAAGAAATCTCACAGAGAACTCTTTTCCCTTACTCAGATGTGGTCAGGGGACAAGAGAGTGCAGGGACACTGATCAGTTGGTCAAACACTTGAATGAATTATTCAAAGATTTTTTTCTTATCCTTCTGGCAAGGTGACGAACAGTTCTGCCACATTTCAGAGAGATAGCAACYTGCCATTTAGCTTGACTCTTCAGCTGTTGTTATTCACACAGTGTCTGGGTGAAGGGCACAAGCATGGATAAAAATAAAGACTGGAAGTAAAGGTCTGGGTTTTTTTTCCCATTGATCATTCTGAATTCTTCAGAGTGCTGCTTTGCAGAAGGTCGCACAGGAGTCAGCATAGTGCTGGCTACAGCAGCCACCCAGCAGAAGGAAAAGGCATATGGGTGGCAAAGAGGGGGCAGACAGTACATCCCCCATTCTTCCAGCTCCTTAGCACATGGTTTTCTGCTTGCATCCTACTGGCCCTCATTTAACTGCTTTCTTGGTTACTCCTATTTCTCATCTGAATTGCAGCAGAACATGACCCATAAACAAATGAGTAACATCTTCCTAGCATGTGGTGAGGTGAGGTGCTGTGCTTGCCCCTCTGCTGTGTTGATGGCCCTAAGAAAAGAAAAAAACTTTCCTATCTTCTACAACTCCCAAGACAGCCCAGTGATCTTTATCACTGTGATAAGAGGAGAGAAAAACTCARCCTATTTCTCTGGTACTYGGATATTGCTCATGTCATCTGACTGTCTCCCTGTTGATTCCTTCCTGTTGGGAGGAAAGAGGTAAAAGTAGMTATGGTGAGGAGAGAATMGTTTTTGCTCAAAGTGACCTTACAGTTTAGAATGCTAGAAATGTTGGGAAAACTCCATTTATTATGCCTACTGTTGTTCATGCTCTGTCTGTTTTGAGAAGTAGAATTCCTTGCAGGGATGACACAGTCTCACAGACATGCTTGAGGTCATAAAAGCACAGCCTTGAGATAAACTGTGTGTGCAAAGCCCTTTGATGTGTTGGAGAAGGCATCAGACCCTGGCCCCCACTGTCTGCTAGGGTGAGCTGAGCCTAACGGACCCTGTGTCCTGCTGTGGCTCTGCCTGCTGGGATGAGCTGAGCCAAATGACRCCTGTGTCCCTGTGTGTCTCTGCCTGTTGGCGTGAGCTGAACCTAACAGGAGCCTCTGTGTCCTGCTGTGGCTCTGCCACCTGGCATTCCTAGTGAGCTAATGACATAAATCTACTGTTTGCATTTCAGATCTGCTTTGGTGGTCACCCTGTTTACCTGTATCTATTGATTTACACACCTCCCATTTACTCTGATGATACCTTAGAACTTTTGGTTCAAAGTCAGTGAAGTTAGACTGGTTAAAAAATATTATTTCCCTTATTCATTTTTCTGCAGTGTGACCTCCACCATCTGCCTGCTGCTGACTTAAATAGAAGTCCAGTGTATGCTTTGACAGTTGTCCTAGTGTTTTGGTCCCAGGAG
This sequence comes from Alauda arvensis, assembly GCA_902810485.1. Taxonomy (NCBI): domain Eukaryota; kingdom Metazoa; phylum Chordata; class Aves; order Passeriformes; family Alaudidae; genus Alauda; species Alauda arvensis. The sequence continues at coordinate 590,970 of CADDXX010000354.1, forward strand.
ACTTTTAAAATCCTCTTTATCAATTTTTTAAAAACACAGTGTTTCTTAGTCTAATAAAGGGCATTAATTCTAAAAGAAGGGGGGAAAAAAAGACAACCCATTTGAACCTTGACGTAGATGGAATTTTATGTTCTGGAGGAAGGTGAAGATGAAGCTATTGTGTTTTTCTCTTGCCCTTTATCTTCTGGAAATCATTACTGGGAAAACTTGCCACTTTCTGAAATTCATCTGGGTTTAGTGTTTGCTGCTTCTGCTCTCTTTTCTGTAACAGTTGTTTGGAAATGGGTATTTAAACAAACTGAGAACAAATAAAAGCACTAGGTTTTCAGCAGGTATAGAAAACTATTCAGCAAAATAGCCAGAGTCCAGAACTGGTAATGCCTGTAGATTTTACTGGGCATTGCAAATAATTCCTGAAGGTAAAAGTGTTGATGTAAGTATTTCTTAGTCTAGGCTAACRCAGAAGGCAGAAGAAATCTAAGACTCACCAATCCAAGAAACCACCTAAAATTTAGTGATTTTTTGAATTGAAATGGGATTTCTACTAGCTGCATATGCAGACAGTTGAAGGTTTTAAAGGGGATAGACAGAGTCTTGGAATCTTTTTCCTTATGTGAAGATTATGCTGCTGACAAGGACAGCAAATTGTCTGGTCCTCTAGTGGAAACTGAGGTGTGAAAATGTTTGCACTGATTTGCTTTTTAAACATTTGCATGTATAGAAATGCCCGTGAGCATTTCTGRGCACATGCTTGTCATGGTTTAGCATAGCTTCTAGTTAAACAAGAAACAGTTACCTGCAAAGACCTGTGATTGACATCTTGCTCAGCCAATGAGAAAGCAAAATGTGTCTTTGCGAATGCCATATCAAGCTGGGAACGCTGGGAATTGGCTCTTCTTGCTAAAATTGCTGCATTCCATTATATGAGAGCTTTACTTACTTTTTCCACATACACAGTTGTATTCTGGAATATACTTTAAATGTGCCTACATAAAATACTTGCAGATATGTGTTGCACATGTATGGACTTTGCTGTTAGACACACAAGAAGTATGTCTTGGACAGAATGCATTAATGGCACTAGAGATCTCACCCTCACACTTTTATTKTGCCAGGTCATGGAGAGTCTGAAGCTATGGATTTAACATTCAGGCGCATGGTTCTAGGAAACTGTTCAGCCCTCTCACCTCTGGTTGGTTTTGCTGGCAATCCATATCAGGAACATCTGGCCCTTAATTGGCTTTCATGTGGGTTTTCCCGAGCTTTCAACATACGGCTTTGGAAAGGCCATTGTTCTCTTTATTAAAAGAACCTGGTTGGAACAAAGATTCATGTCTGCCGCAGACTAAGAACGAAGAGAGAGAGAAAAAGAAAACTTGTATTCAGCCTGTAAGCCAGATGAGTAAGTGTTTTAGCATGGAGGGTCTGGCATGTCAAGGTTTGCAGAGTCCTGAGGAAGTCAGAGGTGAGCAGGAAACCTGGCTTCTAGCCCGGTGGAGAAATAGGCACCTCTGTGACCACAGGCAACTAGTTAAATCTCCTAGTCCCTTGCCTGGTCCAACAGGAAAACTGGATGAAAGACAAGACCTGGTTAGATACCAAATGCTGTTTTTGAATGRAATTTTCCAAGGAGAGGTAAATGCAAACAACTCTGCTTTTATGAAAAGCCACATGCACTCTTATCAGAACGTTAAAAAGTGATGTGTGAGGCTGACAGCTATATCTCTTAATTCATTAGTGTGCTGCCATTTGAAAATCTATGATCTTAGAAGTGTGATGCTAGACAGTGTTTTTCATAGTGCTGTGTTTTTCCTGTGAGTATTTTCAGAGTTCAGTATAGGGGAARGGGCAGAATTTATTTGTGAGTCTCATAAAACAGATTTTGCATMTTTTTCTTTCTTTGTTTCTAAAGTGGAAGACATGCTTTGACATCTGTAGAGGAAGAGATCCAGGTGATGTAAATATTACTTTTTCTAAAGTTCTGATGGCTGTGTGACAGAAAAGCAGAGCAGGAATGGGAAGATTCAGTGACATAATTAAGGTGGTAGAGCACAACTGCTCTCCCAGTTGGGGTTTCTGTGGCAGAGAAACACTTTTTATGTGGCAATGTTACACATTGCCAGCAATTCCACCATTGAGGAGTAACATTTGTGCACCACCTGAGTACCTCAAATGTGCATGGCTACAAAAATGAACTATTTGTGGGTCTGTGTTCAAAGCATATGAACCTGGTATGGGTGGCCTAATTGTTTTCATCATGTCTAGGATTTTTATTGTTTACAGTTTTTTTTTTTTTTATAATATGTGAAAATCTATGTTAAAGACAACTAACAGGTGGTTGGTAATTACTGATTGGTAGGAGGTTGGAAATGGAAAATACAATATGAAACATGTTCCRTGGGATGGGAAGGCAGGGATGGGGAAGCAGGGCTGCTTTTGTGCAGGGGGGGTTTGATAGTCACATGAGAAGTCATGATTTTACTGTTGATGTGAATTTTATTTGAAACTCTTGTGGGCCTAATTTCCTCCTCCTCTTTTAGCAGGAGTCCTGACATGATAAAGCTTGACATGGCACAAAGTGAATTGTGGCAAAACTAAGGCCATGCCTTAGTTTTTTTTATCATTCCTAAAGGAAAGATAAAAAAAAAATAGTAAAATACTTTCTTTCCACGTGTAGCTGACATCCCTCAAGAATTTGTGTGGATGAGGAGAGTTCTACACTCTGGAAGTATTAGGGGAAATTCTGGGTTTTGTAACAAATAGTTTAGAGAAAGCACCAGGAGTCCTCTCCTGACAAAAAACTTTCATTTATTTATGAAAGTGGATCATGATTCCTGATGCAAAACRCAGTTGAAACAGTGTGGGGTTTGGTAGTTTTGCATGTCTGTGGGTTTTTAAAATTTTTTTCTTTGTTCTTTCACAATTTATTCTGGCTTACGAGGTGTTTTATTTTGGTTTTTTGGTGATATTCACTTTAGGGAAATGCAATTTACAAAGAGAAATTCACAATGTTTTCCATCCTTCCTATATTTCTTTACTCACCTCCCAGGACTTTGCTTAGTTCTCTAAGCTGGCACATTGTTGGATTATCTGAAGAGCAAGCATCCATACCTGAAGTATGAGATCTAGTCATTATAAGCACACTGCCTTTGTTGCATAAATGATATATAATAGACCATATGCTGTTTTATTTAGACAACAGTGACAAGATATTCTGAGTGATTCTCCCAGTGTAAAACAATCTAAATTTCTACTGAAACACTGCTTAACTTTCTTCATCACTGCACCTTTTGTTGCTTCCTGATGCTTCAAGTTTCACAGTTTCCTACCATACTGCAAGCAAACATTACAATTTCTTCTACAGCCACTTTAAAATTCTGGGCAGCAGATCTGCCATCTGCAGTCCATCTGCTTGGTCTAATACCTAAGAAACAGACTTCAACCATGAAAAGATAACCTCTACAAACTGTCAATAATGAAGAGTCCATCATAATCACTTAACATGTCAAACACCTGTGTGAGCAAGACAATGAGGGACTGACTTTTGCAGGAGAATGGATATAGGATTAGATGGAGCGTTACTTGGGGCCTGGATGGGAATATTTGTTTACAATGAAAAGGGCAGTCAATTGTGGCACATTTACTTGCAGCACACATCCCATTTGGCAGTGATTTTCCTAAAGAACTGAGGGTGATACTGAAAACCTGGAGGGTTTTTTATGGGCTTGTCCATGTCATAAATATGTGCAGAATCACATAGAGGCCTGCTTTGATGAATGTCCCCAGTTATTTAYAACCTGAACTGGGGGGATGATGCAGCACAGCTGCTGTTGCACCATCTATCCCTGATAACCATGATGCACTTAAAGCATTGTGGTATTTTTTTAAGTAACCTGTTATGTCTGCTGTGCAACAGCTCCAGGTAAAATGTTACTACAGATACATTGCCAGAAGATTTAATGAAAGATACCTTGAGGATGGTACAGAAAGAAGAAATTAATTGGCTTAAAGAAATTGGGAAGATAACTGGGCAACTTTGTACAGAAGAACTGCTTAATTTGTAGAAGGAAAGTAAGATACACAGAAATTGGGAATGAGGCTTCGCATGTTAGCAGATTGTAGCTCATGCCTGGGGGATGAGGTTTGTGAGCTGATGCAAAAAAGTGATGGGAAGTCAAAGAAAGGTGATAACAAGAAGAATGACCTACAGTGAACTTCTGGCTTAGGAAGTGAGACAAAAATGGAGCTTCTTGAAGAAATAGAAGGTGCTATGCCCTTGGGAAAAGATCAAAATATTTAGCAGTTGAAGCTGTAATATTAGAGAGTTGACATCAAGGAAAAAAACCAGTTTCCCTCCTCTTTCCCTGTTACGGCTTTTCCTTTTACTTGTTGCAGATTTAGTTTGATCAGGGTTTTTATATTTAAATTGAAAATGATACATACCCACATCATATTTATTGTATTAAARTATCTGTATAATATACCATACATTATACACACAGTTACAAACTTAAATTTTCCCATAGACTAGAAGCTATGTGGATTTGCTGAGAAAAAATTATGTTCAGGTCACTTTCAAAGTGGAGAGTGGTAATGAAATTGGATATAATGCCAGTGGCAGTGAGGAGATGCTAAAGCCATCCATGTGTCTAATTCTGAACAGACCTGATGGAAATATAGTCCTTGCACCATGGTGGCAGAAGCCATTGTTCCATGCAAGAGTTCAGCAKGACACCAAGTATGGTTCCTTAAGAAATATGCTGTGGATTCATCAACAGCTTGCTAAACCAAGATGTTTTGGATGATTTTTTTTTTCCTATTATTTGGGTTTCCAAACAGATTTGGAAACTTGAAGAAATTCTCAGCAGAAAGAGACCTATGAATCTGGGAAAATTGGAAATTTAAAGAATGTTTTCATTTTTCTTTATCTCTGCAAGGTTATGRTTGAAAACCAGTTGATTTCAACTGGATGTCAGTTTTGAAACAAGTCACCATCTGTGTAGCATTTCAGCAGCAGTGGAGATAAGACAGCAACCAAGGTTATATATCTATATAAGCCTATATTAATATAATTCTAACACATTTGTCRTCAGTCTGTTTTCACCTGCAGACCTTTAGGCATCTTTTTGAAGCAGTTGTCAGCTCTTACAAAGGGAATTCAGTCCTAATGACGGCGATTTTCCTTTTCTTGGTTGTCTTTCACTAACTCTGTAAGAGTGGACAGAGGTCCTCAGAGTCTGTGGTGATTGGATATAATGCCAGTGGCAGTGAGGAGATGCTAAAGCTATCACTGAGAGTGACTGATCTAACATAAAATGAATCACACATCACATACATAACTTTGTGTGGTGTGTCCCAAGAAATTCTTTTATCACCCTTTTCTAATGATCACAGATCAGCTGTCAGCCTTATGATATGTAACAGCAGTCAAATTTCTGAAATTTTACATGAAAATGGTAAATTGGATSACATGAATTGCTGGGGTTTGCACTACATGCATTTTGGGTAACCAAAGGTGGTGAAAGTAGTATAAAGTTCTACTCTTATTGTAGCTTCAACTCAGGATATTTGTCTGTACTTAGCAAAGAAGTCGATTTACCTAAGGGTGTTAGGATGGCTTAGTCAGCATAGTTGTTATCCTATATCCAGTAGTATCATCGCAGTTAAGAGCCTGTCACTGCTTTAGTTGGCCTCCCATCTAAAGATTTTAAATGTGGATAAAAGATGTTGTTTAGACTGGAAATTGGCAGGCAAAGATGGATGTCCTCTTTTTAAAAGGCTTGATCAGGTTTCTGGGCCTCCCTACTCAGTTGTGACCTTCATTTTTTCTTTTTTTTCAGATTGTTAGTCTGTGCTAGTTCTGAGTACATACATTGTGGTCTTGTCACCTGTTGACAACAAAAAGTTGGCTACAATTCAAATTATCTGATCTCTGGAAAATACAGAAACTATGGTCTTCTCTTTATTTTTGTTGAGCACGAGTGAATGATGCCAACATCACATACAGGAATATTTATTTTTCTCTCTACCTCTGTTGTTCTGCTTTGTCTTTTACCTCCAGAGGACCTCCAAATCAAGGAGAAGTTGTCAAATTTTGTATGGCATTGAATGAAAACAATATATCCTTCACTACTACTTAAGCAAGTTGGCTGAATTACAGGTTCATTAAATAAGGTGCAGAGATGCCTGTCCAGGGTACTCCACTGGCAAGCCTTTATCAAGCKGAGATGAATTAAAACCAATAATGTAGCAATTTAGAGAGGAAGTGTTCATRTAAAAGCCAGGAGCATTCATTCTCCTTAAAATTGTTTTTAAGGTAGAGTTTAAAAACAGAGCCTTTAGAAATCATAAAAAAATCTGTCTTTAGCTTCAATACGCCATTTATCAGAATTTGTTCTGTTGGTATCTTTTTTCATTGTTGTTAGTGCCTCTATTTTATTTGTGGCTCTTGGTTCAGAGTGGAGGATTTTACTCTTTCAGCTTTTATCTTTTATACTTTTTAAAGCAAATTCAAGAGTAACCCCTCCCTTCCTCCCTTTGTGCTTTCAAACATTCTTTAAAGAAAATGTCTCCCTGTAACATGACTGCGGTATAAACTTGCAGTCCAGATTCACTAAGCCTCTGAAAGAGTGTGCCAGAGTATGGGGATAAAGGTCTG
>CADDXX010000354.1:597736-739633 GCA_902810485.1 Alauda arvensis
AATAATGAAGCAATTTAACAAACTTGGTCTCTTTTATGTGTAGAGCTTGGAACTTCATGGGCAAAGTAATTAATGGTATTTATGTTATCAGATTTTGAAGTTTTCTCTAAAGAACAACACTATTCATGGAAATTTTTCAAGTGTAAAAGATGCACACAAAAGTAATCCCTTTTCTGTAGAATGGGTGGATGGTCATACAGTCTTCTGGGTTGCCTTTCTTTTCCTGATGGCACTAGTAGGACACTATAGAGTAATTTTTTGTGTCCCCTACTTATCTCTGGTACTATTCCTGATGAAAAATCAGTAACATTCTGAGGAGTTGAACAATCCTCAGTCACAGAACAAGAGAAAATGGAACTTCCTAAACTACCCCTCAAAATGAATGGAAAAATTTGAACAGCTGCTGCAGTCCTCTCAACACAAAGAGAGGTCAAGGTGGTAAAGCCTTGCCATTCAGAGCTCCATCCTGAAGAGTGGGAAGGAAATAGAGCACTGTTATTCACAAAATTAGTTACCAACTTTTTTGTCAGCAAAGCAGTTACTAATGCTGATATTTAATCCACCAACTGTGCTTATGCAAGMTAATGCCTCAGAGAAGGAGTCATAGTTGCTGTTTTAGGCTTTCTGCTGCAAGCATTATGTTAGTCACAACTGGTTTTGAAGATTTCAGTGGCACCTCGTGAAATGTAAAGATTTTTATAGGAAAGAGAAGACCTTATCTACATATAAACATTGCACTGAATTCACTAAATCAGCTCTCCTGGCTACAACATAGCAGAAAATAGGACATCAGCCTTAGTTCCTGTCACAGGRTAATTGAACCCCATCTCCAAGCAGGCTCAGAGATGTATGAAAGAAAGATGATAATCAGTGTTTCATCTAGGATAGAAACATATTGGATTTTCTACCTTTCCAAGCTTTGTGTGTCTGAGTATGTGTATGATATGATCTCTGACTCAATTTGTTTACCTTCCAGCACTGCTCCTATAACATCTGGTACATTTAATACAGAGATCCCTTCATGCCAATGGACTGTRCAGTAGGATATAAATATTCACCAGACTAGTAAAATGTATTTTCCACTCCTGTTCTCAGCAATTCAGTTGAATTAAAAAAGACAGCCTGAAGTGACATATCCTTACTAACTTACTGCTGCTCTACTTTGTATTCATAAGTCTTCTGCAATTGCACCTGGTCTGATGCAATATTGTGTCAAGAAAGCAATATTAACCAACTGCTTCTTCTCTCTGCTTRTTAAGTAGAGTTAAAAGAGCTATACCATGGTAATGAGATAAGGAATTCCTGCTCTGGGAAATGGCAATGTTTTTATAAGGATGGGCAAAAATAACTGTTTCTAAAAATACAGTGCTTAGCTATTATAACTCCAGGGTTCTGTTTGTCCTACAAGATTTAGTAGATATAGAACTCTGGAGCTTCAGTGGATTCAAATAAAACATGTCAGKTTTAGGCCAGTGACAGCATAGACACATGGATTAGAATATGCATTATTGTTAAGTCAATAATAAAAATTCCTTCCACTTTGCAGGGGATTATTGCAGGCATTAAGGAAACTCAAGGCTTGGTGGAGTCTGTCATCGGTTCATTTGTCTTTGTTAGCCAGTTTCAAGCTCTGCAAGGGCCTTTCCTCAGCTTTATCATGGTTTCAGCTGTAAGATACATCACTTGGATTGAGTTGCAACAAAGTTGTCAAACCTGAGGAGATGCTAGACTGTTCTGCTTCAAGCWCAGAGATGTATTCCATTGTGATTCCAAAGCCTGGTGGTTTAACATGCTTCATATGCTATCTAGTTATATCTGGTATAGAGGGAAATCAAACGGGAAGAGGACTGGAAAACCATGGTGGCCCTTCCTTTGTTTTGGTGTCTTCTGCCTTTTAGCCTTAACTCCCAAAATGCAATAGATTGTCAGAAAGGAAGAATAAATCTAATTTATCTGGGCCTCTCAGGTATTTAAAATTGTATTTCCAAGGAAAACCCTTTTGTTGCTTGTTTGAATGTGTCTTGTGTCAAGGATCAATTTTTGGCATGTGTAGGATACTTATTTAAAGGACAGACCAGTTCATAATGTACAGTTATTTATGGCTATTTTATTTTTTCTTCAATGACATAACACAGACAAGACAAAACAACCTTTGGGGAAAGCAGCCCTTTCAAAGCCTGGAAGAATCTGAAATATCTTTCCTATTTATTTGAATAGATTACTACATCCAAATTTCCAAAACAGTGGCATCATCTGTTGTTTAAAAGAAATTTCTTATCCTTTGAACTTTCTGACCTCCAAAAGGCAGAGAAGTCTTGACCAGCAGAATCTCAACTTCTMTTTTTTTAAATTTCCAGACACCACAAAGAATGTTTCACCCTCTGATTTTTTCTCTTATACTAGCAGACAGCCTGTTTTAATAAGGCCATAAGAATGGCAAAAATTTATTTCAAATAGTTAATTTCTATTTCCTTATGCAGAATCAGTTTCTTGATGACTGCTTTTTAATACTGATTCTAATTTCTAGGCAAATAATCTCTAAAAAGTAAATGAGTTTCAATTACAGACTTTTAAATAAAGCACTAAATATATTGGGCAAAATCTCAGAACGTGCTTCTGAATAGTTTTCCCCTAGGCTCCTTTCTGTACTTGCAACCTTACTTTATTTTTATTACAGAATATAAATATTTCTACTTCACCTGAAATGGAAAATAGCTGAACTTCTTCTGATGCTATAAAATAAGTTACAATCAATCTCATTAATTGTTTCATTCAAGCCCTTGAACTACTCAGATATTATTTCTATACTTCATTGCATTATTATATCAGTAGAATTAGAATCATCAATGTCACTTTGAAATTATAAGATTTAAATATAAATCCAAGTATTTTTCCCAGTATTTCTGAATAAAAACTTGCTTTTTTCTTTTTGGTGAGGACCAGTCAGACACCTGGACTTTTTGAAAAAAATATTTTATACTTACCTGGAAATATTAATCCAGAATGATCTTGAAGGACCTTTTAAGGTAAATTGTTGCCTTATGCATAATTCTATACATAAATTAGAAAACAGGATTATAGCATTTATCATTCACTGCGGGAARTAATTGGGAAACTTCAGTGATTTCCACAGTATTGCATATAATCAGATTTTATGTAATAATGAAAAAAAATATGCCTTTCCATGGACTTGTGAGAATTTTAATGAATTCAAGTACATGAGAATTTTTTTCAGCACCATAATGCTCTAATAGAGTTCAGTTCTTACCTTGTAATGAATCCACACCAAAACCCTTGATCCCATCATACCAGGCTCTTGGAAGTTCTGAAGGACTTTGTTGCAGACCCACCTTAAAYAGCAACTCAGGGGAAGGATCCTGACTGTAGTGGCCTGGATTTCACATCTAACCAATGACCCAAGCTGACCTCAGTTAGTTTGTGAAATCTTGCAAGATCACAGCCTGAGATAAAGGATTAAGAAAACAGGAGAGGTAAGTTGAAAAAGGGAGCTTGTTCTYTTGGGGTCAGCCTCAGTATAAAAGATTAACTCTCTTGGTCTGCCTGTAGTATTGATAACCTTGAAAGAAATGCTGATGGAGTRAAACTACTGTGTGAAGAGCTCTTTTGTGTTACCCTGCACCTGGGCTGTATTTAAGGCTAATTCCAGCCTGACAGAAATTATTCTGAAGATTTCATATGAACTGTACTGGCTGGCTGCCACCCACTGTGGTTATTARGCTGAGCTGTGCCATTTGTTTCTTTATCTTGGGCTGCATGTGCTCGAGCTTTCCTTGAGCTATTGTCAGTGTGCCTACATTAATATATCATAGCCTCAAGACCACTAATACACAATGCCATGATATAAGTTTTTGTCTCGTTGAATACTTCATAATTCACCAGTGCTTGTGTCTAGCTAGTGAATTTCAAAGACAATACATCATGTTGTGCTTTCAAAGACTGATTCCTTCCTTTGGGGTTATAAGCAAATACTACTCTTATGTCACACAGACACTGAAATATCTCTTGGTTTCAGGCCTCGTTCATCTCCCTTAATGTTATCTCTGTGCAGCCCTGTTCATAAAAAAAAAAAAAAAAAAAGTGGCGTAAGTGCACTTGGTGCTTAATGCTTGTCAAAGGGCATTCAGGCTTCAGATGGAAAGATCTTCATGCAGAAAATCAGCAGGCTCAGACAAGGGACAGGCATCTTGCCTCCAGGCAGAAAGGCTGCAGGATTTCCTTCTGCCCAGCACTRTTGGGATCCAGGTCTCCTGTCATCCAGTAGCTGCTGTTAAATGCTGASTGATTAGAAGCCAGCAAGTGGTTTCTAACATTTTGAAAAAAAACCCTCTTTCTGTTGACTATTTTAATTTCTGAAGTTAATTCTCCTTTAGATTATCTTTTCAAAGGGTTCTTTTCGCRTCAGTAGATCGAAAGCACATTTGCTGACTCACATGGCTATTCTAATTCTCTCTTCTAATCATCACGTGACGCTACCTTGTCATGTTCAAAGGCAAAAAAGTTCTGTCAGAAAAAGCTGTAACTTCAAGAAATTGTAACCTCAAAGACAAATGCCTCCTGACAGGGATAACTTAGTAGTACCATGATCAGGACAAGTGACTCCCTCAGATGAAATAAAAGTCAAAGAAATGAAGMTTTCTTTCTTGCTGTCAGTACAATGCCAGCAGCACCAGCGTTTCCAGAGCATTGCTCTGCAAAAACATGAAAGGAGAAATCAAATGTCTGTCTTGAAACTCTGAAATASTTTTTAAAGGTTCTTGAGAGGAAGCTAAGACTGAGCAGTTCCAGCTGGACCTTTGCTGCACAGAGGTCGATGGTTGGATGAATGGATACTGGTGAGCATTTCTGAAGGGCTTGGGAATTGTATGGTCTCATTACTGAAGACACAGCTGATTTTTAACATTTTTGTGAGGGAAATTTATCTACTTTAAGATAAATTGTGTGCTAATTAAGCAGTATCAGGTCTCCAAATCTGCACGCAATTGACTACAGCAATTCTGCTGATCTTGCTGTTTGGAAGGAAGATAATAATTTATCCATTAACTGGTACTTGGGAAGGACATTGAAACTTTAGAAAACATTTTGATTTTTTTAATCTTGTTTTTTTCCCTGCTGMTAAGTAAAAATGCACTTTCCAATGCTAATACAAAAAGGCTGGTAGAGACATATCTGTGGCAGACAGCCCAAAAATCAGCAACCAAATAAAAGATTAAAGGTGCTTATTTGGTTTAGAGGCATCYCAGCTGATGGAGGAAAAAAGCTTGGGACCTAGTTTTGACAGATGCTAAGTGCATTTCAGCTTTCAGTGAGGGCCAAARGAGTCAGAGAAGCTGAGCCCCAATGGTCTTGATATCTGGGAATTTTGGCCGTTGGCCCATGCTTAAAGGATTATTATAGGCTTTGCCATCCCATTCCACTATCTTTTCCCATTCCATTCTTAAGCTTCAATTTTCTAGCCTGGCTCATTCAGAAAGCTAGTCCTAGCAGCAAGAAGCAATGGAAATTTTGTTAGCTCTCAGCAGTGTCACCAGAAATCTTATTGAGGGGAGTGTGTTAACCCTTGAATGAACAAGCACTTGTCATCTGTTTTGCAGCCAAGGTCACCCATCCTCAGAGCAACTCCTCTGAGTCATCATGCCCTCTTTAAAAATGTGGGTTGCTAGAAAGATAGTAATAAATTGAACATCAACAGAAATAACAAATACTGTCTTGAGAATAAAAATAACACCATTCTCTCTCATGTTCTGCAAATACCTTACCTAGTCTATGAAATACTCAAATTAATGTTAAAGCCGAAATGCTTAAGTAGTGCAAAGAAGTTTTAATGGCTTTCTGTGGGAATTTAGTTTCATATTTCTTCATTTTCTCTCTTATAAAATACCATTGCAGGAACAGAGAGGATGGTTTACATTTATAGAAGGTGCCAAAGGCAGAGAAGAAATATGGTGTTCAGTACAGCAGAGGAAAAGAAGAGAAAGCAAGAAAAATAGACTCTATTGCTCCAGCTATAAGACACTATGTATTTCAATTCAAGCCTCTGTCGTCTCATGTGCTGAATTCTCCCTGATGGGCTGTTCTGTAATCTCTCCTCCCTAACAGCCATTTTTCTTATCCATACATCACTTCAGAATGATGGCAGCAGAGATTTTAGCTAAAGTTGTAGTTGTATGAAAACGTAAATCTGCCCTTGCAGATCCCATGACAAACACTGTGGTCCTGTGGCACAGAGCCCCTCTTCTGCTTCAAGTGCATTTAAAAATCATTGGCAGKTGAACCTGGAGGCTTTGTGACTGATTTGCCTTGCCTGGGCCACTCCTGACTCCCACCAGACTGGCACCATCTGCTCCCTTCCAAATCCAGCGTGAAGGTCACATAAGCTGTGACCATTCTGTGAGCTGGGTTATTTGGCAGAATTTGGCAATYATTAGGAATGCCATTTAGGCTGCCATGCTTAAACAAGACTGAACATGTGTAGTGCTTTGTTAGCACAAGGATTTGACACTGATTGGTAGATAGAAAGGAATAAAATCATGGGACTTGTGTGCATTCACAGTGGCCTCTGCTTCTTGCACTGGCTTATCAAAGCTTTCTTACTCCCTGTGCAGGACATCTAGCCCTCTGATGCATTTGTCTTTTGGTGAAAGATTTTTCTTTTGCAGYTCACACTTTCAATGTCACACATGAGAGACAAGCTCAACTGTCAGCTTCTTCTGTGATGTAATTGATTTAAAAGACAAAAAAACCACGCTCATTGGCAAGGCCAGCCACATAAATATGTTTAAATGATATATAGTGAAACATAGGTTTAACAGCTAAAGGGCTTTAATCTGACATGAAAAACGTACAGGTTATAGTTCAAGYAGATACATTTAAATTCCTTTTTTTCTATTTTTTTTTGCTTGATATAAGCTATTAATAAATGCTACTGTGTGCCTGGGACTTCTCATAACAGTCTCTAAATTTCTGTTATTTGCTCCCTAATGTGTGGGCATCCATTTTGAGTCCAATATTAATTTAATCAGTGTTATATTTGTCAATAATGTATTTAACAATGCTAATAAAGACATATCAGTGTAATTACAAAAAAGCAGAGTCATAAAGGAGCCATAACTCATGGCTTTCAAATAAGAGTTATGACAGGAAACTAGAAGCAAGGTCTCAAACAAGTTGGTTTGTAGTTGGAGGTKATATACTACCTTATTCACACTTGTGAGGAGTATTGCCTAAAATTGATAGCAGGYTATTAAAATGAATAACCATCCAGGAGTAGGCTTTTGCCACTTGCCCTTCAGTTCCTTGGGAAAAGAAGGAATGAAGCTGCCTCTCAGCTACATATTCTAACCTCTTGCATTCTAACATTTACCCAGTCTGAGGCCACATGTGGCAATTGTAAAGTCAGTTCATGWGATCACTGCCAGTTACCCAGGAAGTGAGAGGACTTTTCAAAGCAAAGTGTGAAAAGTGCTCCTGGAGGTCATTTAACCTGTTGCTTGTGCTTTGATGTCCTGATCATATGTAAATCTGTGCCTGTTGCTTCAGTGTGTGATGCAGTCTATAGCATGAGAAATTTTCAGTGGCAGAAGCATGTTGAATCACTTCCTTTCAAATTTGTGAGATGYAAAAAAGCAGCCCAAGCTTCCACTTTTTTTCTTTTATAGGGGCCAAAGGCTTGTTTTATGGAGCCAGGTGGTATTAGATTTTCCTTTGCTGAATAATTTATCTTCTGCAATCTGAATTGTATTTTCCAGTTACATTTAGAAAAGAACATCATAGGAACCTGTTTCATAATTTGATGTTGCATTTTTTAGTTTAATCTGACTTTACCACATAAAGCTTTTATTCCATACTTTTTTGCTCTTCACTTCAAAAGTCATTATATTAAGATTATTTTATCTTTACTTATATCTGTTTCTCTAATAAGAATTTAAAACATTTGTGAAGCTAAAAGGCAACCACTAGCCCAAACAATCAAACAAACCTTTCAGCTTGAAAGCTGTTAATTTTGTCATGATTTCAGCATAAAACTCATAACTGATAAATAAATGTTTCATGATAATTTTCCAATTACAAAAAGTTACAAATTAAGATTAAATGAAAACTTATTTAATTTTTTCTTATTTCACAGAGGTTCTAGGGTTAAGTAATTAATAAATGCTAACTAGCATGCATTGTAATCCAGACCAGGTCATTGTTTTGCATTTTTATTACATTTTAATTCTCTGCAAAGCTTCCTTCTTRATGGCCTCTGTGCTCTTCTCGTGCTTGACTAGTCAAGAAATTTGAATAGGCTAGATGAAAGGGTATGGTTTTTTTAGCTTGTGCCATAACTATTTTTAAATTTTGAAAGGTAAATTTTATAGTTTGTTTGAAAATTAGACATCACTTTTTAAACAGTACTTTAGCTCTTCTTTCTAACACTTTGTGCTGGGATAGCAATGTATTAATTGTTCTTCCTGATCTCCTGCAACATAATGGGGAGAACATTATCTGTGCATATGCATATGTAGTGTCAACTAGTGAATTAATATTTTCAGACTTTTTGTAGTTCCAGGATGAAGATAAGGGAACTTCAAATATTATATTGYTGCTTCTAAAGATCAGTAGGAAATGTACATTTTCCTAAGGAAACTATGGTAGTTTCATAGTGTTTTGTATTAGGGAAGAAAAAAAAAAAAAGAGTATTTTGCACTGAGGTTTGACCTCCAGACATGTCCAGGTGCACTGAAATCTTGAATTACTCACCAAGCCAAAAATGGGTGTGAGTTTGCCAAGCAGATGAGGGTGATGGCATGCAGGAACAGATTGCCCAGAGAAATTGTGGATGCTCCATCTCTGGAACTGTTCAAGGGCAGGCTGGATGGGGCTTTGAGAAACCTTGTCTAGTGAAAGGTGTCCCTGCCTGCAGCAGGGGGTCGTACTGGGTGATCTTTAGAGTCTCTTTTAGCTCCTATGCTATGATTCTATGAATGTTACTTTAAAAATTATTCAAACTGGTTCCCTCTAACACTCAAGTGTCATTGAATAAACTCCAACACAGAACAAATGCAATTTTATTCTATTCACTTTTCTTTGCATTTTGGAAGAAAAATACAGAAAATGAGTTATGGAAATGATAGCATGGTGTAGTGAGTGGGAGGTATCCAGCAGAGCTACACTGACATGCTGGTTTTTGGGAAAAAGAAACACTGTTTTTAAAATCAAGGATGCTAAATAGGATTTGRTGAAAAGAGTAGTCATGTTATACCCCCATCTAAGAGCAGAATTTAGACTGTCACTGCTCCAAGTTATGTACAGCAGGATCCCAGTATAGGACTAGATGCAGGACATTCTTTATCTCCAGCAGTTGCTTGTTGCTTACTGTTTTCTGTGTTTTGTCCTCATGTGTTTTCTATCTGTAATCTTGTATGTGAAAGACAGTGGATGAAGCACTGGTGAAGACTAAAGCAGCAAGTTGCATTAGATGTATATGATCTCTGTGCAACTTTCCTGCAGGTAATACCCTGAATTTGAAAAAAATTCAATTATATTTTGACACAGAGAAATATGCAAAGATTCTAAATAAAGATAGCAGTATCCTTTAATMTATTCTTTTAATCTGCATATTTTTGCTTTAACTTGTTTCATTAATTTGTATTCTTATATGGAGAAATTCAAGATTACCTGCATTGAAAGTTGTATCCTGATCTCTGCTTTAAAYATTTACAGTGCAGTAATCCAATTATTTATCCAAAAAATATAGTATCTGATGATAAACTAGATTTCTGTTATGACAAAGCAATGGAATTTTCCATTCAAAAATGTTGAATGATTAAAATAGCACCCAAAACTGGCTCTGATAAGGAGTTAAAATATTATCCTGAAATCTCCTTTTACTTTTCATCCCAATAATTTACAAAATCATTCATTGCATGCTGCCTAAAGTATTTCCAGTCATAGGTTTTAAGAAGGAATTATGACTGTTCAGCACACAAGATGTCAATGCTTATAAAATCAATATTTTTTTCCATAACTCTTATATATGCTAAAAGTCAGAATAAGGTTTCTAAGTCCTGTCAGAAAAGAAGGTGCAGATTTTGGAGGGAGTGTGGTTCTTTGGCTATATCATGCTCATGCAAAGTAAGCTGGAGTCTCTAAAACATGAGCATGGATGGAATTTTATGAACTCATAAAACCTGAAACCTGAGGCTCAGCTTCAGACKGTTTGATGTGCTTCAGACGTTCCTGCTTAATTATTTTGGAAGAATACATCAACATTTCTGTTCCTTACCAACCAGAATGCCTCAAACCTTTGAACAAATTATTCCCCTATGCATTGAAGATCTGCCAGTACTGCTTTTTCTGTCCTACAGAAAATACATTTTAGGAGACAAATATGACATTGTTATGAACAGATTGGAAGGTAGCCTGCTGTCTTTATACAACCTGTTCTCAGTCTGCAGAATCACTGGTGTGTTTGTAGGCAGGCAGTGCACTGGCATTCACTTTGAACCATTTATTAGAGCCAGAATAGAACCTCTCTGTTCATCTCCCACAAAAGCACTTYGATAGAAAAGGCTAAATGGTGAAGATTCTGTTCCTACTTTTAGCTCTTTGACTCCTTAGTCAGCCCATTTCCATGGGCACAATAGTTACTATGCAGAACTTTCTTGTGCAGATATGMCTTGTGCAGATAAATCCCCTGCCTTTGGAATGTGTGCATTTTCACTGCTGCCCATTAAAGTGGCAGGCAGGCTGCTATCTGATGTCYTCAGACAAATATTCTGTGTCATTGCTATGCTGCCTGTCTTGTACCAGAGATGGATGCTTCTCTGCTCATAATAAATTACGAGTCAGGGAAGAAAAAGTGATGTGGTTAGGCATATGTTGGCTGGCTGGTGTGCAGTTAAGTTAACCAAGAGATTACTGTTGTTTAAATAGCTATAAACGTTGCTCCCAACTCAATCAGGGCTCACCTCTTTCTTCAAAGGTAAACCAGGTATCMCATACCTTTTTCTTGTTGTTGCTAACAGCATACACACAAGTCTTATTGTTCAGTCTGATTGCTGAAAAATCCTCAGGACTGTGAAATCCAAAGCATCAATTCAAGAGCCACATGCATTTTTTAAATCTGTGCAATATCCCTTTTAATAGTTTGAATAGTTAAATTCAAAGTAAGCTTTAGCAAGGTTTCTTACCATAGATTACAGCATGAACATTTTTAGTTTTATATTAACTTGAAATAATGAAAATATTACCAATGTGAAAAAAAAATGAGGATGAACTAGCTTTTACTTTATTGAAGTTTAAAATTTGTCTCAGCAGAGAATTAAGCCTGGWTGAGTTCATTTTTATAGGAAACTTCTTATAATCTCTTTTGTAGGCATCAAACCTAGATGTTCCGAATCAGCTTCTCTGGAGACTGCTTACCTCTTTCTCCTGATACAGAAAAGTTAGATTTCCAGTATGCCTGAGGTGTCTATCCTCTTTGGATATTTGGTACAGCAAAGGCCACACAATACTAAGAATTAGSCTTCCATTGGAAAATTTAATAAGCTTTCAATAATGGAGAGTTGTTAACATAGTACCGATAATATTTAAATCAAATCATTAGTGGACTTGCAAAACTTTGTGGGAGTTCACAGATATAGGGCTGGCAAACATTAATAGTATCATTATTGTCTGTTAAAATAGCTCATTAAAATGCTATAGTAGTCATTAACTTTGCAAGGAAATATTGACTCCTATGGAAGCAAAGGCTTCAAGTTAAAAATAAATAAATGAAGAAATGTCTCCAGGAACAATCTGTGAACTTCATATGCATTTAATTCTTATAATTATTGCACTTTCGTGCTGGTCACAAGACCTCTTGCTCATAGTAAAAGTTCTAATAGCATAATGAAAAKGCATTGTATTCCACTCTCATTTGATATTTGTTGCTTTTATTATTGTAATCCCATTATACAAGGAAAAAWTTTTGCTGTGATCAGAATCTTCTTGTAGTAAGAAGAGGAAGTGAATTTTGTTTATCCATGGCATACCTGTAAGTCTTGGGTACAGTTCTTCCAGTTTTGAGGCCTGAAGAACAGACCTATATTTAGGTGTAAATAAGGTTACATAATTTTGTTCTCTAACTGCACTGAGTTAGTATACAAATCAAGTATGGTGTGGCTATGCTTTATTTTCAGTATTCAGGTGAAAGTGCCCTGTTGATTTTTAACAAYGTGGGCATTTCCAGATTCTTCTCAGAGCTTTCATCAATTGTGAATACAAAAGAAGTTTCYGCAAACTTGGAGTCTTGTCTGACTTCTGTCTTCTGGTTCTGTTACGATTCATCAGTGATGATGAATYCTAAGTTCTGAAACGTGGAAGTTTTTCTCTGAGCTATTTGAACTCCCATTTTCCTACCATGTGCTTATTATTTGGGGGCACTTAAGCCATCAAAACTTGCTTTTTAATTTCTACATAATTTTTATTTTCTTGAAATTCTTRAGTCAATGTTCTTTATGTGTGTTAGCAGATTTTTCAGGTAAAGTAAGCTGTTACTCAGGTGCCTTTCTAAGTGTCTGATGACTTTGGATATTATTTCTCCTCATTGCCTTTAACACATGGTTTTATAAATTATGGATTGTTAGAAATTCCTCTGAAAGCTTAAATTTCATTTGTATGCGGAGGTAAAACTGATCTCATAGTTGGTCCAAAATATGGTCTAAAATGCAGCAGTAAGTAATTTACTCAAACTAATATGGCCTGCCTGGAATGGTCCAAAAAAGTTTGATTTGCTCATACCATCCTGAATGTTTTTTGTGATTTAATACATGATCTTTGTTATTCTGTCAATAACTTGTTATCCTCAGTATTTACAACTCCCTTAACCTTTGTCTCAGTTTGATTCCTTTCCAACAAATGATTTATAAAAAATATTAAATAGCTASGCACCAACAACTCTGCTCTTTGGCAATGCCCTTGGAAATACAGCCACAGTTTGGTGCTTTCCAGTGGGATCAACAAGACCTATCCTTGACCGGCTTAATTCATTTAGTTGATGCAGTGCTGATTTTGTGTCCTTGTTTATTAATTAGGATATTGTGCTGTGTGCAKTTAGTTGTGCCTTAGAGGAATCTAAGTGTATTGTATAACATTATTAACTTTTATCAATCAAAATGTAATCTCATAAAAATATTGAACTATATTCAGATCTATTATCTCCAAGAGCATTTAGATTAGTACTTCAATGTATTGCTGTCCTTTAATTGAGTCCCCTATCAGCTATTCCATTRTTTTCATTGGGATCAACGCAGGATAACAAAGTCTGTAATTACTTCAGGTATTGCCCCACTTAGCCTTTCTGTGTCTTGGCAGAAGTTTATTTTCTTAGCTTGCTCCTCTGAAAATTACCATTAAGAATTGGAGATGAGTCTTTGGTCTCATTGAAAATCCACAACAGTTCAGACTTCTCCTATCCCAGTTCTCCTCTAGCTATTAGTTGAGAGTTATCTGGATGTGCTGAGTTAGAACTGCTTTTGAATTAAATGAATTTAAAATAGCTTCCATTGTAATATCTTGTCTCAGTACTAACAGAATGGGTTCATTATAACCACATAATTTACTTTCTACAACCACAGAACATAGTAGAAATATTTATGGAAAATCTCTGTGTCTGTGTTATTAACACTTGCCCCTTGCTTATTGAACAATATCCCAATACAATTAAGATACGGATCATTATTAGTRTAATAAAAAGTCTCTTCCTTTGGCATTAATTGTAGTGGTCACAGACTTCTTATGACTTTCAACTTTCCTCATTAGTGGTTTGCTTTCCAGTGGCTAATTTATATTCATTGCTATTATCATCCCATTTTCTAAATGACATTTTCCAAGAGATTTGTTTGTTTTCGTGTGCTTCATCTGGGTTATTAATTAATTTCTCCTCTTGTCTTGRTCATAGCTTTGGAAATTTTGTGGCCTCTAGGGAAATGTTCCAAATCACAGTTTCCTTCTTTTTTAAAAATATTATTCATTTTAAATTATTTTTCACAGAATATCTGCCTTATGTTTTTTCAATTTCTTTCTTAAAAGCAGTCTTTGAAAGCCCCAAACACACGCCCTTGATACGGACTCCACTGCTTTTGCATGCAGTGAGTATAATGATGTCATGTACTCAAGCAACTGTTTTTTACTCCTGGAACCAATGCCTTTTTCTGCCTAGATGATGTCACTTTTATTTATTTATTTATTTATTTATTTATTTCGAGGCAATACTTTTTTTACCCAGAAAAGTGTAATCTGTAGTTTTTATATTCTGTGGTGGCTGTAATGGTGGCAGTATGGCACTTCCCTTCTGATGTGTCTCTGTGTAGCAATTTAAGAGTCTTTGCAGTCAAGGTAGATAGGGAAGGAGCTGAAAACAGTATTCTTAGATTAGAAATTAGAATAATTTTAGTATGAACCAGTCATTGATGATTCTGTGTCAAAGTTTGATGATACTGATGTCTCCAAAACTACCTGTTGAACTTTTTGAACAGTGGGTGAGTGGGACTTGAGAGGGACCTGAAGAGGTTAGGAATCTGTCTCTCTCTTTAAGTGCGTACAGATTTAATTTGTTTTAGCTCTTCCCTGTCTCTTAGGAATGTTGTGTAAGAGAACCATGTTTCACTCTAGATTTTGGACATTGTGACCAGAATGTGTATATTCTTCAATAGAATTTTCTTGGAATAGCAAGAATACTCTGGAAAAACTTCTGGTTTAGTATAGGTCATGCTTTTGCAATATTTTTTCTCCTTACTCCCTTCAGTCATGTTTCTAGCGAATTTTCCAAATAGTTGCTGCAGCCATAAAAAATAATTTTTTTTCTTAATTAGGTGGGCAGAATTGCAGTTTAAAAGTTCTATCAAATCTTTCTACCATTTATCATTTTGTGGTCAGAAAGATTTCCTATGTGCTTAAATAAATTGTTCCCCTCTTCCATGAATTTCAGTACAATCCCAAGTAGTTCAGACATTTCAACAGCAGTAGTTGTCACCCTAACTGCTTCTTATGGGAAATGTTCTTGTAAGCTAAACCCTCATATTAGATTAGTTGCTTTTTATTGCACTAGATGTGGAAATATTCAATGAATAACCTGTCACTGCAAGAGGCTTTTCAGCAGCMATGCTCCAAATCAGTGCACTGAAAGGGAGAATGATGTGGTTGGATTAGCAATGGCCATACCAAAAGAAGTATTGACCCACTTCCACTAAAATCCATCAGTTGCTACAGGAAGATGAATCTAACAATATCATTAATATTTCCAGCTGAAAAACCTTTCGTATCAAGCCATGCAGCCCATGTGTTATTGTTTGAGAAATTGTAGCTTTGCATTTCTGTTTGCCAGCAACTGGCTGCTGTGCTACAAAAGCACAATTATTCATTTCAGTGGAAGGTACTTCTGATAACACCCTACCCCTGAATTCCCTCTCTTCCTCACTGTGTTCTGGCTGAAGCATCTCTTTATCCCCGATTTATTACAGGAAAGAAAAATGTTTCTCATCTCTTTATGATTTTACTCTTTATAGTGGTAATATATATATATTTTATTTCTTTTTTACTTTGTTCTACAGCTTACATGGCTGTGTTCAAATCTAGATTGGGTAAGACCAGTTTAAGTTTTACCACTTTTGTTAATTGTTCCTTAGATATTGCAGTTTCAGACCTGCTGACAGTCACTGTCCCCTCTTAAAGCATGTTTGCAACAAGCCCAAGGATCTTTGTGAATTACTGCCCATTTCAGGATCACTTATAAATTACAGGCTGTACAGACACTCTGATTTARTAAGTATATTAAAGAAAGTGCTTTCCAGAATGTTGCTTTGGCTCTTAATAAACACCAGTTTTAGAGTAAAAAAAAAAATCAAAAAACAACAACAACAACAACAACCCAGTTCAAATATTTAAAACAGCAACAGATTAAACAGAAAAAAAAAAAAAAGGATTCAAAAGTCCCCCATTTTAACCCCTTCTGTTTTTCAGTGATTATGTGTTTTTCTGTACTCAGAGGCTATGTGTCTCTCTGGGTTTTAAAAGAACACATAGGAAAGAGTAACGTCATACAAATTTAGTTCTTTTATGTAGGAGAAATATTGAAAGAACAGGTTCTTACTTTGCAGGGCCTTRTAAAAGTATGAAAGAAATATCTGCTAACAATGATTTTGAAGAGCAGATATGTATATGATTCAAAAATGTTGATTCCAAYGATATTGTAGTGCAAATCTGGATCATAAATCTTATCTGATTWCTCTTGTTTTAAACTTAAAAATATTGGCTTTATTTTCTGATTTTTAAATCTTACTGTGGGAAGTTTTCTTTCTTGCCAGTGGGAAGCTTGGCAACACAGATTGGAATGTTTGCAGYCTAGTTACATGATGTGTCAGCCTGGCTGATGTATCAACTCCAGACACAGTTGGATCAAACTGCAGATTTATTTGGCAAGTCTAAAATAGAATTTCTACTCACCTACAGCCCCATCCCCTCTATTTAAGATTTTCTGTCAAATATCATTTATGCTTTGAAAACCTTTATGGGAATGGATGAATTCTGTCCAGAAGAAAAGGCTAATGAGAAAGTTTTCAGATGCATTGACCAAGGCCCATCATGTCAATGCAATACTGGTGCAATGTCCATGCAAAAGTGGTTGGATTTACTTTCCTTTGAAGGATGATTAATGTATAATTTGACAGTCTCAGGCTCTGAYCTATAAATACACATTTTTAAAGGATTCTTCTTTGCAAAGGTTTTTTGCAAAAAGGGTTTATTCCTTTTTGGAAAAGTATTTCTCCAAGTGAACCCAAATCTGAATTTCTATTAAATTTGATTGTGTTTGAACACAGATTTCGACTGATTATTTAAAATAATTTACTTACACTAATTGTATACATGACAAAGATCTTAATCCTCAGAAGAATCATTGATTATTTCAGGGAAAAAATAAAAGGGAAAAAAAAAGARAAAGCAAATGGAGAGAAAATTATCTGGAGGAACTAGGAGGGGGGAGCAGGTAGGAAGAAAAGGAAAAGCAACCAATTTGGCACCTGTGAGGGTCTACACCTGGCCTAGTAAAGAATAAATTTTTTTAAAAGCTTGTGATATCACATAAAAGCAGGCAAACTAATTCTAAGGGAATGATGGAAGCTTTTAACTGGAAAAAAAGAGAGAAGGAGTAAGAAAGGAGACTYTCTTCCTGACTTGCGGTTTTCCAGCAGACTGATGTGACTACTGCAAATGCCTCAGATATGCATGTGCTCTTTGTCATTTTTTCAGTTGATGAAGGATTTTTCTATGCTTATTGAAGGCAAAACAGAGAAAATATTACCAAGCCAATTATGTAATTTGTAAGATTTACACATCCAGCATGCCAAATGAATCTCCTCTGGAGACAACACTTTTACTTTTTGATTAAATCCAGAATCCAAAGTTAAAACCCAATGTTCCAGGGCCTGTGTAAAAWTTCCCATTATCTCAGGAAGAGCAATTATTCTCTGGTGTAAGTTACACTACTCTCTTGGAATGGCAAAAAGGCTAAACTAAGATCAAAATGTTATTCTAAACTAATTCAGATGGGAAGMGGCATTAGCAAATAATTACCATAAACAATGTTCAATTATTATAYTTGAATAGTACTTTTTATTACAGTCTCAAGCAAATAAATTTGTTTATCCCAGTARCACATCTTTGTGCTAAGAGTTTTCATATTATGCTTCACAAAATTGGAACCATTAAAAAGGAAACAAACTACTGGAGATTGCATGCATGTAGCTAGAAATATGAATATTTATGACTGCAAGTGTGATATTTCACCCTGAATTCTGTTGACAGTGGATGATGGCATAGAATGAGGGGTTGATGCTCTTTCTGGATTTTAAGTCTTTAATTCAAGGTCCMTATAACGTATTTGGTACTTTAGTTTAGCATCCATAATCTAGCAACACAAWTTTTTGCTTCTTTGTTTTGATAACAGCATTTTTCTCTTTTTAATCAAACCTGTTTTAAGAGACAGGCATAGCTCAAGGGAAAAAATCCACTATTAGAACTGAATTCCAGTAGCAACATTTTGTTTTGTCTGGACTGCTAAAGAGGATCAGCAGAACACATGCTTTAATGAGGTGAAGTGCATGTCTAGTGTACATCATCCTGAAGCCTGACCAGGAAAGGGAGATTATTCATCTGAATCCAGACTGCATCCTTTGATTTGAGACAGAAATACAATTTAAAATGATTAATTAAAATTTTTAATATTTTTTTCCTTCCTTTGGCAAAAAAATGTAATAACATAGTACAAAATTTGTAGTTCCCTGATGCTTCAAGGAAGGGTTTTTTTCAATAAATAATATTCTGGCTCTGAAGGGCTTTATGCTAAGTCCTAAAAAAGACTCTGCCTAACTTTTCTCCAGTAAAGGTCTATATAAATTTAGCTGCTCTCAGCCCAAAAATCTCAGATATCTGGAGACAGAATMTTATTCTTTACATGTGTTTGATATAAAGGAACATCTTCTTTATGGGAGTCTTTCAAAAGAAAAACATTTCTGCTGTCTGATGATCAATTGACATTAGGGAAGAGAGGATGTAGATGAAGAGTCTTTGATGAGTCAATTTAAGAGGATGTCCTTATCTCCTGTATTTCGTATTTGTATCCATTATGCTTTTAAGGTAGCAAACTCTTATATCTTTAATTAAATTTATAGTCCTACATACAAAATTTCATATTAGTGACTAGAAATGACTGAGTGTACTTCTGCAGTAGGAAGAATGAGACAACAATACAATATATCACTACCTAGAAAAACTTTATGCAATTCTCCTGAAGGTAAAACAGATACTTCCTGTGTCTGACTTAGCTGATGTTATGCCTAGCAAGATGCTGGCATTAAGGAAAGAAYTGTAGGGAAATAAGGTTTTGACTTAATCAATATTACAATGCCCTAGGTTATCAGATATTCTCTACCCTTCATTCCTAGATTGACCTCTCAAACTGTTTGAAAGGCAGGTTTTCCATGCCATAGACTCAAGGTAACACTTCTAGAGAACACTAAGAACACCCATAGGAAGTCTTCTATCTAGATAAGGGGAATGAGAGCTCAGTTCATCTGATTTTTTACTTTAATTTGGTTGTGCATAAATCAAATGTTGTATCTATGAGGCTATCTATTGCCATTTGAACTATCCCCGTTTTTTTGCAGAGTTATGGTTATTTCTTTTTTTTTTGAAAAAATGTTATCCAACGGGTTTATGTGATAAGACTTGGCTCAATCTCCCTTTATTATTTATAGATAAACAAATAAAACRGCACATAACCAGTCATAGAATTTTTTTTAAAAGCTTTATCAATAAATTATAGCCTTGCTATGAAAAGCATGCTGTGTAAATGCATTTTCTGCTAGCTATACATTAAAATCGTACAAGGGCATGAGGAATTGAAAGTGTCTTTCTAATGGATCATCCATCTTAGAAATTATTTGGATTCATGGATTAAATGTCAGCTTTGAAAGCTTTTGGTGATTTATTTTGGATCTTAGAAGAAATAACATCTCTACTGCAAAATAAAATTATTGCATTTTCATATTCTGCATTAGTTATTTCTGGAAAAATATTYTTAGGAAAATAACTTGGGGATGCTTCCTCTCCCCACCTTTGAAAGTTTCTAACATTCCATGTTGCATTTGTAGAGGAGTTGCCAAGACAAAAGTGGAAAAGAGCTAGGCAGAGTGCTTTCTGGGAATAAAGCTTGCTCTGAAAAGATGACTCTGGCTGAATGTGCTGATATTGTTTCTCAGTTGCCAGTACACAGAACTTGGACAGAGTTTAGCATAGAACTTCAAAAAGAATTGAAGTATTGTAGCAAACCCTTACGGTTCTTGCAATAGAACTGAAGGGAAAAATCAAAAGTATTTATCAATTTGACATGATCATTTAAAAATGGAGTAGAGGGAAGCTCTGTGTCCATTCCCCTGCCTCAGGCAAAATGAGAAGTATTGATGGAGAGATGATTGACAGTCAGTTAAAGCCATAGAAAGATCCTTTGGCCTTTTCACAGATTTAAATCAAATTTGGAAACACATTAAATAGAATTAACTTCAGACATTTAATTGTAATGCCTGAGCTAAGAGCTGAGTTACTTTAAGCACCTCTGTAATTGAAGAAGATTGATAGACATGTCCAAAGGCAATTCAACCTCCTTAGTATCTAGACTGTCCCTCTGGTACTATCCCATTTTCTCCTCTGTGATAGTTTCCAGACTGAAATTTTTCAAGTAAGTGGCTRAAATGAGGTAGATTGAATCCAGGTTTTAGAAGCCAAAATCATTTTGTACAGATGAGGAGAAGCAGGGACAAAATTATTTATGGAGCTAGTTTTACAGGCACTGAATATAGTGGAGCTGTGTTCGCCTTAGTTTACCTGTATTTTGATAGCATTTGTTGCTGAAGTGTCTAAGGAATTGTCTCTCAACTAATTTTTTCACAAAAAAGAAAATGAGACTGATCTATTCTTCAAGTGCCTGCGAAACTATTCCAGCAGAGGAGCTTTTAGGTAAAGATGGATTCTCCCTATTTTAATAATCAGGAAAAGTGTCAGTAAGGCAATATGCAGTGATCCCTTTTTCTTTTTGAATATGAAAGTGCTGGATCTTACATGTTCTTTAAATGTACCCCTGAGAAAGTGTTGAGGAGACTCCAAGATTAAGATTTAATAAGTACAGAGTTAAGAGAGTTAAATTTATGTTGTCAGAAAAYGTAGATGAAAAAATTGAAATCTTTGTTACAAAGACAGGATCGAGAGAAGTTCAAGATCTGCATGCAACTCTGAGAAAATGAAGGACTAAATTTTAATGACTTAAGGTCTGTGAATAGTTTCAAAAAAGGACTGCCATACAAGCAAGGAAGTCTTTGTTTTAAATGAATGAAGACCTTTAGGTAATCAGAATTGTTGATTTTCTATTATGAGCTAAGAGAAAGCTTTGATGTTCTATTAAACTTTGCCTAAAGGTTCAGTAAAAGCCTCTTTCAGAYGTACAAAACTGAATGTAGGAAAAACAACAACAGACTGTTGGTGGCATGAACAGGGCAGGGAAAAAACCCCAAAGATGCTGGAAGGGAATCCCATTATACAAGATCATAAGGARTTCAGATGTATTGAAAGTAATGCATATAAATATGAGAGGATGTTTCAAGTTGCTGTGCTTTCAGTTGCTGTCCACTTCATCACATGGTTTCACACTGGTGCCATTCCCTACTGGAAAAAGTCCTATTCAGACCTTGTAGGACATGTTTTTTCAGTAGTGGAGAACAATTTACTTTAGATAATCTACTTGAGAAAATCTTGATTCCATTTATTACATGAGTGTTAGATGATGTCTATGGCTTTGATTGCATCACATGAGTTAATGCTTTCCAGCCATTTTTCCATGGTACAGAGGACTGCCCCACAACTCTTACCTTTTTTCATTAGTCTCTGGGGAAGGCTAAACACTGCTGACATTCCTGAGGTGCCAGACTTTTTCTTGGATCTGGGGATACCATTCATTTGCTGTAGGAAGAGATCCTCTAGTAGTAGATACTTATTTCCAGAGTAGCCACRCAACTATGATTACTATATCAAATGGGAGAAAAAAAAATAAAGTTAAAATCCAAGTGAAAATATGCTAGCCAGAATRCCAGACTCCAATTTTTTTAAACTTTGGTGGAACTTAACCTCCATTTGGTGATACTGAACAGAACAATCTTGTTAAGTGGAATGGAAACAGCCTGAAAGTGTGTGGAAGATACACGGCCCAAAAGATCAGTGCTGGTTTGTTGCCTTTAAAGTAGTCAAAACTGTGTTCTGGGAAAGGGCATATGGTCTGACAAAGCAGTTTGCCATTAGARACGTGAGAAACATGGTAAAACAGAACAGCATTTAAAAGCACTTACTTTCTCTTAAAATGCACTATATGATCTTAAAAAGACTGTTATAAACATTCCTGCAACTTCAGGCCATGGGCTACTGCTCTTTAGCAGATTCGTACTTATGGTGGAGTAGGACAAGGCTTTCTTCAGCACACAGRTGAACAAAACCTCAAAAGTTTGTGACCAGATGAAAAAGTTTTCCTATGTGGTCAGAATAAGTGTTTATACATGCTGGCTTGTTGTCTTGATGGATAGTTACTGTACCAAATGTAGCACTGCTATACACAATAAATACCCGAAATGAAAACATTATTCATGGCCAGTTTAGAAAAAACAATGAAACATGCTTAAAACAATAATTTTATGACTTAGTATTTCCATAGCTACATTGAAAGACACAGACCCTTTTTCCTTGRGGAAAATGAAATTTGAAACATTTATTGAAGTTATTCTGAAGATAKAGTTAACCCAGAGATAAATATTCTGAACTTTTTCTGGAATAGCCTATGTGAGTAAAAATGCACTAAAGATTCATTGCCTTTGCTTTGGCCAGGATAGATGAAGGAGAAAGAAATAATTTGGTTCTATGTGAAAAAGAGAGACAGGAATTTTAGAGAGTAGCCTTTTAAAAAGCTTTTATGGCTAAAAGGCATATTTTCAAGTACAAAAGAAATCTCACAATTTAAGTGAGATAAGTATTAGTTATAGCTATTTTAGGATGAACTAATGCAGTCCTGAGACTTTGGAATGAGACAAGACCGCTGTTTGCATGTTGCTTTTTAAAAAGGCACGAACAAGAAAGGAAGCTTCAGTGTCTGTCTCACTGGGGAATGCTTAGGACCATGCTGTGTTTGAACACTCTGTCTTCCCCATTTTTGTCTGAAAGCCAAGTGAATGTTTTAGTTTGAATCAGATGACTGCAGGAGGTACAGAAATGTGTGGCTGCTGGTAAGTGATGTTCTTTCTGAGGCGAGGTGAAAGATCAGTTGTGCATGTTTTTCTCTGCCAGTCTGTACCTACCACAGACCACTAAATGCACARGGCATCCACCTCCCATGTAAGCCTACTAGTTCAAACAGTTTTATCCAAACTGACCTCTCAGGAGTTCATGTGAGATCTTGATGCTGGAAGTCCTCTCAAATCAAAGTCTGAGGGGAAAATGAAGATTTGTGTCTTGATTCTTTACTCCATTACTTTTTTCATTAGTTTGATTTTCAACTCTCGAGTTCTTGCACTCTCAGAAAAAGAATTATATTGATCTAAAAAATCAGGATTGGAATATGGCATGGGAAGTAACTGAACCATTTTATAGGAGTGGATGATCTAATTAAAACCCAGACTTTCATGCATAGTCTGCCTCTTCTATCACCTGAYGAGGGTGYCTGATGATTAAAGTGCAGTACKCAACAAAACTACTTCACCTACCAARTATATGAGGTATCATGTCTCACCTTTTAAATGTTAATACTGGCACTTTAGACAGCTATTGCCCTGTTTCATCTCTGTGTAGAATGTGCACTCATGCCACATTTAAAGCTAAGGATCTCTGGAGGAACAAATATTTTACCGTGGGATTATATCTGATTATTTGTACAGACTATTAGCCTAGGAACAGTAGCTAKGAAAGGGTGGGGTGAATAGCTTGATACCCTGTTTTCACAATAGCATTAATTATCTTAACCAGTTTGGTTCATTGCAGTCTGTCATTTGTGCTTATATTGACTTTTAAGATAATTAAATGCATTATTTTACAAACTCAGAAGACTTTAAGACAGAATAATGAATGGATCATTGACTAAACTGCAGTCAATACACTATTATAATTTCCTTTAATACAGTGATACTGAAAAAGTTCTACTTCATTTCAAAGATTACAGTTACTGTGCAGTAACTGCAAAAAGAGAGAAAAAGCAGTCAGATTGTTAGATAATAAGGAGATGACATGAAAAATTATGGCTGTGAAAGTAGTTTTCAAATTCTGTTTAAGTTGAAAGGTCTTTCTCATTCAAAAGTAACGCTGATTCTGCTGCCATTTAGGATGGTGAACTCCTCTTGCCTAATTTTGAGTGATCTCAAACACTGTGAATTCAGAAGTTTACTTTTGGGGCCAGTCAGGCCATCACTGTATTAACGTTTCAGTTAACACACCTGGTGACAAAGAGTAAGAGGTGAGGACACTGTGACTGACACAGACACCCCTAATGAATGTTATTAAAATGGAACTCCAAGGAGCAGCTGTTCTACAAAACATCTTTCCAAACAGGCCCACTGACTCATCATTTGACATATGATGTGGACTTTTCAGTACATTTGAACATGTTTTTCTGGGCAGAAAAAACCGAAAACTATAATGGCCCACTGGAATGATGCAAAAAAATTATGTTTGTGTAGTTGTTGTAGAATAGATAAAATCTGATCTCATCTTGGAAAGACTCCTTTTGGATAAATTCTGAGTAGTCATGGAGAAATGATACTTGAAATAGAGGAAGTTATTAAGGAGCTTTCACATGCAGAGGAACTTGTTAAAAGAAGGTGATTATTGATTTTGTGATTAGTGGAGAACATTCAGACTAAATGACTCCTGTGAGTGTAGTCAGATAGATTAATGTTTTTATGCCATCAGTTGCACCTGCYATTAAATGAGTTCACAATTAATGGAAGGCAAATTTTTGAGACCAATGCTGGAGAGGATTGWGTGGGAACATAAAAGATGGAAACATTATTTTTATTTGATAAAGTAAAAATAAAGTATTTACAAAGTATGTAGTTGTGGTGTATAGGAATATTTTGGTGCTTTATAGAATATTCAGACTTCATGCTGAAGAAGGGTGATAGTTACAAAGACAGGTATAATGTGAGCAGGTGAGAAAAAATGGAAAWGATCTAACAATAGACATATAATTTACCTGCAGCAGGTAAATAGGGCAGGAGGCCCTGCCATCCAGTGGGGCTGCTCCCCAAGCTGGTCTTGGGGGAGCCTCAGAGAGCTGTTCCAGCTAGGAACAGCTGGATCCAATGGGATCCAGCTAGGGAAGAGCCAGATCCAATGGAAACAGCCAATGGTGGAAGTGCTGTGGGCACACTCAAGAAGATGTATGATGTGCTCACTGAGCTGGAAGCAGTAGGCTTTACATTAGTGAACACATTGCTTCCAGCTTGTGATGGATGTCTTCACACTATGCATCAAAGCGGTACAGGGAAAAAAAAGCCAAASCCAAATCAGGAAGGATAATTTACAAGATGGTGTTAAGAAAAAGAGCGAAGGGATATGTTAAATTAAGCAATATCAGTGAGAAAAGGTATCAAAGCTCAGTAAGCTATTTGGCAGCACTTTTCTCCCACCATGAGGTAAATGACAAGATAGTGGCARAAGATGGGATTTATTTTAATGAAGTGTTCTCTGAGACAACCTTAGTGCTGCAGATTATGGAATGTAAGGAGGAAGGGCCAAGTTCCTCACCATTTAACAAGGACTCACTTTAAGGTAAGGTTAAATGGTCTTWAACTGTATAGGCAGATACCCTTTAAAAAGACAGAATTAATCTACTATTGTAAAGAACATTTTTAATATCTTCCTGTAAAATAATCTTTTGAGTAATCATTCAAAATCAGAATTGAAGTAATGATGGAGGTTTGTTCCCATATGAGATGCATAAATCTGCTGACTAGACCTATGCCCCACAATGTGTTTTATTCATAATCTAGATGTGCATGCAAATTAGATTGGATTTCAAAACCTGAAAAGTTTAGAAGAAGAAAGAAGAAAGAAGGAAAAAGGAAGAAAAGAAAAAAGAAAGAAGAGAAAGAAGAAAGGAGAAGGAGTAGTCTTGTAGTTCCATGCACTTTTTTATTGCCAAAGCAGACGGTGTTGTTGATGCTGCTCAGGTGCATAACTGTAKGAAGTAAAGCATGTCTCATTAAGAGGACAGTTGCGTTTGAAGTGTTTCTCTTGTTTCTGTCATTAATCGCTGAGGAAGACTAGAAGTGTCCAGTGTATAATATCATAATAAATAAGGAGCCTGGATAGAGTTTCAGAAACTAATAATTGCTATTAATGAGGTGCCTACAATCCATACCTTGTAATACTGTCTTGAATCAATGAGTAGTTTCTAATCCGGAACATGTGCTGCCTTGAAGAGAATTCTGGCATGAAAAGGAAATAAGGTAAAAATAAAAAGCTTTTTTCTTTTCTTCCYAAGTCAAATTACTCTTATTGAAGTGGACTAAAGAACTTTGAAACTTAATATAATTTTTGAGTGATGCAGCATGTTTTTCATTCTTCTTTCTTTTCATCTGTTGCTATTCACCCATTGATATTTAATTATCCTTTTTATTTTCTTTCTTCTTCTCTTCAGCCCATGGGCCATCTATGTATCATTACTGTGTTCAAATGCTCAAGTTAATGGACTACCCATGTGAAATAAAACTGTWACATCATCACCTACTTGTGTCTAACAACTGTGCTTCAGCTGTTCCATTAACCAAAAGGGCCACCCAATCTTTTTGAGGCGGGCTTCATCTCTCATTGCAGTGAACAAGACTGAAGAAACTTGATAGCAGCACTTAAACACTAGGATATCTRTGGGACAAAGCACTGCTTTTTCCCAATTCTTTCTTTATCTACTAGAGAAAGGATTAAAAATAAGTATATGGCTAGTATTTAAAACCAAGCAAGTTCCCAATGGTGTTTAGTCACGATATTTTTACAATGAAGATGACTAATCACCAGGGGAAAAAATATCCAATGGTGAATTCTTCAAGTACTGTCTCCAGTTCAACTTTGGATCTTTTTCTAGGAGATAAGTAAGAAAATTTTCATCTTTAGTATGTGGGTTCTAAGCGAAATAGAAAATCATGGGGCATAAAAGTGGTTTYAGCAAATGGCTTAATCATGTMATCTAATCCTAAACTCTTTAGYAGCTWTTAAAGTCTATGAATTCTGAATTGATCACTAGGGCTTTTTGTATCTTCATTAGCTTTTGCTGTATCTTAWCATACATCTTCCAATGAGCTATACAGCCTTTTTCTCTTTTCTCAGAATTCMGTTATAGTCGGTGGCTGTATTAACAGTAGAAATATGAGGTTCTCCCATCACCTTGTATGAACACCCACACTCTTGCCAATAAYCTCCTGATGGGGTGTGCAACAGCACAAAGTTTAAGGGAAGATTTTGTGCAATTTCTTCTAATACGGCTGTTGTCCTCTGATGGACCTTTTTGAGGAAACTCAGTTGTTATTTGTGACRTATAATCAGATATTTGTGATGGCAAGAGATATCCAAGGTACTTACTTATTTCTTGAGGGATTTTGCAACAAGGTAATGAAGGAATATTTTTGAAGGTCTTAGCAGTCAAACAGAGTACCAGTCAAGACTACTTCAACTTGTTGAGACTTGGCAAGAAAATTATTTTTATTATTTTTAATAATTTATTAATATTATTATTATCTTTTTTATGCAGTTCTGTAAAGGCCCAAATATGCCATACTTCTGCATGTTATCATTTTCAGATGTTGATTTATTAGGACTTCCTGGATATAACACAAAGGCWGTTTCTCAAGAGCTGGTTCTGGAACGCAGCCTGCGAAGCATTACCCAGCTCATTTGCCAGGAAAGAAAAGCAGGCAGTGATCAAAAAGAAAGACCAGACAGAAAATTGCAAACTTTCCCCCAACCATTCATCCATTTTTTTTAGAATATTTTAAACTGTAATGTATGCAAACCATAGGGAGAGCCATAGAATGCTATAAGTATCATGCATGACTAATAAAACAAACCCTCAGAAATCCCTGTGCAGACATTTAGGCATTGGAAAAAGGAAGCTAAAAATATAGACTCATACCTTCACAGTCAAAACAACCTAGTGTACGTTCCTGCATAGGAATAATAGGAAAAGCTGTGGGAGCTCAGGGCCGTCCCCTGGGTGCCCTGGGTGACCCGGGTCCCTGGCAGGGGGGCTGGAATCTCCTGCAGGGAGACGGAGATGGTCATGGCCTTGACCTTAGCCCGTGGAGGGATTTGCCAGTGTTGTATGATGAGACTCTGGCCGCAAGGGTTTGAATTGGGGTGGTAGTCAGTAAATTACAGTGTGAAAAATAGATTTATAGGTTTTAGCATAGGGGGTTGAAATGGACCAGATGGAGGATTTGGGGTGTGGCGCTGTCCCTTTTCTTCTTCTTCTTTCCTTCCATTTTCTGCACTGGTGGGGGCTCTTTTTGATTGGTTTTGGGGTATTGAGCACATTCTGATGTAGTGGGATATTATTGGTAATTAATTATAAATATAGAATACGTAAAGTTTTGTATAAAAGTAGAAACCAACCAGGTGAGTTGGGATTTGCTCCTGACCTTTGCTGCAGAACAGAACGCAACTGGGCAGAGAAAGAATGTGGGAGATAAGAGAAAATAAACAACCTTAGATTCACCACAGACGGAGTCCTGGCATTCTGTGAAGACACAAGGTTTGAGAAAAAACTTTCTTAGCAAACCAGGGTTCATTTATAACACCTAAACCTGGCAAAAGCAAGCTGTAAAGAAGCCAGGGGAGGGATCCCACACTGTGAATCAAGATATTTATGCACAGCCTAAATGTGGTAAAGGAAGTAGCTGGGCAACAAGGTATGAACTCTGATGACCTATTTGAAGGGTCACAATAAGATCTCTTCAGATAGAATGTACCTGTGGTTTGGATACCTCTGAATTTTGGAATGATTGTTGCTACGTATTTTCTAAGGCATCCCAGAACATTCTGCCACACCTCTTCCTTGCCTTTTGTATTTAATATGATAATGTTGCAAGAAGACTGTGAACATTTTTTTAGCAAGTCCTGTAGCGTACTTATTACAGTAATGGAAATTACTCATGAAATGCAGTCAGTGGTGGAGTATAAATGGCTGTGCGAGAATGAGTTAATTTGCTGCGTTTGCCAAATATTTTTCCATGTGTGGGAGGCCTTGGTAATTAATGTACTTTCCCCTGATCTACAGATACTGTCAGCAGTCCTATATGTGATATCTCTGCCTTCACAGGTTTGGAACCTGACACTGACACTAATAAACATAATAAAGTCACAGATATTAATTTCAGTAGAGACTCCAGAAATTTTAGATGGGGCCACCTGTGTTTGTGCTATTRTCTCTTGTCCTGTCACTGGGCACCACTGAAAGCAGCCTGCTCCAGGTTCTTTACTCCCTTTAGGTATCTATGCACCCTGATGAGATCTCCCTGAGATCTTCTGCTGCTTTTTTTATTTCATCTGTRCAGTACTATCACTGCACACTGTTCAGTTGTATGTTCACTCTCATAACCTGTAATACGGAGTATATACTGAGACCAAACTAAGTAGTTTAGCGGAGTGTGAAGTGAGATGATATTAAAATATTGTTGGCATAAATATCTACAKTCCTGAAAGCTGTTTAAAAAATAATCTTCACTGGGCGGAAGTTTATCATGGTCTATTATTTCAAAGCCTTTTAATTTTATTTATAGTATGTGTGCTACTATACTTGAAGATGCCAGAATCTTATTTTAAGAGACAACCAAAAGATATTTTCCCATGGATTCTGAGCCTTTAAAAGACCACAGTCCATTGTTTTCTGTTTTCTGTTTTGTAAGYAGTTAATATATAAAGCTTCCTCTTGTATATGTAAGCGTAATCTAGAATTTAACAAGATATCCAGACRCCACTGTGGGACATAGCATAAAATGAACTACCACAAAGAACACGAATGCGAATAATTGAAATCAGGATGGAAATATATGCTTAGAAARCAAAAAATCATCCTGAGTTTAATARAAACAGTTACCATCAATGCCTAGCAAATCAGTCAAATGTCTCTTTGCTTTCATAAGGAATGTAGGATCCTCCTTTACCTTCATTTTGTAAAGATTTTGACACCAAATGAAGAAAGAACTTGTTTGACTTTGACAACTGATATTTTCTACAGTTTTTGGTCTAAAAGAAATAATTTTGTTATGTATGTGTGCTTTTCTTCAGACTGAGCTGGATAAGAACTTGATTTCCCAGGGATATGCCATAGCTATTTAGCACATCTCTTCTAAGATATAACTACTAGGTCTTTTAACACCAAATGAAGTTCATAGGTATCTCATATATTGTTATGAAAGATTTCTTTATACACTGCAGCACCATTTTCAAGAGAAAAAATTGATTTTAAAAGACACAGAAATTATTTTTTTTAGTTCCTGCTACCTGAAAGACAAATTATTTCTAAATCAGAACTTTCCAAAGGCAGCTGACATGTTCTAAGATATATGCTTKGATGACTCTGTATRTGACTAGGGAGAGAGAGGAGGGAGTGATGGAACAAATAATCAATTGGATTATTGTTTTATCTTTAAATAAAAATATGTTGTTACTACAAAGAACTGTACTGCATACTCATGTGTGAATTGTCCTTTTGATGCGTTTCTAATACTATATTGATAAATTGCATTTGCTTATCTTGAAGTTATCATAATTTATTATTCATTGAATTTGGAAAATGTGCTCAGCGCTCTATAAGCAAAAATGTAAAAAAATACATGAGTTATTTACTCAGTTGCTGAGTAAACTCTGTTTGTGGGAAAGGTCTTTTTATGAGGCAATTCCATTAAGAGAGAGATGAAGTGATGGCCTCCACCTTTATAATTTTAACGAGACAATTTTTTGYATTCATTGACAATGCATTCGCTACAGATAACCTCTCTTCCTCCCTCTTCCTTCCAAACCAACAATATTGCATTCAACATATTCCACAAACTTTTCAACACCCACCTCTCTAGCCTGTGACTTTGCCTTTTGCAGCATTTAAAGAAGTTTGTTGAGGCAGTTTCTTTGTCCAAAAGCTCCTTCTTACAGTTGGAGCTATGAGAAGATTTTCCAGAGGGGTCAGAATTCCAKAAGTTGCATCTCTTCAAGTCTGATAAAGTTGTCCCGTAGTGGTTACGTGATATCTGTTAGCAGTGGATCCAGTTGTCAACTGGACATTACCTTCCTTGAACTTGGAAGGATTTTACTGTCTTCASCTTTCTTCTAGGTAATACAGTCATCTTTTGGGGGAAGAGCTCCATCCTGAYTGTGGTAAATTGTATCAGTAGATTTTTCATCTTCAGTAAGGGAGCAAAGTGAGTGAAGCTAAGGTAAATAAGGTTAGGCTTTTCTTTCCCTTTGGGATACTTGTGTAGGGCATCAGAAAGGCAAATAGACAGCAGAACTTGCTTGGTGTGTATTGTAATTATATACGTGAATGCAAGATACATATATTTAACATCTTGGGATACCATTCTGTATGCATGCACATCTCTTTTTAACTGACTGAATTTGAATTTTTAAATTAGCACCTATTAATGTAACCTGCTGTGTAGGTATTTCAAGTTATCGAAAAAGCTCTTTTGTATTGCTAAATTTTAAAGCTCAGCAAATAGCAAAAAAAAATAAAATTCCTCTTACTAGAGACAGGTAGTTATTTTTTAGTAGAATTATCCATGCAATCAGCTTTTCAACCTATCCATGAGATTTCTTTATGCTACTATCTTTCCATTAGTGCCTGGTGAATACTGTCAATACCAAAGGCAAATTGTCTCAAACAATAGGCACAGATATGCCTTATTAGCAATTACAACARGAAAAGTGACATATGTCTTATTTTATTGTTATAATATCATTTAAAAGCACCTATACTTTCTGACTGAGAACACATGTCATGAGGGCAATAAAACAGGGCATTTATTCTTCCATTCCAGGATTTTGCCAGGAAATATGTGAGAGATTTGAAAAATGGAAACATTTAKTTGAATAGAACCGTCTACACTTTCAAACATTCTGTTACATGAATAATTGCTGAGGTTGGGATGAAACTGTGGGAATCTAGTGGTACAGTCTAACAAAGAAATAAGTGTATGTTATTGCTTAATTTTTAACGTGATATGGTTCTGCATTACCTATTTTCTTCATTGCATCCATTATGCAATTCACCCCAAAGAAGTTAGTATGTATCTTTAATATATTTTTGATGTATGCAATGGTTACAGGAAAGGTAAAATAATATAACTGAGGAAAGTTTGCAATTATGAACCCAATTTTGAGCTGAGTTAGGTCARTACAGTTTTGAAGTAGATAAAAGAAGATAATGCCATTTAAGTCAGTGCAAAGTTTCACTGGACTTTGCTTATACTCTAAGTGCAGTGTAAAGGTCGCTTTTCTCAATGCTGAGTGGCTTAAACTAGGTTCTCTCAAATATTTTACTCCATATTAATTTCAATTAATTAAGAAACTTTCCATTCCTTGTAATGAATAKTTCCTAGCTGTGAGTGTAAGGTGGCATTTCCTGACTCATTGGTGGACTGGACTTCCAAACTATCACTTCTTACTTCTTGAGAAGTACTATRTTAACTATTTGGTTAGTCTTTTAATGGAAATGCTAGAAATACAATTGATTAGTTATGAAACTTCCTATTCAAAGTACTTGCAGATATTAGAAATGCCAGTCTTTCTYTGACAGAAGATAAACAAGTGAATGATCCTCTGCATTTTCCATACTGTGTCCTTTGTTTTCCTGTCTAAATGACCTAAGATTTTACTGCCTTTTCCTCTGTTTGTTTAGGATAGAGAATGTYAGACTTGTTATACTTCTATATTTTGAGGAAAATGAGCAGGCTAAAAGAGAGCTATAGGCCATTTTTCTCTTTTATTTTTATCAATGTTTGTTTATGTGTCCAAATCATGGCCTGGCTCTTGCAAAATGGATGTCTAAGAAATTGTGGGAGTTGATAACATTTACTCTTAAAACTGAATTATAAGACTGTATGGCTTTGGTCATAAAAAAGCTCCTTCCATAATTCTCTGCCAGTGAATATCAGCCCTGACCTCTAACACCAGCAGTTTTCGTGTCTTGGGCTACATACAAATGGAGGCTGCCAATTTAATTAGGATTTAATAAAATTAATCTCATTTGAAACACACACTTTCAATAAAAATAAAAGGATTTAATAACAGTTGGTGCAATAATGATGGCATAAACCAAATGCTTTTACTTACATCTGTGCACAGACACTCAGCTCAGAGCAACAGAGGGAAACCTAACAGAGTTACAACAGAAGAGATCTTATTTTCTGTGAGATAAACGTTTTGGGGGCATATAGTGTATGCACAGTGAAGTCACCAATAAATTCTCCTTTGCTGTAGTGGCTATGCAACAGTTCAGGAATGCTCTCCATTTTAGCCATTTCTTGAGTCCAGTATTTACTATTTTTTTATCTTTTCTTCTTCATAATTTTCAAATGTTTACATGATGGACTACCACTCAGCTTACAGGCAAAATGAGATGCTGAAGATCAACTTAGAAAAGAGAGTTTCTTTGTRAGACCAAAATCCTATAATTCCTTTTTGATACTTCAGGGAATCAACAACCAAACAATATTGCTTTCCCTGTTTTCTTAAACTCATAAAAATACAGTCAATTCATGGTAAAAAAAAGAAAAAAAAAAAAGGACATTCCAGCTATGGGGAAGAAAATTGATTTTGAGTTCCTTTTAAAATTCAAGCTGGTGCTGTTTACAT
This sequence comes from Alauda arvensis, assembly GCA_902810485.1. Lineage (NCBI taxonomy): Eukaryota > Metazoa > Chordata > Aves > Passeriformes > Alaudidae > Alauda > Alauda arvensis. The sequence goes on from CADDXX010000354.1 coordinate 631,202, forward strand.
GATTCAGATTGCAGGTAAATGTTACATTTGAAAGGATGCCATAATTAAGGTATTTTAAAGAAATTCTGTCTTYGCACAGGCAGAGCCTATTTGGCCTTTATCAGGTATGTAGTATAATCAGTATAATAAAATAAAATGGTACAATAAATCATGTAATCTGGCTCCTGATGAGACTTCTCAGGAACCACAATAACACAGGATCATACATATAAGGACACATAACTCAGTGTTTCATTGCCAAGGAGCMTATAGCTGTACTCCAGAATATAAAAAAATATCTTCTGAATAATTCCTCCTGTAGGCTTAGGCTAAGAAAATTGTAGATACCTTCTTTTATGTGGTTTCTGACACTCCACTCATTAGAGTGGAAGCTCCATGCTAGCATGTTTACTCAAAGTATTGGAAGAAGAGCACTTTTGGAATACCATCAGTGCAAGTCCAGCTGAGACACTCCTATTTCTTGCAAACCGCTGTATTGCAAATAAACTGATTAGGAAGGTTTTAGGATCAGTGAGAAGCATGTTTTRCCTCTCTGGACCATGGACTTAGTGATGAGTGGAGCAGCAGCAAGTATATTGCAACTCTGATCCCAGCAATAGCATCCTTTATCACAGTCCTAGACTGATAAACTTTTCTAACAACCATTGCTTGCCTCAAAAGATTTTTAACTAGATGTTTTGGTGGCACGGGAAGTGAGAATGACAGAAGGTCATTTGGTAATTGATATGACTTATGTAGATCTCAGCACTTCAATTAACATTGTTATTGTACAAATCAAATGAAGACTTGAAGATCTGTTCAGCCACACAAACAACCACCATGGAGACAATGCCTGAGAGTTATACAATGCTGAAATGAGAAGAAAGTGAATCTGGAGTCTTTTGAACACATTATTAGTCAATTCACTAGTCGGATTGTATTCAATCTAGATGAAAGGAATCAATGCTACATTTAATTAGAAGGCTTATTGCTTTTGTTAGAGGACTTGCAGAAGGAATTACAATTCTCAAAAGGTGTGTTCAAAGTGTTCTTCATAGGGCACAACATGCCTCTTTTATACCAAAGACATACAAATGAAGGCATTTCTTTCAAATGTGTGTGATTGCATATCTGTGCAGCTAAGTAAGTGACTGGATTTTTAGAAGTGCTGGGTGCTTACTTATTTTTAAGTTTACAGGTCCTCACTGTCTATGTAAAGTAGGCCATTTATATGAGTGCCTAAATAYAGATTTTGGTGCTTGACTTTAGGCTGCTAAGCTTAACACTTTTGGCTTTGATAAACATAACTTTCTATTTTCTAAAATTCTGACTTTCTAAGCTGAACGTATGGCAGCAAACTTGGCTCTAGCTAGACAAAGATTGACTGTATTACAGCAACAAAATTCTACAAATTCTAAGTGCCAAAAAATCCCAGCAGAAATGGGAGAGTGAATTCTGAAACTAAACTCTAGGCATAAGCAAACCCTAACATTTGTATGTTTCTTTTACCACATTGACCATTCTACTGAAAAATGTTTTATTGGACTATCAAATARTAATTTGGTCRTATATTTATGTATATGTACCTCAAGCATAATAATCAGAGGTATGCAGTTGAATATATAGCTTTATAAACTATATTCTTGCCAATTTTATCACTCTTTATACCTGGTAGGTTATTCAATGCTAAAAACTCAAACAAACAATTCAAGACTAGAGCTACAGCTGTTGTAAATCCATGTGCCACATGCACTTCAAAGAAGTAAATGTGCTGATATAATCCAGCTGAGCCTTTGGCCTCTAGACATGAGTTTAYTTTACATTCAGCACCAAGAATAAGATCTACCAGTGGTATAAGTCAAAGCAGGTCAAATGCAAGTTAGTAGAGCAGCACTGATTTGTGGCAGCTGAGGAGCAAGAAGTAGATTATGATGACAAAGATGCTTCTCATTAGCTTTCTTAAGCTCTTTCTTATTTTAAACAGGCAAACAAATCCACATACTCAAGTAGAACAGTATGAGATTGGCAGTTTCTGCTTTAGTGATGGTTTCTTTAGCACTACTGTATGGCAATGAMTACAGTTGTAGCTGTGAGATCTGGCTCTGCTGAAGAAAGCATATTTCATAGTGCAGAGCAGAGTGTAGGAGCACTGCACACTTGTTTGATCCTGAAGGAAGAAGAGTGGTGGAATTTCTTCCCATAATGTAAATGCAAGAAGCTTCCAGAGGGACATTCTTGGTGAGGAATTRTGGTTTCAAAGTACTGGATATCTGACTGATGTGAATTAGAGTCAGTCTGTTGAAAATTAGTGTTCTGTTGATCCAAGTTCACAGTAAAGTTGACTTCAAATGTGCTTGTTCTAGTGCTTTATGTAAGACTCATGTAAAGATGAAGTATCTAGTCTCAAAAGGAATAAGATAACTACAGGAAGGTAGGAAAAAGGGACTTAAAATTTTGGATTAGGCTTTTTTCTTTTATAATAAAGAAAGAATGGAATTGGGTGCTTTCATACCTGACTATTTTATTGGTCTAGATGAAAGTCCAGGATTTATAGCTCTTTATAGGGGGATTAGGTCTGAGGCTAATGAACAAGGTAAATTGTGAGAAGCTACCTATCTTTCTGGGAAAGGGAATAATTTGGGAAATGAACTGTGATTTAGTTGTGCATAATTTATATGTAGAATTACTTTCGTTTTTTCTGAAAGTACAATTCTGATGGATGTGTTTGCATATCACAGTGCTTGGCAAACTRTGAGCAGTTGCACTGTGTGGGGTTCAGGAGAACAGCATGTTGGATTGGAGGGCCAGTTCCCAAGATGTTCAGCCCTGAACTTGCCTTGAGAAATATTTTCAGGTTTTATTAAAGATTATGTGACAGTGGAAAGCATCTGAAAAAGAGATTTGCAAACTACTGAAACAACACAATTCAAAAGTATGCTGAAAAATGTGGAATCTTTGCTGCTGACTCATCTGTTTATTGCAAATAAGTGCATGGGGGAGTATTCAAGGGATTTCCACAGCTGTATCCTGCAGCCCTGCAAGCAAGGCAGTACCTGCTGCCAGTGCACAGCCCACAGTGCTGAGCACTGAAAGGCTTGGTAAAGCATGGGAGGCCTCTCACAAACAGGAGAGTCTTTGCCCTTCCTGATSATTGGCCTCATATTAGATTTTAAAAAACGTTGAATATGAAGTTTGGGTCTGGCCAGAATACAGAGCTTTTTAGTGTGAGACYAAGGAGCAAAGAGAGATGTGTTTCKGCAGGACTTTGTACCTTTATGTACACAATTCCAAATGCTGGGACTTCGTTTGCTTGAAAGGCTTTCTCCCTTTATATTTCAAAGACTTGGAGTTATGGCCACAAATGTTCTCATCTTTGCTCTTTGTTTAGGCTGATGGCTACTGCATTTACAGCCAAAGTGGTTGACTGTAAATCCCAAATCCACGTGCACGTTTGTTTGCTTATTAAATGCAGATGAAGAATTTCAGGAAAGGTTTGAGAGACTTAAAAAATCTGGCTTTGGGGTAAGTGTTAAAGAGGTTTGATTCTTTCTTAAACATAAACCTATGTTCATATACTTGTGCAATTTAGATGGCTTTACTGTTCAAAATCCATTTRCTTCTCTGAGTGGGAGAGCACATTGGAAAGAGAGAAGGCTGGTCATGTCTCTGGCTACCAAGACAGTAAGAGCCACAACCACTCAACTGTAAAGTTGCACCTAAAGTTTCTTCATTAATATTAACTTCTTTGAATTAGAGAAGAACTTGTCTACATGCTTAAGTGGGAAGGAAGCAAAACAGCATCTCTGTTCTGTTTTCCTCTAGGCAGTCATCCTTTCTCACACTTTTTGGGGAACATCTTTACATATTTGTCTTTTCACTGCCTCTCAGATAGGGTGGCCTTAAATTTAACCTCTTCTGTTTGTTGTGGGCCAGTAGTTGTTCTTAAACCTGACAGCTGGGAATGAAGTATTAGTTCCAATACCTACCCACCTAGTTTTCTTACACAAGTTTGTTTTTTTTTTTCCCTTATGCATTAAACTATATTGATCATTTCTAGAGAGAAGATATGTGCTGTTAATTCAACTATCTATTTATGCTGCATACAAGTGCCATTTTTCTCTAATATAGYKTTTTTTTTCTCTTTAGAAAGTATTTCAATGTGGGTAAGCTATTCATTGAACTCTTTTGAATTAACTGTGTATTGTAGGTCCTGTCTATGATTGCTAACTCTTTTTTACCCAAAAATGCATCTTCTCCATATCTTTTGATCTAAACCAATGTGATTTGCTTTACAATCAGTTTTTAGTAGAACAACAGATCAGGGTAAGTTAGTTTACCCTTTGTTAAGTGATCCTCTTCTCTGTAATTGTCAGTCTCAAGTAGGATAAATATTCTTTTTTTTTTTTTTTTAATCTCTAAAAGGCCTGAAATTATTTGGTACCAGCAAGGTACAAATAAATGTGCTGGGGAAAGAAATAGCAAGAGCTCCTTTCCTGAGTAACAGTCTGAGAAGAAATCATAATTGGACTTACCTACAGCAACAAAAGAGTAATACAGTGTCCATTAAATACTGATTTACTTTAAAACAAGCAAAAACCCAACAGTGCCTTATMACAGAGCCACRATAATTTGTAGCCTATTGGATTTCTACCAAGAAAAAATGTTTCARCTAAAGGTACTCTGAGTTAATCTGAATCTTGGTTATCTTACTGACAGTGTACCAATRTAGATTAAATATTGAATAGTTTCTTCTAATTCTGCCTCATCTGCTCTTTTTGGCTACTTGAGAAAACAAAATTTCTTTGATTGGTACACAGTTTAAGTCTTTAATATGATCTGTCAAGTTTAAGCTATCAACTTWTGACATTTTTAATTGTCACTGCTTTAAGAAATAAACCATTCCCCACAAATTCTCAAGTTTGTTGACATTTGTGAGATGAAAAGATGAAAAGCTTTGAGCTTCTCTGAGTTTATATAACCCATTCCTTGTCTTTAGCATGAGTAGCTTCTCTGGTTTTATGGGAGCTGATGGTGACTTACAGTGGGAAGAGCAGRTATCCTTGGTTAAGTAGTTTAAAATAATTGTAAGGAATTGAGGAGCTGTGTATTAATTCTGAGTCACAGGCCTAGCTGTCCTTRTGTCTTAGTACATGATAAATACAAAATAACTTTGTCTTGCTTCTGCTAAACCACAATACCTTTCATGAGCTGGGGGAAAAAGATAGGAACAGGTAGATATAAAGAGTCAATTGATACAAAGCGACTTAAGATACAAGAACTTGATTCAACACATACACAACGAGGTTCATGTTTTAATACAGAAATGCTGGTTGTTGGGAAGAAAGGGAAGAGATTTCCTCATCATTTTAGGAAACACACCATGTGGGGTGAATTTTCTAGGCTGTATTAAAGCAGCTCTGCTCTTCCACTTTTACACCAGACAGATTGAGTTGTGCAGAGCAGAGAAAGGTGAGGCTGAGAGATGAGGACAAAAGTCCTCCCACCTCCCTTCTCTGAAACCAAAGAAGGTTCCCTTCTCTGAAACCAGAGCTGCAACAACTTTCTGCCTTTTCTTAAATTCTTAGAGCATTTGGACCCTTGGGATTTTCACTTACTTTGACAGACCCATCTCATAAAAGCTTTTCCCCAGAAGTATAGCTAACACAATTATCTCCCTTAATTTTTGCATTAGTCATGGCATGCTAATTAGGAAAAGTCTTCCAGGGTCAGCCTTTTGTTCCATGTAAGTCAACAGGCTGGGGACAGAGACACAGAGACAGTAGGAGCTTTCACAAGAGCTGCAACTAATTTGAGTGTGTATAAGTGTTCTCATTACAGATGAGTTAGTTGTATTTTCCTGGGAGACTAGCTGAAAAATTGGCAACCTTTCCCTTAAAAAATCTTTTTCATGGGTTCCAACTTTTTTGGTGTTCTCCAGTTCAGCACACTCCAGAGGCAGCAGCAGCTCATAKATCAAGGGCCAACTTCTCAAAACTTGGACAGGCTTCCACTACAAACTTGGCAGCAGTGGCATGGAAGAGATCTATTCTTCTGGAGAAGGAGGGATTTGTATCTTGAGAAGGCAGAGAGGGGATGGTCCTCTACCTGTAGAAGAATTTCTTTTCTTGAAAAACGGTCATGCAGCTATTGGGCTTGCTTTGGTTTCAGAAACATCAAAAGCAGCYTGTAGTACTTTTCCAGTGGTTCTCTGATATGTGTCAGGTACTGGATCCAGAGCTGGTTTTAATGGAGCTCAACAAAATGGGGGCCAAGTTAAATTTTACAATAAAATAATCTCCATGTCTTGGGCAAGGAATGGAGGGACCTTAGCCCATGAGCTGAAGGCTTTCTTTGGAAAAATAAATTTTGGCATAACATCTTCCTTTTTGTAACATACCTTGTTTCATCTTTGTAGGAGTTTTAAGCATGCTTTCAAAATAATGTATCAGTGTGGTTGTCCTCAGATGGGGGCTGGTCTCTTTTTCCAGGCAGCAACTGACAGAAYGAGAGGACACAGTCTTAAACTGTGCCAAGGGAAATATAGTTTGGATATGAGGAAAATGTTTTGTACAGAGAGGGTGATAAAGTACTGGAATTTTCTGCCTGGGGAGGTGGTGGAGTCACCATACCTGGATTTGTTTAAAAAATGTGTCACTTGGTGCCAGGGTTTAGTTGAGAGGTTGGGGCATGGGTTGGACCCAATGGTCTTGAAGGTCTCTTCCAAYCTTGTGATWCCAKGWTTCTGTGATTYTAATGCCTGTAAGAAAAATATTTAATTCTGGTCCTGCCCTTCCCCCACTGTTATCAAGCAAAATTCAAACCAAAATGAACTATTAAGGTACTGTAAATCTTGAGTACTTTTGTAGTAATTTTCTGATTTCCGAAGAAAAAACCTATAATTTATCACAATCTAATTTCAGAGATGAGATATTCTGGCTTTCTCCAGGTTACATTGAGAAACCTGAACAGACCCAATTGAACAGGTGATGCTCAGGTAGTCCCACAGGAGCACTTGTGGGGCTCCAGGGACTGAAGTGGGTTGTTGTGGCTTAGCAGTRAGGTCAGAGCCTGCCCTTTGGGACTGCAGTCCTTGTGGGCAATCTGGAAGCTTGTTCTGAAAACCTGCAAATTTGAGAGTAATTCTGTGGTGTTATTTATTCATCTACTCCAATTAAAAAAAAAAAAGAAAAAAAAAAAGAAGGCAAATGAGATTAAAATCCAGTTGTTCAGCCAGTTTACAATTGAATGACTTCATTGAGGGCTCAGTAATGTGTTACTACACATGATTTTCTAGTCACGAGTCTCATGTTAATTGCTCAGTCAAACTGTCTRAAAATTCTCACTGCCTGACCTGTTCATCATATCAATCTCTCAAACTGATTCTCACCTGCTTATGTGTTCCCAGGGTGCTCATTTATTGCTTCTCTGATTGCACACTTTGTTTTGCTGAGATTTAATTTCTTCTGGGTCTCTTGAAATAGACCCACAGAGAATGTGCAACTCAATTTGTAGTGTAAAAATCTTAAATAGAAACCCTGAAAGTCTTGGGGCTTAATCCAAATTTGGCATTATACAACATATATTTTTACTGTACAGGAAGTAATTTGCCTTTATTCTGGATCTAAAGCAGTCTTTTTTTTGAAGTGGGAGTATAAATATTTGACTTAGAAGCTGCCAGATGGAAAGGGAGATTTGTTTTTGCTTCAATTTTTCACTCACAAGCTTATATAATGATTTTATCTTTATGATTCTATAATAGTGATTAATGAAGGCTGCTATGGTAGGATGATAGGTGGTTTTCTGAAGTATCTTTGAATCCAAAATTATATAAGTCTGATTAAAAAAACCCCAACAAAAAAATACAAAAAAAACCCTAATTTTTTTGAAACTGTCTGCTGATGAACTACTTCTGTTTATGATGGGCCATACCAGATGAGCATTTCTAGAATTTTTAGGACACCACCTTTTAAATGACATCTTTCTTCTTCTAAAAGTACCACTGTAAAATTGGAAAAAAAATAAAATCAATTAAGCTGGGGTAAAATGTGTAATGAGATTGTAACTGGGGCCAAAGTGTAAAACCATCCAGGTATTTTCTGTAGAGATTTTGATGTACTCTGTGTGTGTGTTTGTTGTGGGGTGGTTATGTTGTTTGTTTGGGATTTACATTTTCCTCTTTTTTCTTACATCTAGAAGATTTAGACCCCAATTTTCATTCTACCATGGGTGTCCCTATTCATTGAAAATCTCAAGCAACATGTTGGCTGCAATGACCTGTAGTGGATCTGCCTTTTAAAAGCTTTACTTTATATTAATTTCCTACAATTATTGTGCTGTAAACTCTCCATACAAGACACCATTTTTGATTGCATTCACCTTACACTGAGCAGTATGATAGGAAATTGTACATCACACCAGTCATTCAAGGTACAGTTGCCTGCCAGTCTCTCRATCAAAATTCTGCCTCCTTGTAGCTTCATAATTCAAAAGCAGGCACTAAAAGTATTTCATCCCTGTTTTCAGTCATTAAGACTGCTGAACCAGCAAATCCAACTCGCTGATCAAATCCAAAGGTTGATCATGTTCCTTAAAATATTGTGACATGCTAACTGGGTATTGGATGGTTACACATCATGTTGAATCAACCTCTGTACCTTTTAGAGTGTAGTGACCTCCAGTGAGAGACATTTCCTTTCCAGTTGCTTTTACTAAGTGGCAAGTGCCTGCTTTAAATGGTGGATGTTTGTATCACCCATCTCTTAGTCTCATATAGCATGAAAAATTACTGCAYTTTGCTTTCTTTTTTGCTTTAATAGAAAAGAGTTATTTTTGTAATTGTTTTGCATTGGAGGACCATRGCATCCTTTTCTGAAATACTGATAGTGCTGTTTGTGTGACTCTTCAGCAATACCATGTCAAGCTGYCCAGCCTCTGTGAGCTGTCAGTGCTCTGTGGGATTTGGCAGAGAAGTGAGTGCTTCTGGCTAATGGGCTGAGAAGGGGAGATGGCTTTCAGCTTCCCTAGGCATCTCCTTGGTAGATCTGCTTCCTTAGTTGTGGTACAAATGCAAGATGAAATGGCATTCCCTGCTGCAAACAGCTTCAGTAATGAATTGTGGCATTGTACAGATTTGCAAACTGCTGTTAGCTGAAGTTGTAGTTGGGGCAAATGGAGGCCTGGATAAACTTGTAATTTTCTGTGGTTACTCATGAAACAAATTACAGAATCAGGAGGCAAAACCAAGTCTTTTACAGGACTGTATACATAATCTGTAAATGAAGGCCAGTGGTCCGTGCAATATCCTAAGGAATTAAAAGTGACTCATTTAAGAAATACCTCTGGTAAACACAGCATAATTTTTTCCAACATTGTCTTTGATTCAATTAAGGAATTAATGTGTCTCTARAATCATAATATTGGGCACATTTTGTAAAACATATGATAGCCATTGGTTGTAAATAGCTTAGCAAATGCAAAATTTACTTATTTGAAATACAGTTACTTGGGATGTATCCTCAGACATCCTGAACATAGCAAGAAGAAGATCCAGAGACCCTGTGAGGGAAGAAACCACCTGTAGATCAGACAYAGACACTTTGATTATATACATTTATAAGCTACTCTGATGTTTGACCATAGAATTCATTTATTTAATTTTAAGCCATGACTTATAYGTATGTGCTTGTGAATTTCAGAGAAAGAAGCACTCTACAGAGAGCAGTGTTCAGAGTAAGAATCCTAAATTAGGATCAAAATCACGCTGTGCTSGGTGTTATACAAACGCATAAACACTGTAGCTGGTCCACAGATTTTGCAGTCTACATGACTGAGATCACATTTTCTGGTAACAAATGGCAGGAGGATGGGATGGAAAGGAAAAGAAATAAATGAGGAAGTTGAGAGCACTGTGTATTTGATGGTGAGGATCATTAACTGAAAACAAATAGCTTGTTTGAACAGCCTGAGTGCCATGCTTGTGAACTCYTTAGAGAATGACTCTGAGAGTATTGAAGATAAGTGAGGAGATGCACTGGGTGTCTGTGAAATATAGCCTGCCCACTGTCATCTTGAGTTTTCATCACAGTTCATAAGCACCCTACCTAAAGCTCAGGATGCTCAGCAAGATGACTTCCAGCAATCTCAGTGATGTTTGCCTCAAGTTCTGTCAGAGAGGAGTGCATCAGGAGCAGTAGGYCCATTTATAGCAGTAGATCCTATGGGAGTAGAAACAGGAGGATCAGTATGTGTGTCTTGTTATCAAAGCTGTAATGAGTAGTACCATGCAAGGATGGCAAAATACATATATGCATGTATGCACTTAGCATGTGACTTTGGCATCTGTTTCATATTTCTGCATTTCTGTTATGGTATTTCATTTTTAAAAGGTTTCTCCACAATTTTATGTGATCCATGAACTCAGAAACCTGCTGGGAGGTTTGAATTTGTTTTTAAAGTGTTTTAAAAAATGAGAGGTTGGATTAAATATGAGAGTATTAGCTGTCATTTTTGTTGATTGCTATAAGGTCTGTAAAATCWTCTTGATGGACGTGAAAAGACAGGTGGCATTGCTAATAATGCACAACTGAAACTATATCACCGTGAGCAGTTGACCATAAGGAAAAAAAGCTCAGTACTCTWAGTGCCAAAGTAGGTGGAATAACTTGTGCTTTACAGCATCCAGACACGTTCAATCACTTGGGACTTGTCTAACTTCATGAATTGTCTCACATCTGTCAGATGAATCAGGAATCCAAATGCAAAAATGTGTCATTCATATCCACTGTGTAGGTCTCTGAATGATTCATGTTTCTCTTTGTGGGGGTATGCTTGCAAAACCATGATATAGTTGCTGAAGTAGAGAAACAAATTCTTTTTGTAAGGTTGCCTCAGTAGGAAAACTAATATGGCAGGGTAATTATTACAGTAATATATTACTAATAATAGTAATAAAGCTATTTCTACTCATATTGTAACAACTAGCCATTCCCACTTGTGGAGCATGACACACTTGTGGAGTATAACACAGGCATGCAGATGAAGGACATATGAAAACTGAGTGGCACTGGGTGACATGAACGGGTTTTTGGGTGAGGACATTGAAAGGGCAATCTTTTCAACTTGTTAGTAGCTGTTGTGACATAATGGACTTCAAGGAGAGATTTGAAGGACTGTAATGGGGTACTGTTCATAGGTTTTCAGAAGACAAATGTTTTGCACAGCACAGGAAAAAGCACAAGAATGCTTCTTTTCATATTTAACAATTGGTCTTTRCCTATTACTAATTTAAGCACAATACTTATACCTGTTGCATGCTCACAATCCTCATGAATCCCCCACATAATCTCAATGTTTAAGAGATTTGGACCTGCACTGAGGGCCTATGCATTTTCACAAGAGTATGGCTCTGAAATGCTCATGTAAAGGCTTAAAACACTATTATTTCTTGTTGCACAGCCTGCCTATTCTCTGTCTAAATGTCATCTACTACTCCTTGGTGTTTTCKTGACAGATAAATGTCATCAACCAGTAGGATTAGTAAATCAATATTCTTATATTCTATGCAATCCATTACTGATCATATATGCCAATGTTCTTAAGGGAATTACTTATGTTAGGGAAGGGATGATAATACTGATATTTCAGATAGGTCATGGTTAGTGATACTAGCCACTAGACAGTGTTTGCCAACATAATTTTCAGTAGTTCCTTATTGAATATTCTGTAGTTGCACTGTAATCAGCAAGGACTGGTTTGTATTAAACACCTGGTACCTCTAGTGGTGTCAGCTGCATTTAGTGTAATGTAGTGAACTATGAGTCAATTTATAGTAATAAATATAAAATTAAAAATTCCACAGAGGACATCTGATCAGTCAGGCAGGTGCACAGTGAAATCTGGTGAATCCTTTCACAAGAAGCTAAGATAGAGGAGGCGCTTTTTTTTGTCTTTTACCTAAGAACCCTACATTTTCATTTTTTATGGCTATTTTCTATGAGGATGAGTACACAGTTTGGGGCTGGTCAAGGAGTGCAAACAGGAGAGTGCGTGGGGGTTAGGGAAGATAAAGGTTGTCTGCGTGCATGGTTGCTCTTCCATCAMCCAACCCTGAATAGGGACACACCCTGTGCAGTTTTCTGGCATACTACRATTCAGAGATCAAACAGATAAACTTGATTTTTGAAAGCCAGATATCTCAAACAGCAACATATATCACTATCCTCTTTTGAATACATAGGCCACAGACAGGTCTGGCTAATGTTTGGTGAGATAATGTTTCCCTGAGCCCTTAATTCTGAGCAACATAATTTCACATGTAGACCTTGTTTTCCCATTTCCCCATCCCAATGCTAATTCCAGCAGCTGGACTGTCTCTATTGTTTTTCCTGCATGAATATTCATGCATATTCATTTAAATATTTTCAGTGCTTTCATAGAAACAGAAATCTTGATRTAGTTCTGAAAGAATTTTTACAATGCCCAATGGAAACTTGCTCTGCTGCAGAAGCAAGACTTCCCATTTCTCATTTAGATGCTTTTGGGAAGTGGTTCAGGAGTGATGGAAGAGTGCTGCAGTTCAGCCAGTGGAATGGAAGTCTGCATGTGAGCCTGCTGAGAACAGSTTCATTGCAAGTTATCTAAAACTCACAGTGTTGTAAATTACTAGGAAAAAAAATGATCTAACATATGGACTTCATGGAATCTGGCTTTCTTGTGCATCAGGTGATGTAAAAAGCCTGAAACATCAGCTCTGGAGATAATGAACTGTTTAAAATCTCTTTAGTACATAGAGATAGAGGAACCAAAGAGAACAAATAGCCTCCTAAGAAATCCTTTTCAAATGTGAAGTTTTCCTCAAGTTTAGAAAGGTGAGGCATGAAGTTCAGGAGCTGATTTCTGTGTTTCTTTTTTATCTACTTACCTACCTACCTACAAGTAAAACCTTGCACTTCTACCCTGTAAATTCTGAATAACAGCACTGTCYACCTCAGTAAGGTATTAAAAAAGTATTGCCTGCCAGAAGCTGCCRTCCCTTAGGGTGTGCTGTATGTGATGCAGAAGCCCTGATGAGCCAGGCAGCAGCATAGCTTTTGGATTTAAATTGGAGTCCCATCTGGAAATGACTTCCTGCATTAAGTTAATGAGACGCAACTGAGTGGAGTTGAACTCTGGCATTACTCAGAGATTGGGGTTCTGTCTGGCCAGAAACAGATGGGGGCCATCTACTTAAAAGATGGACAACACATCCTGATCATATTGTTTTCCTTGATTTCTACAGATTTTTTTTTTGTGGTGGGAGCTTAGGATTTTAGCCTGTCTATCTCTGAAAAACAGATGAGGACTCCAGTCGAGTTGCATACTGTTTAAGCTTAGAAAATGTGTACTTTTTGCTTGGTTGCACAGGCTTTGATTCTGCTGTGACCCTTCAAAACCAAATGCATGGCATCTTACCTATAATTTCCTTTTATTAACTCACACATAAAACCCCCACATTTCCCCCTCCAAACAAAGAAACAAAATTGATGAAAGTGAAGTTTCTCARTTTTAAAATGGTTGGTTAAGGGTATATCCTGAATTTCAGTAGTATCAGACTGAAAAACTGGCTCTCTGGTTTCATTTCTAAATTGTGACGTATTACAATGATGAAATCAGATGTCCACCAGAAATTGAGCAGAGGCTTCACAAATTTCTGGGTTGCATTGCATACGATTATTTTATTTGTTSATTGTTGYTTGGTTTGGTTTGTTTGCTTTCCCCAAGCTTTTTCTGTGAAACTATATTCCCTTCCAGGAGATAAGGTTGCATTCTAAGGCCAAACCATTAGTCATCCTTACTGGATGTATTAAGCTTAGCCTCTACTCCTTACCTGAGCTGCATTATGCTTTTCACAGTACATGTCATCTTGTCACTGAGATAAGTTTTCAAAGTGGCTTGAATTGAAGTAATTTTTACTAACACTGCACATAATGGATATTCAACTCTTAATGGAGCAGGGATGCTTCAGACCAGACGAAATTCCACCCAGACACTCAGATAACATCTGACAATCAGTTGTATCTCAAAGAGAGAAAGATAAGTAAGCAAGRTATCTTATGGATGCTGTTAAACAAAAAAAATACCTCTTCCACCGGTCTCATGGAGATTTCATCCAAGTTCAAAAAAGTGAAATTCATATCCCACATAGCAAGCAATGACTCCTTATCCTTCAGACTTAGTCACTAATGGATTTCTCAGACCAGACTATTTTTTGAATACCAGCAGAAAGGTTGTTTCCTTTAAGAATACCAAAACAAATACAGTATGGATTCAGTTTGACTCTTGCTGATAGTTGCTGCCAGCTGTTTCAGCAACATAACATGATTGCATGACAGTAATGTAGAGGAGGTCCAGTTGTCCTGCTGCAGTCTTGATAAATGTCTCCCTGACCGCAGCCAAGTTTTTACTGACATCTCTGCCTTGTGAATTGCTTCATGTTGTTTCTTTCTGTCAAAACCCATTTCCTTCCCATCCTACTTCTCAGGCAAGTTAGACCCAGATACATGGTTGGAATTTCTTCAACAATAAGTGCATAATTTGGGAGGCTAATAACTGATTCTGAGACCTTCTCCAAGGACTATCCTGGTAAATTTTTTTGGAATCATCTTGCACTCTGTGAATATCCAGGTGCTGCCTGTCTGTTGGTTATGCTGTGCATGTGTGAGTTAGAGTGGCAGTGAGAATAAACTTTAGAAGCTCCTTRCTGAAGGTAGTGCTGTCACCTGCTGTCTTCCAGCTGGGTCTGTCAGTTTGTTGCATGAGACTTTTGTTCTTCTTCAGTCTAGCTGACATCTAGACAGGTTGAGACTAATCCCAGGCTGTATTGTTGCATCTTCTCTGCCTCCAAACAGGCTTGTTTTTTTTCACTTGTTCTTTGTAAATCTGGTTCATTTCTCAGCAACAGATTTGAGACCAATCAGCCAGTCAAGATTAAGGTCAGCTTCTCTCAGTGCAGCAGTGACAAGCAATGGGTATGCTAGAGGCAGTATCATCTTTTTGTCTCAGAGCCATGCCAAGCAGAGCATAARCAGTCTTGTTTGAATGTACAAGGTAGAGGAAAAACTTCACACTCTATCTGTGCTAAGTCAGACAAAGCTTTCAGGCCCCACATTTGTGTTTAGATGAGGAATCCAACTASTAAAGCCTAGCAGCTGTCAAATTTGCATGCATTTTTTTCAAAATAAATTCAGTTGTCAGGAAGTCTAARTAATTTTTATTTCTCTCTTTCTTTAGTTTATATCACTTATGACTTAGATGATTTTCTTTTATAATGTTTCATTGTACTTTCAGGGCAGTTAAAAGAAAAATAATTACAAGTACATTAAAAGTTGTTAATCAATTAGTCATACTGTCATATCACTGAATAGAATATGCAATACACCCAAAAAGGCATGTAAAAATGTYCAAGATTATATTAATTATTACACTTTGTAATGCAAACATTTAAGAGTTAGGAAATTTGGGAATTAACCTTATCTGTCTTCATTCGTGCCCATGTTGTGCTTGCATTAAAGTGACTTGTAACTCATTTGGTGCATAGCACTGACAGAATTTGCCCATTGACTTCAATGAATTCAGAGAGAAATAGGRCTTGGTTGTCTAAATCTTCATTTTCTCTGGATTCAGTATTTTTTAAGGTTTTGATGAATTCTGATAAACAGAGAATGAGCAAAATATTACCCCACACTGGAGGCTGTGTGCCTGAAATGCAGAGAGGATGAGATCATTATTGAWGGAGATTCATAGGGTCTGGTTTCTCCATATGCACCTTCCCATACATGCTCTGTGTGTGCAGCTCCAGTGACTACTCACAGGGGGTCCTCAAATGAGACCTATGCTGTGGCAAAGTAGGAAATGACTTGATTTAGAATGTCTGTGTCAGAGGCAAGAACAGAGGCTGGTGAAGGAGCTCTCATCTGAGTCAGTGGTGCAGCCATTTSGTGTCTTTCTGCAACACACTGCCTCCTCTACCCCGCACCTTTCAAATCCTGCACCAGACAGGTGGGGTCCTCCTCACACCCTGAAATCTCTGTTCACCCCTAGTGCCCCAATTCATGATTCCTAGTACAGAAGATGGTAAAGATACCATGGGAATATGTCAAGATCAAGARTTGAAGATTTTCTTGTGATTTATATATATCTGTATATTTTAATATATATTTGTATATAGGAACAGGGATGGGGCTCTTAAGATTGCTATATACTAGCTGGGCTTTGTGGATCTGGCCACTACTGGGTATGCAGGCTTTCAGGTAGATGAGACTTACTCGCCTTTGCATACTGTTTGTAGAATTTCCTTTCTTTGTGGCATGTTTTAGTTTAGCATAACAATCAATTATAATTGGATAGAATAATTCTCAGTTATATTCACTAACAGTTCTGTGCACAAACTTCAGGCTTGTGCACAGTATTATTTTAGAAGGGAAAAAAAATACCCCAGAGACACATAGGAAAAAATATTTTAACAATTTTTTGTTTAAATGCATAATCCTTAGAAATGGAAAGAGCTAAATCCTAAAACTAGGAAATGAGACTGCGTAGAACCTTTATTTTAATCATCCAGATGGAGGAGGAGGACAATTCATCTATTAAAAATAATTTTCACTTTCTGAAGTATCTTATGCTAATTATTCTTGGATGGAATCTTAGTGCTAAAATGCAAATGTGTGCAAAGAAAYTTAAAGCCTTTCCTACTCCACAACTGTATTTTGGTTGAAGCTGAGTCCCCTGAGGATYGGAGATTTTTATTCTCATTACAGCTTCTATTTTTGTTATTATTTAGGAGCTGTCTTTCCAGGCTACTTCTTGCCAAATTTCTGCCAGGGTTGCATTGTAGAGTGTAATAGYTGCATTGCAGTGTGTAATAGTCTTACATTTTGTAATGTAAAAATAATGGTTGAAAAGACCTCCATGATTTCTTAAGAACTTAGAAGATTYGGCTCAAAAATTTGTCTTCCCCTGGTCCTGTGCCCAGGTGCTTCTATTTACTCCATTAGGTGGTCTTAACAGGAAGGTAATCATGTGGATCTCTGCAGGATTCACTGGACTGAAATTTGAGGAATGAGTGTTGGCAACAGTTTATACTCTCTTTCCCTGAAAAAGAAAGCTCGTCCCTGGTTTTACAGCTGTTGCCAGGTTTTAATCCAGGTATTATATAAATAGATTTTTCTTATTTATGTGTTTTTTGAGGAGAAATCCAGATTTCTGGAATGATCATTCTGTCCTAGCTGATGTGATCTCTSCATCAGTAAGGAAATAGGTCTGCTGTCAAAGCCTTTGAGAGGGTAAATAAGGGGGAGTCTTTGTCAGCATATCCCAACATGCTGTCTCTTGGCATTGCTTGCATCTGGGTTCAGGTTATYCAAGGAGTGTGAATAAGGGTTCCTACATGACCACTACAGGGTTTGAGAGGGGACCAKGAACTTGCACTTTTTTCAGCCAAGAAAGATGAATTCCCAAGGGTCGCAGGAAGTGCAGTAGAGCACTCTGTGAAAATTCTGAGCTAAGTTGAATTATGTTTTAAAACATTTCCTATTTAAGGAAGCACATGATCTGGTCTTTCTAAGGACTGAAAAGGTTAGAAGAATGTATTAAAAACTCTCTATAGGTTTAACTGAACACTGGACCTCAGCCTCGATTCAGAACAAATCTTCATTAATATAGTAGTCTGATGGGTCATCAATGCAGTGTCTCTTTCTGAATTATATAATGTCCTCAGCCAAATCACAGGATGCAGACCATGCTTTCTAACATGGAAGTTAAAAAGCTCAGCTGAGCTGTCAGGAAGGCTCAGTTGTTTTCTAGCAGTTGAAGAATAGTTTCATTCTTTCCAAGCAGAACAGTGATTAATGAGAATTTTATTATAAGCATTTATGGAGTAAACTTTTCTTTGTAAACTCTTTGAAGGCTGCTTCTGACTTATGAACCACACAAATACAGGGACAGTCTTTCACATGGTTCCTTTAAAGCTTACTGTGCAACATTTCAAGTACTGTCCTTAAAATAGAGTCCAGAAGCCTGAATATTTTCACRTTTAAAATTCTGTTCATACCCTTCACTGGGAATATTCTCCCTTGTGACAACTTAGAGGCTGTCTTTAAGTCTCCCAGGGATAGTTTTAAATGAATTGGTTTTGCTTGCAATTTCTGTGCACAGAGCAAGATGGAGGAGGAAGGATCATTATTATTTCATTAGTAAAACTAGATGGTGATGGGTGTAATATTTGGTRAGGACATTCTAATCTGCAGCTTCAAATGCGCAAWTRTCATCTTCTGATTTTTCACAACACCCTCTTATAATCATTTTTGCACTCTTTCATGTAGGTGGAGTTTTAGGAAGCAGGAAAAAGGGTTGTAAGATAGAATGTAAAAGTTAAGAYTAAGCTGTGTAAGGTATGAAGCAGAGTGCATATGTTAACATGAGYGTACAAGACAGGGAGTCTACTTACAGACAGACTGAACAGCAAAAAAAAAACCCCAGAAAGATAATGTAATTCCATGTCACATACTACAGTCCAAATAAAAATAATTTTCTAAATGAGATAACTGAARCAAAGAATTTGGACYCAAGTTCTAAAGCAGGGAGGAACTAAACCAAAGCTTTCACCAAATTTGCCTCACTGAGATCTTTCCCAAATTTCTGGCCTGTTCTGCTTCATGTTYACTCAGAAATTTAGACATTGGTCTAGAAGAAATAAAAATATTAGCTGGAACCTGAATAATGCCTTGTCCTGTCATGGGTTGTGCTTAAATCAGATTTAAGATTCTCATCCTCTCTCAGGAGTTCCTTCTTATCTCTGAAATATCCTTTAGTTGTAAATCAAATTGAGCTCAAAACAGCAAGGCTCTAAGACCTATTAATTAAAGAGTTTAGTGCAGGTATTTCAACAAGTACATTGCCTTATTGCTGCCCTGTATGCATAATGAGCATTGACTGAAATACAGCTATTAATATYTGCTCTTCAGCTGTACTGTTATTGGTACATGTTGGTATTTCTGTTATTGGTATTAACATTAATTTTCTGTATTAAAATTCTGAGCTGCAGGTTTTACTACATATGATTCTCAGAAAGCAAACCTTAACAATTGTCTACAAGAGATGAGTTTATGACTGAGTTATAATCTTGTGTTATGAAAGATGTGAATTTAAACCTTTTAACTTCTTAACATATTTTTTGTTTGCTATGGTTCAAGGGCTTTGACTTTTGCAGTAACCCTTGAGTAAAGAAGCAAAAGAAAACAACCCCACAGTTTTCTGGGGTTTTATTTGGGGGGGGGGAGAGCTGGAGAGGGGCTAGGTAGGGTGTGTGTGTGTCTGTGAGGACCTCAGATACCACAGAAATACCATCAATGCACCTTTCTACTGAAGGAGGTTAACTGACTTGTCAAAACATCTGACCAGGTGACCAGTCAGATACATTTTGAATATTAATAAGTAACCCAGAAAATAAAGCATTTTACACTACTTTTCATCTATTAGTTGTAAGGTTAGAATTGCAAACAACAGTTTACTGTGTGTTCTGCAAGTAAATGAGGAGGAGACAGCAGAAAAGGGGTAAAAGGGAAGCTGAATTCAGTGAAAAAATAACTTCCTGTGCTTTATTTGCCCAAAATGGCACCATATCATAACTCCATCGGATTGTCTCTTAGCAATTCATACTGGAAGGAAGGGGGTGCTGTCTCACAGAGAATTGTTGCAATTTATGCAGTTGTCATTGCCAGCATGTACATTACAGCAGGAGTACCACTGTCATGACCTGAATGTTCCTCCTTTCTGTTCCAGATCTGTAGATCTTCCCGCCACTGCCTAATTAGGTGGTGTGATAAAACACAAATGTCCATTAGGGACCAGGCTGAAATTACCAGAGTTACTTTATTTGCAACCTACTTTGTATTCAGGTCTCGAGGATTGGGAAGTGGGCAATTGAATTAACCCATATTTTAATAAACTCTTGATAATTTATTATTAAATTTGGCATCCTTTCCCACCTCTGTCCTCAACCACTCCCTACAACCCCTTACCCTTCATTGTAAAATTTTCTATGACTTTGTAGAATCATAGGAAATTATAATGGAAATTAATTGGTAGCACTGCAAGCTTTCCCTTTTAGACTATTGCAATTTGGGTATTTTTGCAGACAAAAGCAGCCCACAGTTTATCCATTATTTAGYGCTTTCTAGTACTTGAAGCTAACATTAGGCATTTGCCCTCCAGGTGCCCCATCAGCTGTCCTTATAACAGGATTACCAAGAAAGTCCAATTTGATTTCCCAAACTGGATGCTGGTGTGCATAACATCACAGACTTTCCACTATTATCTCTGGCTGAAATGGAATTCAGCAGCTAACAAGAGTAGTTAAGCATCTACCATTAGGAGTGAAGAGAAACCCTTTCATAATTTCAAATAGCTTTGCATTTCTGAAATGCTTAGGGATCACTTAAAATCCACAGATGCTTTTGAAAGAGGCACGGTTCAGTGCACAGTCAGTCATAATGTTGCCTGGTCTGAGTACAGAAGAGATTTGCAGCTGACGTAGCTTTGGAAGGTCACAGTTRCCATATTTACTGGAGCTTATTATTAGCTGGAAACTCTATTTTTGCTATCAAGTGCTCTTGTCAAATCCAGGCTTGCTGTCAGAGGGCAGTGAATAACTGATATTCCCTGAGAAGCTGTCCTTCTTATGACCGTTCAATAGTATCCCTAAATGAAGATTTAATGTATTTTGAATGGAAAACAGAATCTGTGTTCCATCCATTTTGAGTCAGGAAAAAACAAAAGCATAAGCAGTACTCAGCCTTTTCTCCATGGATACATTTCTGCAGAGCAGCAGGACTTTGGCAGCAGAGCTCTCTTCATAAAGCAAGCCATTTTCAGGAGAGTTGGTGTGGTTAATTTTTTTCTTTCTCTTTTTGGAAGAAGAAATAACCCAAATAGTGTGTTCTGGGAGGTACTCACTTTAGTGATTCCTGAAATTCTCTCCACTACTTTCCAGCTTTAATTTTATTATCTAAGTATAATTTTCTTTCCTTCCCATGTGTTGTGCATCTGCTCTACAGGCTCCAGCCAGGAGAATAACCATATGGGGACATGAAAATCTCCACTGCATTGATGCCAGAAGACAAGTTTATGTTCATTCCAAATGGCATCAAAGGCTGCTTGTATATTTTCCCTTTACACCCCTTCCAGTGACTTAAATCTGTGGTGTTGTCTAAAACACACAAGAAAAGAAAAGKCCAGTCAGATTATGAACTGAAAAATACTCCTCATAGTGCTGGAATTTGGATGATCAATGAGTTTGGTTTTAAAGCACTTATACCATTGAGCGTTTTCTGCTTCTTTCTTTGTCAGGTAGCAATTACTGCACAAGGACGAGCTCTCCTTCTGACTGATCCCAGTGCTTTTCTTTATTTTTGCTCATGACAGATTCCTTTCCCAAACCTGCATAGAGGCAATATTCTCTGTAGGAGTGAAAACCATTCTGTTAAAATTTCTCCGGTGTCTTGTGCTCTCATTAGGTAAATTCCTCACCTGCTGCACTACCTTTATGATTCAGTGCTGGTTAGAACTGGTATGAAAATACCGTGTAGGCAGTGCTAAAAAAGACAGTCAACATCAACACAGCTTGATCCAAGCTRATGCTGAGTTACTGACTTGTCCTGGGAAGGGGTAGTTACCTGATGTTGGACAAGCAATTGTTCACAATTGCTTGTCATAAAATGAAAGGTTAAAGAAAATTGTGCCATCGTGGCCAGAATGACATTTAGAAAAAGTAATAATAATCAAAAGTCCTGGCTGTACTTGAGCAAAAGTAGCCAAGCACTGATTGCTTTCTAAAGAACTCAAACTGTGTGATATATACTTGTTTTTATAAATAGCTATTTGAAAACACACACGAACTTCTGGCAGACACGGTCCTCACCTAAAGGTCTGACCTGAAAGAAATTTGGTGTATGGAATTTATTTGCACACAGTAAAACCCATTTTRCTTGGAATGACTTTATTGGTAGAGGGGGGAAAAAAGCAATACCTACAATTCTTTTCTCTGACACAGGGCCAGAAACACTATTTGRTCTAGCATGGCTGAAAATCTTATTGCCGTAGCACAGTTCTACAACATGGTGGTCGTTCCTGTGCCAGCTAGRACTACTGAACCTTGGTGCTGCTGTTGCTCTCTGAATGATGACAGTGTTGARAGATATCTGCAAATAGAAACTTTACCCTAGAAATTTATTTGGATCAGGCTGGAGCTRTCACTTATTAATTCCCTGGGCCTGAGCTTCCTTGCAATATTTTTCCAAAGCTTGATCTGTCCTGCTCACCAGGCACGGAGAACCTTGACTCTTTACAGTGGAAGAGTCAGCCTTCCAAAGTCACTTTGAGGAGTCAGTTTYTTTCCCATTGCTTTACAAATTCTGATGTGTTCCCACTATTTTTGTTCTGGAGTTCTGTCTACAGATCCCTCTGACTAGCATATTTCCCAGTACCATTTCTTATTTGACAGATCTGAGACATTATGGTYGGCAGCACTGAGTATCCTCAAAATCTATGCAAGTAAACACTTGTTCTGAAAGTCAATGCTCTTCTGCAGCTGAAAAAGCTCAGGAGGCAGCAAGAGGAACAAGTGGCTGYCCACAGTGCCAGCTCCTCATTGTGTGCTAGTGTTTCCCTCTGCAAGAGGCAGCAGCCAACACAACTTCTCATGGAGTTACAGGCAGCACTCTCTGGCTGTGGTGGGCTACATGTCCAGGGTATCAGTAGAGACACAGCTTAATCTTTGTCYGTGTTATATCAGGCAAGCAGTAATATGTAAAAGACTCAATTCATCCAACCTTAGAAATACATATAACCATAATCAATTTCTATGAAAAACCTGCCATTTCAACTTTTGTTCACCCATGATGCAGCTCTGTCTAGAACTGGGAACATGTGTTGCTTGTGAATCCATTCAGGACAGGATGTGGTCTCAGCAGTAGGAAATGTGTGCTGGTCAATGCCTCTGAAAGGATGWGTGTTCCCCTACTTTTGTGTGTTCCCTTCCTTCCTTCTTCTGTGCTGCTTGTCAGCTGAGGCTGGAGAGTGAATTGCTGAAGTATGGTTATTAATGAAGAATGAGGGAGACATTCTGAATCAGATGTGCACAGCTCTCCATAATCCTTACATTTGTTGTGTTGTCTATTAGCTTTCACAATGACACTTGGCATTTCCTTAATTTTTAAAGATGTTTTAAATTGATCTTTCTGAACAGATTTTCTCTGCTGTCACRTCTGCCACTTTGTGTCAGACTTCAAACATTCCTGTTCTGGCTCAACCTCAGTATCCTTACAATACTTGATATGTTTTCTCTGGGAAACATCTGCCAGATTCCAGAATAATTTCCTGTTATTTCTAAATGCCAAGGTAAATACTGGATGTGGCTGGGTTTAGTACTGGCATCATTATTGTAGCCATCCCTTAGAGGCTTCATTTTCTTTTTCCTTAACTTTTGGTTATTTACACTAGTGAAAATACATCTCATTCTTRTGGTGTTGAATTAGCAGTGTAAATACCATCTTTGATTCTTTTAGGTATTGTCTGTCTATTTTCCTGTTCACTAAGGAATGATTCCTTAGCTCTCCCCTCCCTTTGATCTTGAATGCTACTTTTCTCGTTACCATTATCAGAACTTTAATTATAAAGCACCACTTGCTATGTCTGTGAGTGACAGAACCTGGCCATAAAGTAATACATTTTSTCTTTTATCTTTTTATTTCTTTTTTGTACAGCTTTACTTAGAATTGGCTTCAGAAAGATTATATTCAGGGGAAATTCACATTGAGTTTTTGTTTGATCAGTGTTCCAGATGCCAGGTATTAGACTTTAAGCAGACTATACTTGTGGACTGCATTCATCAAATAGGCTGTGCATACCTGTGCTGGAGAAGACAGGGAGGGACCAATCAATTATATTAATCTGTTAGTTAAAGTTGACAAAAATAATCTTTAATATTCTTTCTTTGTATGCATTTCTTCCTGGTTATCTTGACTAGAGAAAACAGTTTGTAGCACAGAAGAATTTTCATAAGCTGATTTTCAATAGTTCAAAAAGATTAGCGATAAGTTGACACAAGCTGTGGGCAAAAATGCTAATCATGAAATTATACCTTGCTGAATATCACCTTGTTTTGAATTAAATAAGGTCTGTTTTCCAACAGATATCTAGGCTGGAGATTCTGCTGCCTACAGTACTGCYTCCACTCTGCACAATGGAGCCATTATGGGAGGGAATAGCGTAGCATATACTGATGTCAAGTGAAATTCCTTTAAAACTGGTGAGAACTTAGCCTTTGTAAGGACTGATTCAGATATGTAAGCCAGTTGAAATCTGTGTGYATATGTGGCTTTTTGCACGATTGCTTAAGAGGTACAAGTAATAACAACTTCATTAGTTATAATTTCTACAGCTTTATAAAGAATATTTAAATCAAGCCACTGGTTGTGCTGGAAAGGCAATTACATCTAAGCAACAGCTGCTGTTTTACATTAACCTCTGCTTCCAGTCAACATGTAAAACTGCAGTATGAAAAAAGTGTAAATTCAGTGGAAGTATCCTAAAGTCAATAGCTAACAAAAAAATCCACTTTGTTAAAGACTCTTTTTTTGTAAAATGAAAAGAAACAATGAACAAGAACTTTTAAATTGCTCTACTAATGTGAAATATTTGCATTTGTTTGCTTGCAAAACATTTGCTATACTGTTTACCCATGTGCACAGGCCTGTTAAATWTAACTTTAATATATCCTTTTTAATGGACTTTCTATAACTTTTATTTATCTCAGCTTCAAATGGATGCTTCAGAATAGGTGTTTGACAGATGTTTTGCTGGGCTAAAGCTGAGTCTTGATATATCCCTCATCCTCTTTGAATGTTTCTCCCTTTTTAGTTTTCATTTTTCTCAGAGAAACAAAATGAAAGAACTTGGCAAGGCAATTCAGCTTGACACTCTGAGGCATTGCAGGAGTCATTGGAGGAGACTGGAAGATATTCTCATTCTTGCAGGCAATTCAGCCTTTTTACAAGGTTCTTGTTTAGAAGTAATGGACATCCTTTCCATTGCAATTTTTTCGTCATGCTTTAATTCACCAGTAGTGCCAGGATGATGGGCTTCACCATTACATATACAGTAGCAAGTGTAATTATTTGGAAGATTTTTAAGAAGATTTTTTAAACCTGTTCTGTTTTCTATTCATGATTAGTCAATTATTTTCATGGATGAAAAAAATTTTGCTGTTTCATGAGGGGAACATAGTGAATCAAACTAATTAAAGTAACTAATTATATTGGAAATTTATTCATAGTACTTCTTACTGAGTTCCCCCTGGACAGGACAACTGAGAAAAAATGCATGAAGAAAAATTTTTCAGTTATTTTCTAATTCTAGATTCTATTCCTAATTCTAATTTCTAGACTCCATTTCTTCTCAGCTTTGCCTTCCATTGCTRTTATGTTCTCTACAAATCTCTCTGTAGTTAGTGCTGGCGTGTAGTTTGAAAGATGTAATAGCAATTTGCGTTTATGATTTCTCCATCAGCTTGAAATAGAATTGAAACTGTTGTGAGTTAAACTCAAAATTAAGCCTTCCAAAACTTCCGGCCAGATCCCACTCATATTCAGAAAATCATCTTGTAATTTTAAACAGAATCCTAACAGTCTTTCTCCCACTACTATGCCTTTAGCCACTGMTGTGAAACAAGAACGTATATGGAGATCCAAGACAAACCAAAAACTAACAACACAAATACCTAAACTCGAATTGATGTATCAGACTTGTGGAGTATGTGTGAGGTGGTGAAAACAGTATCGTGGTCTTTGGAGTGAGGASTAATATGACAATTCCTGTKAAAAACATTAATGTTTTTCCTTTACCAAAGTTCTTTTTTCAAAGGATATTGAGAYTAAAGCTTTCAGTTAGGTAATGCCCAGGGGGAAGATTTGTTTTCTTTTGAATTTTAGATTAGTTACCAAAAGTAAATGCTCCTCTTCTGCTATCTAATGTGTATAAGTATATATCACAGATATGGTGTCCAGTATGTTGGTTATGACTGTTCTTCCTCTGAGGCTGTCAGTGTCAATAACTGATACTTATTGTATACTTTTGATTCAGTCATCTTATGGGGTGTTRTTGTTACCTAGACTGGAGACATGGTTTCTAGAGCAGCTTTTTGTGCAACATATCAACTCAGCAGCACTGTCACCCATGGACAGCCTACAGTCACCGGGATGGGTGCTGGTTTAGGCTTGGTTAGAGTTAATTTTCTTCCTAATAGCTGCTACATTTTGGACATAGCTGTTTTCAGAGGTGTGCTGCTGAGCACTGCTTGCACAGGGTCAAGGCCTTTTCTGCTTCTCACACTCCCCCATCAGTGAGTGCAGGGGGCTGCAGGAGAAAGAGATGAGACAACAGCCAGGACAGCTGAGCCCAAATGACCAAAGGGAYATTCCATACCATATGGCATCAGGTTCAACATATAAAGAGTGCAGAAGGTGGTTCAGAATGATKGTATTTTTCTTCCCAAGTAACTGTTTAGTGTGAAGGAATTGTTATTGTTACAGGAAGCTGCRCTCTCCCTGGGATGKCTGAACACCTGCCTCCCCCATGGGAAGCGGTGAAGAATCCCTTGTTTTACTTTGCTTGTGTGCACTGCTTTCCCTATTAATTTATCTTTATCTCAACTCACAAGTGTTCCCATTTTTATTTCTCCAGTCCTCTCCCTCAAYTGACTGTGACAGCAGTGAGCAAAAGGCTTTTTGGGACTTGGTTGCCAGCTTGGGTTAAACTGAGTCTGGGAGTCTAAAAAGAGATAGTCCTCAGAAGACACTTAAACTGTCCCTGAGCCCACATTTGGAAGTCCATTGGTTTCATGATCCATCAGTCTGGTCTCAAAAACAGCTATATGCTGGTACCAAGCCATGTGGGTAGACATACCTAATGGAATTTATTTTAAATCATAACCCTGAGATTGTTCTGTGGATCGATGTCTCAAAATATTAGAGGCTGACATGAATCCAAATAGCTGGATATAGAGGTCTGTGGTATGGATGTTATTGCTGCCAACCATTATAAACARTCTGTTTTATTGCTTTATTGGGGGTACAAAACCCACATTCACTCAAAAATGAGGGGTRTTGGCCATTTCTAATAAATGTTAAATAGATTTTTACCATTTGCAGTTTTACTAGGGCAAATTGATATAATGTTCTTGCCAATTTGTTACCACTTCTTTACTTGTGAAAAACAGATGAGCAAATATAGCATGTGACAGAGTGAGAAACAGGTTCCACTTCAACAATTTTGCTGGAGTTTTATGCCTTATAACCTGCTTGGTGAGCTGCATGCTTGATTGAAAAGGAAATGGTATGTTCAGTCAATGTCAGGCCAGTGTCAAATAACATGTTCATGTTAGTGCAGATTTAGATGCAGAAATCAAACATTGATTTGGGGAGGCAGACATTACTGCTTATGGGTACTGCCAAGCATGGGAACTTACACAGTTTGTCATTAGTTGAGTGGCAGTAGATATCTACACCAGTGAACTGTAGGACAGTCAAGATCTGCTGGGTGTACTAATAAATCATCTTTTTTTTTGGTAATTTAATTGAAAACCARGAAAAAGATTTAATGTAAGCTAGGGTGAAATACTTGAAATTCAGAAATAAATGCTGTACTAGAAAAGTCCAGCTAAACTTAGTGAGTTAAGCTGCTTCCTTTCTCTACTGAAACTAGCAAAAAAAAGAGGGAGCTTCTGATAATGTACTACTTTACAATTAACCTGCAGGAAAACCAGCTGATGTTAACTCTGTGCAGTAATGAGAACACACAAAGAKACAAGGTCTGACTAAAGCTCAGCCTAAACACTATTCTTCCTTTAGTGGTGACAAATGGTGAATGACCAGGGAAAGGTGCAACAAGTTACACATGGACATGTTTCTGCTCTACACCTTCTCAGGTTCTGCTGATCTGAGGCTTGAGGGCAGAAGCAACATCAATCCAGTAGTGGTTTCTCACTTTCAGAAGTCTGTTTTTTTCTGATTCCAAAAGCTCTTTCACTTTTTTGTTAGGACWTACTTTTCTTCTTCAGTAAGTTTTGGGAGTTTTTCTCCAATGTAGATGCCACATTATGAAAAATGCTTTCATGGTTTTATTGTATTTCTTTTTTATCTTGGTTCAAGACCTAWTATTGCTCAGTCTACCATTCCTGTATTGTGGATTATTGATGAACTATGCTGGTATTATATAGGCTATTGGCAATTATGTTACTTCCTTCTACTCACTTTCCTTWACCATGTTTTCCAGTTTGTTAAACAGTGTAAAAACACATTTTGAAAACATTTAATTGCAAAACTTGATATTTCATTCCTCCTTGATGAAGTTTCTTGTMGGGGCAAATCCAACAATAATTCCTGTTGAATTTATTTCTCAAATGGTGTTTTTCAAACAAGACTTTGTTGCATACTGGTAGGTCAATTTTTTTAAGTCCAGAAGAAATAATTATTGATACCCAGACTTGACTGTTGTGTAGTGCAGGGCATATAATTTCTGTGAGTTTTTCCTTCAGCAAGACCCCTGACATGTCTGTCAGAAGAATACCCCATTTTAATTAGGTGCTAAGAATAAAGCTATCAAAATGATCAAAGAAAGTACTACTGGCCATTCATTTGGCAAATTATTGCCTAAGTTAATGTAATGTGTCCTAGCAAATGATCTCTCAGTGAAGTCAGGGACAAAATTCTAGACAAATTGAATAGCTAGTACTGAGCCCATTTTTCTAAGTCCAGGTTAGAAGAAATAAGAAGAGACTTGTCCATTCAAGATGGCAAAGTGTAGTCTGGAATTATTATTATTCTCACTTCAAACTGTGTCAGTAGTTTTCTAGAATTGTAATTCAGAGTCTTGTGGCATTATGTTGTGTGCTGAAGTTTTCACCATGCTGCTGTCTTTCAAAATTTCTTTGAAAAATCTGATTTAGAGAAACCCAATATGTATAATATTGGATGTTAAAAAATGGTAAATTCTRGTCTAGAAATATTTAGAATACCTCAACAGACCTGTATATCAATTATATCTGTGCATTAACAAGTTAAGAAATACATTAAGAGAAAATTTGAGGAGTGAAATTGTTGTGGCCAAGGAACTGATGTTTGAACCATATTTATTCTCCTGAATTTACCCCAGATTTGCTTCATTCTGTTCCCTGAACAGACATTCGCTGCCAAACAGAGCACATATGCTGGGTTGTTTCTCCTGAGAGATTCCCAGCTTTCCTACTCTGACAAAAGTTTGCAAATAAGCAAAGTCAATCAACTATTGAAAACCACACTCCTGAACCAAAGAATAATGTCTGCATTCTGCATYCCTCTTACTGGACTTTTTCATAACAGGTACCACAGCAGCTGGGTTTAGTTGTTCTCCTACAACCTCCTTATATAGGAGCTGGTTAGTTGCAGCAGAGAATGCCTTTGGATCTTGACTTAGGCTCTTCACCTGAAGAGTAATAGTGCCATWTGAATTTCCTGGATTGTTTCATATGGGTATTTGAAAATCCCATCTAACCCTATACATATTTTCAGTAGTGCTCAYCAGGAAAGCCTGGAATGGAAAACTGATGGACAGTTATCCTGATGATACATGAGGCTGGTAATTTTATTTCTCTTCCTTCTTGATTGCAATAAAGCAATGTGACTTGGCAGAAACAGAATGAAGCCTTTTCAGGCAGCATCCCCAGCAAAGGCTGTCATATGAACCATGACATTACTATTTAATAATGACAACTTCTCACCAACACCCCACCTGAGCCTTGCCCCCTCACTGCAAATACAAAACAAATACTCGTGGGTGTGACATGATTTGTAGTTGAGGGTGAGCAAAGGTTTTATCTAARAAGTAAACCTTCAGTACTTCTAAAGCTCTTCAATCATTTATATTTAATATACCAGCAGTATCAGTTGTTGAAGGCAAAATGTCATGGTGATATGTCCAGTAGATAGGGGATGAAAAACCTCATTTGAATTTTCTGTGCATTCTAGCACAAACTGGATCTTAATTTTCCAGCTTGCAGGCTAGGAAGCATGCAGAGAAAGCTCTGAGAATTTGCTGTAAAGTCTGTCTCATTTCTGTGAAGGCACATTCCCAGGGGCAAAGAAGAGAGCCAGAGTATGTCTGGTTCCAAGAAAAATCCRCTAACTGTGAGGTTACACTTTCTTTCTTGCTCTTGTGCTATTTTTAGAAGAAGTAGAATGGTTCCTGAAAAGTAGGGCAGATGGGTACATTTTAGGGTGCTCAGAGTCACATCAAAATACTCTGTAAATATTAAACATCCCTTAGAAAATCCAACTATCTTGGATATTTAGCTGGAAGAGAGAGACAGTCCCAGACTGTTGGTGTGATCTGATCCTAGAATGCATTTGCACTTGGTTCTTTAACACCTGAGCTTCCTTTGAAAAGGAACTCTGTGTGAATTTTGTCTCAGTCAAGAGTATTTGCTAATTTTAAAGTACTGTCCTATATTTCCTTAATTTTCAGCATGAATGAAGCTGCATCAGTTAATCAAAACTCCACAGAATGTTCTTTTAGTGCAGATCAATTCTGTTTTCAGCAGCAATCATTTGAAACCTCAGAATTTTAAGAAAAACAGATCACACATCCCTTTGTGGCTTAAGAACATAGTGTAAGGATCCTGTGTGATTTTAATKAAGAGGTGTAACTTTATGTTTCAGACTTTGACTATTAAAGAAAAATTCTTTAAGAATTTTTACATTTGTAGCCCAATAAGRAAATACTATGCAAAGAAAAAGTATCCTGGACAAGTTAATTACTGACCATGYAGACATGCTGTGCTCTCCCCATGTTTTATTAGAAAGATTTAGGTCACACTGTATGTACTAGCTAACCACTGCCCTTTGGAAGACCTCARCATTTATGGAGCTAGACCTTCCTGGAGCAGTGTGGAAAGCAACCAACCACAGCAGAAATTACAGAGGTCACTGTATTATTTTATGCTGAGAAAATTGTGTAAGAGAGGGGGTTGGAACCAAATGGTGATGATAGAGAAGTGGTGATTAYTTTTCTGAGCTTTTTTTGAATGTCTCTTTGGAAAAGAACATCTCAAAGTCTCAAGAATGCCTTGAAGAAGCATGGCTAGGACTCTCATTTCTAACAGTTATTTTCTGGTGTGAGTATACAGCATTAAGGAATAAAGAGAAAAGTACTTATTCCTGGCATATCTTATATGTGTGTGTTTTCTGTTTGATTTAACTATCTCCCATGTGG
This sequence comes from Alauda arvensis, assembly GCA_902810485.1. Classification (NCBI taxonomy): domain Eukaryota; kingdom Metazoa; phylum Chordata; class Aves; order Passeriformes; family Alaudidae; genus Alauda; species Alauda arvensis. The sequence goes on from CADDXX010000354.1 coordinate 662,516, forward strand.
ATTGTGACTGTGCTATGACTTTGAGGGAAATGTTCCATCAACAGATCATAGAATGACAGAATACCTTGGGTTGAAKGGGACTTCTAGAACACTCATCTGCAGCCATTTTGCCTTGGGGTTGTGAGGAGTTCCTTYTTCAGCAAACAGAAATTTCTTCCGCACCTGTATGACTTTCTACATGTTTTAAAGGATTGTTCTCATATTTGAGAAGGCTGTCATAAYGACACACCATAAATAGTTCTGTGCATTCTCAGTAGAGAAATGATTTTGCCTGGATCAGTGAACATAGCAATAATAGCCATAAAGCTTACTGCAGTTTTTGCAGAGGAGGCTTTTTWAATAGCCAGACTGGTCTGTCAGATGCAACAAAGCATTCAAATGAACTGGGTTATAAAAATAATTCTAACATATAATTTTATGAATGCAATCCTTGAAACTCTTTTTCATCACTGTGAAGATACAGAAAATTACAAAGCACAATTGTTTACTGCTACAGAAGTAACAGAAGCACACTAAACCATCACCCAAAGTCATTCCCACAGATCACTTGTTTGGGATAACAAATTATTCTGTTCTGTTTTGCAATAAATGAAGCATTTTGGTACAGCAAAAGTTTCATGTACTGCTGATATTAGTTCCTTTTGAAACCACACAACAAAAAAGGCAAAATGGAGAAAGGGCAAATTATTTTTTGTAACTCTGGATGCCTCAGATTAAAAAAAAAATTGTAAAAATGTTGCTGATACATACAGCTTAAATTAAACATTTAGTTGTCATCAATGGTGGCTTTCAAGAACACTTGAAAAGTAAAAAGCCTACTACAGGCAAGAGGTTTAAACATGAAGATGTATTTTCATTTATGAGTGGAAATGAGAGTGCAGCTATAGAGATGTTGCTTTATTAACTAATAGTTTAAAATGAGAACAAATACATAATTCCACCATTTTTCCATTTCATAAGCTGTGTAACATAACAGGGTGGTTATTATTATTCCTCTTTTGCTGAGAGTTCTAGATGATTCATTCTCTAAAGTTTGAATGAATGAAAATTTTTATGTCCACAAGATGATGATTTCCATAGTCTTCAGCTGCATGAATCCTAAAATTACCTCCATTTGATTAGAAATACATTGATTAGAAATAAATTGAAGATTTATTACATTAGGTAAGATGTGTTTTAAAGCTYTTTAAAAAATATAAAGATCCTCCATATATAATTTTTAGTGAGATATTTCCTTCATCATACTGTGTTGTGTGCTTTAAACTACATTTCTAAAATAAAACCTCTTTGTGTAATATATCTTGAGCTTTATTATTCAATAATTTTCCACTGGAGATTAAATTATGCTAAAATATAATTACTGTTTAAAATTATGAATGTAATATTAATTTAAAAACTGCCAAGTAAAATAAAACATAAATAAATATACATTTTGCTGGAAGATTTCACAGTGCATTAAGCTGAACAGTCACTGTGATTCTGTGAAACACAAAGTTTAAGATAAGAAGATGATTTATGAGGAAATTTASATATATCACAGAAATATGTCTGTCATTTCGTTGCATGAAAAGTAGAATCCATTGAGACATTCATACATTTTTGTTTGCAAAAACTTGAGGTGTTTGAAGAAACAGTCTATTTTCTCTGTTAGTCAGTGATGTGAATTTCTTAATACTTGTGGAAGGAAAATTTAAATGTTTTTCTTCAAGTGTGAACAGTCTTGGACAGGTGGAAAAACTTTTGAATGATAGCTCTCTCTATGCTAAAATCTAAAGTTAATGCCAATTGCRCTTTTAGAAATGGTAACGAACAACTGGTTTAAAAAGTAATAGCAAAATAAAAACTAAGTTGTATTTCTGCATTTTAAAGCTGGTTATATAAAGGCATTTTAAACACTGCCTTGCAATTTGCAATGATTTTTACTGTGAGGAATTAAAAATGGAAGAAAAATATATGGGATGCCAAGGGCTTCTCCCTCATCAATGCTGGAAATTTGTCTGTCTTAATATTGCTCTTATTTTAAGTGGCTTCACTTTCACCTCTTCCCAAGAAAGATGTTTGCTCTGTCTCAGCCATTTCTGGTAGAACAGTCCATGGTTATAAAGGCCCCTCCATTTGAAATCCAGAGTACTTTGTTTGCCTAATAAAAGCCTATATATAAAGTCTAATTCTTACATTTTCTTTCCTTAATCCTTCTGTGATCCTAAGCTCCCCTGGCAGCATAAGGACTGACTGAACTACCCTCAGGGGGAACATTGCAGGTGTCTTGAGCAATTTATCTCACTGGGCAGTATATTCAGGTTATTGCCCAACATAACCTGGTGGTGATAAATTCGGTCATCTTGCAGATCTCAGGAAGATAGTATTGCATAGGCAAAGCTGCTRCTTTGACATTGTATATCTAATAATCGTAAGCTGTGAGATATTTTAGAGACTGTACTCTCCCAATAGCACTTGTCACTGACAGTTCTGGCTGGCAAGCAGGATAGAAATAAAATTAAGTGGAACAAATCATCTCTCATCAAAGAAGGCAGAAAATATTTCTCATTTTTTGTTACTTTGCTGTTTGGGGAAGGATGTCTTATTCCTTATGGAGCCTCCAATTATTTGAAGAGCTCTAAACCTCATCCAGATGGAGTTCCATGTGATGCTGAGTAAACAAAGTTGGCTATGGCAGCTGTGCTTTACAGTACTGTGTAACTACAGGCCAGGTTCAATGACACACAGGGCTGCCTTCTGCAGCACATAAGCCTATGGAGATTAACTGCTAAATGCAACAGAGGAGACAGCTAGACCTGTGTCTGTGTAGACATCCTACACAGAAATGCCTGCCAGCTCTTTTCTCTTTGCTTTTGATAGAGTCTTACTGAAAACCTGTTTGAAAAATATKAAAGGGGTTAATATGCCTCTGTCACTACAAAATGTAAAACAACATTCAGTGCTGAATACAGACAGGCTTCAGCTTGCTTATACTCATAGCAARCAAGATAAAGCATTGGTAAGTGTTTATTTAAAAATATAAAATTGTGGTCTGGGGTGTGGAAATCCACTCAGGCTTGCAAAGYGTTAAGAAAAAACAAGCATCTTAACAGCCARTATTATTCCCTTTCATGTTAGCTTRGAGTGTTTCTATAGAGACCAGTTTTCTTTTTACTTTAGAAAATCTTGTCTGACAGTCTTTTAGAGGATACTGAGGATGACAACTATTAGAGGAAGACTGAAGAAAGGAGGTAGTAGGGATGCGAGCTATTGTGGTTGCTTTTGCTGATGACAAAGCAACATGCACACCGAAGGAGAGAGGGGGAAAAAAAGAGYAAAGACTGAAAATTTCGTTTTTGTTTCTGGCTCATGCTTCAAATCTCACAGTTAAAGACAGGCAGAGCACCTGGTCTCCTCACCCWTTGTGAAGTCTGTCGAATATCAACATGCTTAGGACTGTGCTTTTTGCTGCCTTTCTAACATGGGAGGTGCTCAGCAGTATCACAGAAACAAATAAGAAAAGCAGCTGTATAGACTAAATGGAAGGATAGGAGTTTCAAAAGGAGAGAGGGAGGGAAAAAAAACATATAGAAGGAAAGAAAGGGTGGTAAAACCTTCCATTTATCTGATTTGTATGACTTATGTACCTAAAGAAACTAGAAGTCTTTTTTTCAGTCTGTAGTTCAGACCAYCATACATCAAGGATTGGATAAAGAAGGGTACTGATTCTGGATGCACCATTTAGCCTACCCACCCCCTCAAAACCTCAGATTAGACAAAAGATCAAAAATTAGTGGTGTAGCTCTTCTTCTTATCAATTTATTTACCTGTGTGAACTAAGTTCTAGRATAAAAATTTTAGTTAATTAATTTCCATATCTATACATCTCATGTTCACTAGTTATGAGCATAAGGTAGTTCAATTTGATTTGAGTGCCTTTTTTTGAGTTTTGCTAGATGTTTTCTTTACTATGATCTTTTGATGACATTTCTAACCAATTTAATCTAACAAGTGAAGTTAGACTTTCATTATTTGGACAAACATTACGCAGCCCTTGTCTTAGGGGATGTAATTGCATTAATAGAGCACTTTCATTTYGGGATTCTAAATAAAATTCAAAATGACTAAGTAAACCACTAGCATCTCAGTATCTTTCTGAGAGCATGCTAGTGCTGTTTTYCCTCCTCTCTCCCTCTCTCTTTTTCTTATATGAAAAAAGTAGTACTCAAGGAGATGATGCAACTTTCTGAAGATCATTCAAGATGTTGGTGACTGAGCCTGGAGCTCTTGGCTCATGTCTTTGTAAKCCAGGCAATGAATTAATCTCTTTAGGGTACTGTAACTAAAAGACAAACATTTGTAGGCAATGTGAGTAAGGCTTAATTTTAATTARAAAATCTTTCATTTTTTAAAAATTTCCTCCTGGGCTCAGAAGCATAACTATATAATCTTTCACAAGTAGGCCCTTTAAAAGCCTAACTTCTTTTAAAATGACATWATCTTGTTTCATGGTTGCAATTTTAARTAAGCAAATCTAAAATAGTCACAAGGCAACATAACCAGCTGTTTGGTATTTCTGTTGAGCACTGTGCTGTTGTGCTAGATGCCATTAGCATTTTGCAAGCAAGTGTGATTGAATACGAAATGAAGAGTTTCTGTGTAGCAAGTAYTTGTATTTTTATAAAGACTTGCCAAACCAATATTTTCCTTATTTTTCCCCTAACAGCTGACTAAGAGGTGGTTGGGGACCCATGGCAGTGATCATGGCAATACTACTCTCCAGTATATATATTCACAGAAGTTAGAACCTCTATGGATTAGATTTTTGTAAGTACAGAAGTGGAGTTGTTCCTTAATAATATGCAATGCCCTCAGAAAAAAMCAAGGAAATAAGAGAGGAAAAATCCTGTCATATTATCATATCAAAATTGTTTTCTGTATGTCTATACACTGAAGAGCAAGAAATTACTAAAATTAATGGCAGGCATTTCAGTTAAAAAAAACCCCCAACCAACCAAACACCAGAAAACCATTAAAAATAAGATGACCTCACAGAAAACTAAGTTAATCTTTCATCATTCAAGAGATTTTATTTCTTTCTGCTCCCTGTCCCGGAATATAAYATAGAATTAGGTGGGATATATTGCTAGTTAAGAAAACTCTGTGGGTGCTAAACATGTCACACCTTTGTTTTGTAATGGCTAGTGATGTGCTGCCTTCTAACCCTTAGYTGATTATTATCAGTTAGATTCACAGGTGGATTTTGCTGAAAATGTGTTTGTTGCTGTGCTGCAGCCTCTGCTTCTCTCATGTATCTTGCATGTCTTGGAGAATGTCACTGAAGGTGCTGCAAATGCTGCTCAGCAAAACATCCTTCCTGAGTTAGTGAGACTTCCCTGGTGAGTGAGGCTGATGATATGARCTGCCTAAAAGGCAGCTGAGTAGTGTGGTGGATAAGGAGACATAAAACACTGATAAAGAGTAATTTTTTGAAAACAGCTGCAGGTTTTTCCCCCTGTTTTTCTTCCCTGAATGGAATGTGTGRGGAGTGTAGGAACCTGTGCTGATTCACTGGCATTTATTTAAATTGGACCAGGAGGTAATGTCTACACTTGTATTAACCATAGGGCATCACAATAAGAAGTAGTACAATTAAAAAAAGAAATCAGCTTTTTCTTAGATGCTGACTTAGTATATAAGTCATTAGGAGRACAGCCATCTGAGTCTGGCACTGAAGGTTTTTTTTTTACCCATGTTTTGCCCAGTAGTGCTGAAGGGATGTCTGAGGCACTGTCTTATTTAACACTGACATCCATGCATCTCATGGAAATCTTCCTGGCATTAGTAATAKAGATAAAAATGCTCTCCCTCTCTTCATAGTTCCATACACGGAAAACTCCTCAAGGATTTGGAAGCACTCTCCATGGTGTATAAAATGAATCAAAGATATTTCGGAAGTGAAGAATCTGATCCACTGTGTCCTTCACCTGCCTTGCCAACTGGTCTACATGTGTTCCTGAAAACATGGCTCAGTTAAAGCAGACTCATGCCGAAATTTTGAAATTATGCCATTTCCACATGTTCATATCCCATCTGAGTAGCAACAATCAGATTTAACACAGCAGAATTTCAAAGACTGCTGAGCAAATCTCATTTTTTGTATGGAACCCAGTGTCACCCCCTCCCAAAYAGTGGTCTAACAATAAGGATGACAATTCATTTGCCTCTGTGAGAGATGTGGACAGTAATTGCAAATAATGTGAAGCATTGTGTGGACATTATCTTTTCAATTCTCTTTTTTTTTGGTATGTGTGTAAGTAGTGGATACATACAATACATATATGCCCTATATTTACTCAACTGTTAGCTCAGTGGTGKAACCTTGACTTCCATTTATGGCTTTCCTTTCCATGTTGCTGTTTCTGGCTCTCTATGGGCACGTGTATGTATATTCRTGAGCAAAGAACATATATGAAAATAAAAGCCTGAGAGATTCTATTTTACAAAACAGGTTGCAGACAATGCTCTATTCTCTATGACACTGGAATAATTATTAGGGTAAAAACCAGGCAAAACTATGGTCAAATATTTGATGGAGTTTTGGGGGGTATTTTTTGCAGACTTGCAATGTTAATGGAAATTTCTAGCTGAATCTGCCAGCATTTAACCTTTCTCTTTCTTTTTTCTCAATTTTTTCACTCTTGGTTCATCTCTAGATTTTAGCAGAGTTTGAAACCAAACCAAATCTCAGTCTATAGATTTTAGTGTAACTTACCATAAATGGAAGGCCAAACAATAAAAATCTTTGCAAATCCACACTATATTGCTTTAACCAGAGCTTTAATGGACACTGCTACWCAATATTACTTCTTACCAAGACTTGCAAAATGAACACTGCCACTTTTTATCAATACTCTTCCAGCAAAATGGGTTCTATGGGTATGTCTGTCCCAACCACTAGGTTATCTGTTCATTATATCTAATATATTTATGGAAGATGAGGAGTTTAAGACATAAGGGTGAGGCTAAGGTTAAACTTTCAGCCATTATTGCTCTTCCTGTCTTGCACAATTACTTCATTTCAAAAGCATATCTGTTCCTTAACACTCTGCTTCATATTCTGCTTTCCTGTAATGGCTTAACTGGAGATACAAGCTCAGCAGAAAGGATTTTCTCTTCTTGTCTCTGTAATCCAGGTGTAATTTTGTGAGCTTGGAATGGTAATTTATAAAAACTGTTAGCTTTATAGTCTAAACATTGTGTCAGATTTTTTCTATCTTATGTAGAAAATAAGATTTAGAAATTAAGAAGGTTCCTCCAATTACTTTAGCATCATTTGGTCCTCTCTATTCCTTCTGTCTCCATGAAGTATATATCAATTTTAGTTTATGTTTGTTGTCTGTATAAAAAGTGCAAGCTACCTATAGTACCAAATACCTACCACTTGTATTTCATGCCCAATGGCCATATTTTTACCTTTGTCCTGGACAGAGTGTTGATCCCCTAGCTAAGACAAGAAGACTCCTTCAATCACTGAAAAAGATTTGTGGAAAATGTCACTGTGATCATCAGAAKTCAAATATTTCATTTTTATCAGGTGCATATTATTGTAACACTGAATCTCAACTATAGCTGTTTGTCAGGCAGGATTTTGTGTAGCAGTGGGAAGGGACTCAAAACTCTGGGTCTCTATGCAGCAACATTTTAAGAGCTGATGAACTTTACCTTTTATTTCTCACAAGCTTCCTCCCTCCATTTTTTTTTTGACAATGCCTGGTTCTTAAATATCCTTTTGAAATAACATGAGTAAGGCAAAAAATAATTGGTAGTTCCATGCCTATACTCCAGTTTAAATAAATGTCAATGCAAAAGTAGAATACTRTTCTGAACTGGGGTAGTTAAAAAGGAGGAGGTTTGAGTGCTTTGTTTTCTTTATAAAAACAATTCCATCTGTATTACAGGAAGAACAATGTCATTTCAAAATTCAATATGAAGACCTATTTCATTTTGGATAATAAAAAAACCAAAATTGCAGCATAACATTTTCTGACAGATAATTTACAGAGTAAGTTTTATTTTCTATTACAGTATGTTTTTCATAAAAATTCCAGAATTGCGAGGATGAATTGTACTTCCCATTCTGCAGAATGGCATCTCAGAACATTTATTTTTAATGTGTGGTAGCTTCTGAGAGTTCAGGGTTACTGCTATAGTAGTATAGTTTATCAAAAGGAATATTAAAAGTAGAGGAAAGGAGTGCAATCACTCTGAGTAGGAACACAAAATCATATGGTTCAGTTTAGAAAAACATGTTAAACATTGACATTCTGGCAGTAATGGAGTTTAACAGCCATCATGGTGAGTCAGTGCTCAGTAAATTGAAACAATGAGAAATACAGCTGAAAACTTATGACCTACATTTCTAGTGACTGGTGATTGGAGCCTGGAGCCCTTGCATTTTCAAGGCAAAGCACAGTGAAGGRGACTAGGTCTCAAAAACAAGAACTCTGGAATATCTCCAAGACTGGGTTACTCAAAATCAAGTCTCACTTTTTAAAAAGTACATCATGCTCTCACATCTGAGTCAAAAGTAGTGAGTGAGGAAATATCATTAGAATGCATATACTACTACTTTTACTGAACTCTTTGACCTCATACAGTTAATTCATTCATATGGCAAAGTCCTACAATGTTGATGAAAGAAACTCTAAAATAGCTGTTAATCAACCTCCACTGATCTATATGAATTTACATAATTTGGGCACTTGGCTCTCAATGCCCATGAAACCTGGAGCATTCACTGTAGTGTGTTACCTGCCTRTAACTTCTGCATCTATGTCATATATATTTCTTATATATAAAAACCATACAATCATAGAATGAAATGGGTTGGAAGGGACCCTAAAGATCATCTAGCCCCAACCCCTGTGCCACAGACAGGARCATCTCCTCCAGAGCCAGGTTGCTCAATGYCTCATCCAGCTTGGCTTTGAACACTGCTGRCTTCCTTGCCCTCTCTGGTTTCCTTGCAGGCCTCCTTCAGGTACTGSGAGGCTGCTACACAACCTTTCCTTCTCCAGGTTGAACAGCCCCAACTTTCTCAGCCAGCCAACAGCATCTGTATTTATTTTATTATCATTATTTATCTACTTTATAATCAATGTTTACTTCATAGTCATCTTGTTAGCAGGCTTGCAAAACAGTCGTACTGATGTAAAGGAGTATTTCATAGCAGGGTTGAGCTCCAGCCCATGCAATGAACCAGCAGTGAGCCTAGTTGCCATCCAAGACAGGCCATCCCTACCCTTGCAGATGCTTCTGCCGGAGGACATCAAATCTGGTTTTGTTCTAATGCACACAAAAATGTGTGTTCATGCACATAAAATATAATGATGTACACATTGTGCATAAGTTGACTGCACTGAAAAATGAGGCAAACCTAAATATCAGAAAGCAGGTATAAGAGCAAAGAGAATACATTTTCGACCAGCTAGACCTTCAGGGCTGAAGGGGTGCTTGCAGCTGTCCTGAAACTAAGTATTGTCATTCTGATCATGTTCATGTACATTTTGCATCTGAGCATGGAGAACSCAGTTTATATTTAAGCTTCTCTCTAAGCCCCCTGTAAGATAATGGGCAGACAGGGCCTCTTAACCAATCTTAACTGTCCTTGTAATGGTTGCAGACAATAACCATGTAATTTTGARTAGGAATATCTGTGTGATCCTAATTTGGATAGTTCTAGGAAGACCAATCTGTTTCATTCTCTTCTATAACATTCAGGCATGTTCTCTCCTCAGTTCTGAACAGTGGTATGTTTTCTAGTGAAGCACAAGTCACTTTTAGCTCCKAGAGTGGCAGTCGGCACCAAAATTCTCGGTCCTGGCAGGGCCTACTGCAGAGATCTTCTCTTTTATTTGCTTTTCCATCCCTCCTCTCTCATGTGAGTTTCATGTAGGGGTTTCTAGTGTGTTGTGTGCTGACCTTTTCCTTYTGTGTTCACAGATTCTCTGTCTGATGGCTCTGCTTTGTTTTCTCTTGGGAGAGATCCTTTTTGTAAGAGGTTAAGGCCCCTCATTAAGGCCGCCTGGCCATGTGCTGGTTCAGACATCTGATCCCCTTCCCCATATGCATGCAATGCTCTCTGATGAAATGAGCCTTATGATTGCAAAGCCTAAATATTTGGAAATGGTATGAAATATAGGGRTATTTATGGACATTAGTGAAATGAGCAGTTTCATTTCTAAATCATCCATGTATAGGAARGAGAAACTTGAGTTTGTGTAATAACCATATGATTATGATCAGAACATAATGATTGCTTTTTTAAATTATTTGTGATTTTAAGTTTGATTTAACTACTTTTTGATTTAACAACTTTTTAAAGTGGCTTCTACCAATGAAATCCCACACATAAAAGAGAAGTCATGTGTTCAATGCATTTTTCTACCTTGCCATGTTGAAATTAACTTTGTCTATAAATTTCCAGGCTTTATATTACTGAACAATTCTGTGTTCCCTGAAGGGCTGTTATTTTTTGTTTGTTTTTAATTTAAGTTGTTTACATTACTTTTTTTGACTCTGGCAACTTTATTTTAATATATTTTCATTTTGGTTTTTTGTATTTTTCTGTTCCTTAAAAATACCCAAGCATCCATTTCCTCAGTAGCAGCCAATTAAAAGATCAGGCATGTGATAAAATGATATAGTGCAGTTAGGCAACCTGAGAAAATGTAAAATATGTATTTATGTCTTTGTTCTGAATTTTAAAYCAATAACACCTTGTTTTCTTCCTTAGGTTAATGAGTACCAAGTAATTCTAGCTCATGACACTTAGATATTCTGTACCTTCTGAAACCAGGTTTAATACCAGCTAATCATTACATATTTATTACTGTTTATCTCAGTTATATAAATATAACTGAGCTACAAGTGAAAGACTGAGTATTTATATCTCTGGGGTATTTAATATTTCATGCTTAAACATTTAGTTTAAAAGTTGAACTGGAACAAAAATAAAGAAAAAAGAAATGGAAAAAAATATACAGGTAAGGTGATGTTTCATCWGCTCCTTGAAGTACATTTATAATAATAGGTAGTGGCAGTTGTTGAAGAATTTATTTAGTGTTTCAGTGAATTCCTGAAAGCTATTAACTCAGCCTCAAARTAAATAAAATTCCCTTTTCATCTTTTCATATTTTGGTTATCTGAAAAGCACCATACAGTGCCTGTGTTATATTTTAAGAGTCATCTTCAAGTTACTCTCCTTCAGTTCTTCAGGCCATTGTCAAAAACTATTATCTGCTTCTTTTTTTCTCAAGATATCTGGTCTCTGTGGGAGCAAAGTATCCTTGAGCACATTGCCACATCAGAAGGCTGATTATGATCATGAAGGATGGTGCTGAACAGTTTTATTTCCTTTCTTGTTGGGCGGAGCTGAGAGATCCCAATATACGTTTCCAGCTACCCTAAAATTGCTACTGCTGTATTATTCCAGTGTAAGTGAGAATCTACCTCTAGCTAAATCCAAAAATGAGTGCTTGGGAGASAAGTGCTCTAGTAGAAATGGATTGCAAGAGTTAGATTTTTCTGCTCAGGGCTGCCATTTGTTCACAATTTCACCTTGAGCAAGAACTTTAAACTACTCTCTGCTGCATGTGACTTATCTGAACAGTTGTTGAGGTTCTCAGTAGATATAAATCTTCCTTACCTCCCAGTTAAAAAAACCCAACCAAACAACAAAACCCCAACATCCCTTAGGAGTCTTAATTTCTTTTCTTTTTTTTTTTTTTTTCCCAAGCAAAAGTGAGAATGGATTGTCTTTTAGCCAAATTCTATGCCAAGGCAAAACTAAACTTCACAGGGAAATGAGTTGGAACCTTTACTTGTTTCTGACACTTAAGGCAATGAGCTTCTACTCAGAACAGATGAGAGACTCTCTGGARATAACAACCATTCTTCCTGGCAATTCCCATCTTTAGCCTGTTAGTCCTTCTATTTGTTTACATGTTGTTAAATAGAAGTGTGGATAGAGGATTAGACAGCTCATGGTGCTAAAGCAGCCCTTAACTACTGGGTTATCAGWGTAAATCTGGCTGATTAAATAATCTGCTGGGAACTGACAATAACTAAAAACTGTGCAGGAGAGAAGCTTCATCATGAATTTTCTACAACCTTTCACATGATTGCCATGAGAATTTCTCCAGGAAGATGATGTCCAGGAAGAAGATGGGACAAAATGTCCTGGGTGCAGGGCCTCTCCTAGCCAGAATTTGGAGMTTGTGGTGCTGCAGCCAGGGAAGAGAGGATGTTGTTTCAGTGGTTGGAATTTCACTACCATTTCATTGGCATCCAAGGAGCATGGAACTTAACCTGCCAAAAGGCTGTTGAATATGGAATGAATTTAACATCTCTTGATTTTGCACTAGCTCTACTTATGAAGGAATTTAAACACTATTTCTCAAATTTCTGAGAAAAAAAGTAAATACCATACTGCCTTCCATTATGAGCAGAATTAATCATTTATTGATAATAGCCCTTAGGCCATGAGACACACTTCCCTGACAAATTGTGATGTCATGCTTGGGTGGCAAAAGTGACAGAACAATTGAAAGAAGGAAATGAATCATTGTCAGATTTCTCAGAAGTAATTTCTTTTTGGGTAAAGTAGATGTATACTACTTTTACATCCTTTTCTTCCAGAATATGAATGGAAGTCACYCAGGAATAGAAGAGTTTTATACTATGATTCTAGAAAATTAAATTAAAAATCTTGCATTTCTCACTGGTCTTATTTAAGAACTCTAATTGCATCCAAATGCGACTCTTATTTGAAGAAAAACATTGTAAATACAAGAGACAGTGATTTGTAGACACCTGAAAATGGGAACAAAATTTGGAAATGGTGAAGGGATGAGCAATGTKTATAAATTAGCCAGCTTATACAAATAAAAATGACCTCTTTTACCTCTTGAATCTAAATAGACAGTTAGGAATTTAACATTACATTGCTTCCTGTACTGGTAACAAAAGCATTTCAGCAGGAAACAAATTCAGGAGTACCCCCAAAACTATAAGTGCTCATTTTGAGTTTATTAGATATTTGAAGGAATTGTTTGCTGGTTCTCTATCTAGATTACTTTCTTTCAGCCACAGTAAAAGATTAACCTGATGATTCTTAGCATYTCTTGGAGCATAGCTGTAATTATTCAATGACATGAATTCAAAAATGGAGAAAAGTGAATCAACAGACTCTGACACTTTGACCTGTTTATCTAGATTGTTCTATTCTCTGCACTGAAGCTTACAATCTTTAACRGTGCATCTTGGTAAAACATCTAATATTTATTCTTTAAATGTATTTATTGCCTCTACTGCATTGTGATTGCCAGGTCAATTTAAAAAGAAATTATTATTCGATGGAATTACAGATTCTTCAATTACCTTCAGAGTTTTTATCTGGTTGGCCATCTTGAGGAATACAGTATGCCAGACAGATTGCATTGGGAGTTTTAAAAACCCATTTATTCCTTAGCACCTTCATAGCATTTTAAAAGTAATAAAAAAGTTTCACTTACTTGCATTCCATCCCCTCTAAGTACGCTTCACAAGTTTTCTTAAATTTGTTCTGGCTGCTATTACATTGATTTGTACTTTGCCCTCTAACCCTTTTGCAGCATTCAAGAGAGGCAGCTGGTTGCCTGTTGATTATGTCAGACTTCCACTGCTCATTTCTTGAACCAAGGGTTTCAAACTTCTKGCTGATTGCTGTATGATGGCTTGTATGGCACCCAGCCATACAARTCAGTGCTTTAACTATGGAAATCTCATTTCATTTAATGTTAATATAGAGCTRTAACTGTTTACAATAATTTCAAAAGTTCAGTAAGAACTATGTTGTTGGGGGCAAATACTTTGAAGTTGAGAGTAGSATGCAAGAAATAGAGAGAGCTGGAGAAATAATTTCATCAATTCCTTTCATGACCTAAATTTTTAATTGACATCTCTGGGAAGATGTGATTGTTATCTTCCAGTCTGGTGTTCTGTGACTRTGTTAAATTTCCTGTCCACTTTTTAAGTTAAGAAATGTCTTTTTTCCTCTGTTGAGAAAGGTAAGGAAACAATCAGATATATTGTCAGGGAAGTATTTGTTTCCTGAAATATGTCATTGGTGTGATTGTTTGCTATATCAAAGTGACATCAGTGAAGTTATACCAGAGAGGAAAGAGACTTTAAACAGTACCAAACAAAAGGTGAATATATTTACATGCTATGTAGCTAGGATTCTCTTGGACCTTAAAGATGAAAATAAATAACAAAACCATAATGAAGTAGCATGCTGACATTTGAAATCAGAGAAAGATGATATTCTCAAAGATGAAATGGTTAATTTGTGTTTCAAAAGTAAGAAGTGAACCACAGACAAAAACTCAGTCTGTTTTCAGATTTTCCACAATACTACTCATGAAAAAGGTTGATTGACATTAAAGTCATATCCTCCCTAACTAGATGTTTCTTTAACCCTATTCATAGAGTGTGAATTGAAATTTAAAGCAGAATGCTTTCCACAGAAAAATAAAAAGTGGGTGATGCTGTAGACTGCAATTATCTGGTTGAGTCACACAGTCTCTCTCCCTCCCTGGATACTGAGTGACCAGTATCCAGGGAGGGAGAGAAATTTTCTACAAGCACTCCAGTCAAGTATAAGTATGATTGAGTTTGTCAGCATTTTCCCATTAGCCTGTTCAGATGCCTCCTCTCTCAAGAATTGGTTCAGAGAGCAGTTCCTCTCCCTCATGCTCATTAGGTGAAGGCTTGGAAGTCTTCATCCCTGGGTTGATTGCTCCCTGCAATTGGTTTCTTCTTCCAGCCTTYAGGTGGCTACTCCTCTCCCTGTGTTCAAATTATTTTCAGACTTAGAAAGTCACCAGTTTACCATCTTACTCCTATACCACTGTCTCCACCACAGTCCCTATTCTAAGGGCAGCATATCCATAATTATTTCTCCATTTCTGCTGGGCTTTGTTATAATTATTTAGTCAAATCCTACCCAGGTCTGGATTGCACCCAGCTTATCCATTTCATAATTCCCTTTTTGGGAAGGTGTCTTCAGGTTCCCTGTGTTTTTAAAATCTGTGGCCAGATAGGAACCCATCTGGCTAAGACCTGTAGCTCCTCCCACAGTAAAATCCTCTGTGTGGTGATGCATAGCAAAATTGGATTTTCAGTTTCAGTGAAATAGATTAGAGTAATATTTATATTAGTTACTCTAGTAGTTTTGCAAACAGTTTCAACATCTGCATAGGAGACACTGTTGTTCTGCAAATACTGCCACTGTCCCATGGAAGATATTAGGGCCTGGTATCATGGAAGTGTGCCCATTTACTTTTGCTGAACATCTATCCCATGGATGAAATCCTGGCATGTATTAAGTACATGCCAGATTTTTTTTTTTTTCAGACCAGTGGATTTGCCTCACAAAAGTGTTCTTTGTGCACTTGGTAGGAAATTTCAATTTGGCCATACTCTGAATTCATTAGTTTCTGTGTAAATCTGGAGTCAATTCTGAAGGTGTCAGTAAAATYGTCCTGTATTAACTTCAGTGTCACAATGATGAGGATACTGCCTGCTGTCTGTCTTGGTGCTACATCTGGTCTGTCACCAGCCATGTGCATTTTCAGCTGATGGGATTGCTGTTTCCCCAAGTGCTTCCCTGACAGGTRGATTCTGTAGTTACTTTAAAATATTCCAAATCCCAGTGGATCGAATAATTAGTCTGGTCATTGCAACAAGCTTTCCTTTGACTGCTGRACCAGTCTGTGTTTAAACTGCCATCCATCTCCTAGGCCTTTCTTGCTGCCAGCAYGTCAGCTGACATTATCCCTTCTGCTCAATGGAATGAAACTGGACAATRCTGGCCTCCTGCCAGCTCAGCATTTCATCACCAACTCACCTCCTAGAATCTAACTTTTTCATRGGAAACCATTTTGTTCTGCCTCAACCACTTTCATTTGAAACTCTTCAATCTTCTAAGCAATGACTTTTTTCATCTATATGCTATAATATTTTCTTAAGAATTTACGATTTTTTTCAATTCTCTCTCCCTWCCTAGTTGTGAATTGCTCATATTARCMTCTTTRTAGAAATAGTCTRTGAATGCTCTTTGGAAGGGTCCTTTTCCTTGACCTTCATCCTCTTCTGCAGATAAAAAAACAKAGGAAAAAAAAGGACTTAACCTTTGATGAACTTGCTGCTAAAGTAGATTAGCCAGTTTCAGTTGGCAAGATTGATGCTGCTATCAATATTATTAAGTAACTAGGTATGAATTCCTCATTGTGTAAACCTGAAGTAATAAGCGCTATTAGAGCTCCAGGCAATCCATCTCACTCTTGCCTTTCCAGTGTTCTTTTGTAAGTGAACAATAAAGAATAAATCYGTGAGACTGTTGGCTTCATTTTTGCCAGGTTTTGTTGTTTGGTTTAGGTTGGAGAACCTAAAATTGCAAAGTGCTCTGAATTGTGGCTGTGTTTCACAATTTTGGAAACAGAATGTTGTTTTATGGGTTATTGTATTTTCCRATRTTTCTCCTTGTTAGGGAGTGTTGGTMAGGTTACCAATGAAAAGGGATTCTGAAAGCAGACAAMAGATAGACTAMATCAGTTGAATTTCAAGGAATCACRCATGGGAATGTGTCAAAGTATTTGGGAAGGAAAATTCTTTTTTGATGTTGATTGATTCATCTTTTGTTGCTTCTTAAAGGAATATATCATAGGTACTAACAGCTCTATCTTCAGTACTCTGTGCCCCCATACTGTCTGTCACACCAGCAATAGCAGTCCCCATTCTGAACTTGGACACCCCATTCACCACTTATGAAATTAGTGTAAAGATCTATACTAACTGATTTTTTTCAGTAATATCAAGAAATTTTGAGGGTGTTATTTYGAATACCTACGTCTCCTGCATGGAGGAGAAAATTCAGGACCTTGAGCAACCTTRGCAAAAKCAAGAAGGTRGAAAACACATGAAGTGAGGAGATTATTGGGTCACAGATATGGAGAAGTTGGCAGTTTTATGGGTTTTTTTTATTTTTTTTAGACTCAAGTTTAGTTTTGATTAATTGACAGAGATGARATGCAGTTGAGTTTTCCAAGGCAAATGATGTAATTTGCTGCTCCACTTTTTTGGAATTGAGTGGGTTTCTTTTCCTTCTAGGAGAAGACACTCTCAGATTTCTAAGAAGTCTTACACCTTGAAGAAAACACTTTTTGCTGAGATTTTGAAAGCCAAGAGGCAGTTGCTGATAAGCTATCCTTTGTATTAGGAGAAAAAAATAATTAAGACATGTGACCGAATAATGTCAACCATAGTGCAGTTGCATTGAGATGCAGGAAGTGAAGTTTCCCTTACTGAACCTCCAGTGCTCCCACATTGCAGGGAGGAGTTATTGTGTCTTTGCTGTGTGCTTCAAGGCTATTGGCCATGCGTCTCAGAGGAGGGAGCCAGAGTTGACAAAAAGTCTAAATGTTTCAGAAGGGCTGGAGAGTGTCCAAGGGTATCCATGACCCTTTGACTGAGCACTAAACTGCTCTGTACAAGGAAGTGAAAGAATAGATATGGCATTATTTTGGCAACCAGTGCAGAACTGCCTGTGTCTGTCAGCATTTTCAGGGCCACTGTGACTTCTGATCTAAACAGAGGTTAAAATTTGGTGAAACRCCTTTCTTCATTCTTTCCTCATTTGGAGATTTTCAGGGATTTTTAGTTTTGTCTTCTGRTATACCTTTTTTAGATCAGTAAGATAAGTCTTACTCTACTGAATTTTGAAGGTGCAATTGTGAACTTCAAATCAGCTTTCATGCCATTTAATTGTGGGCATAAATGAGAGCCAAGTRATGACTTAATTAGCAAGTAAATGGGAGCCCTGCCTTGTTTTCTACCTTTCCATACCTGTATCTGCAATACTAGATTGTCAGCTGAGTTGGCCTATTTCACAGATGAGCCACTATTTTGATCATACTTTTCTTCCTTTGCTATATATAAAGAGTGTAAGAAAAACATTTGCTTATTACATTTAGATCAACTGCAGTATTTTGCTCTTTACTATCTAATGTCATAATTTTCCATATCAATGTTGTGTTTGGTTAGACCCGCTGATGTGGCAGTTTCTTTGTGTTCTGCTTGTGTCTGAWGTTCAGAGCATGCTGTAACTTCAGCCATACAAAGCCTGAAGCAGAATTTAAAAGTCATGCAGGAGTCTGACACAACCCTTGATGCGTTTAAAAATCTGTTTCCTGTGAGAATGAACTAAATGCTGATGCATTTTCTGATAGTTGRTGTAAGGGATTCTGCATATGATGAAACTAAAGGCGTTTGTGTGGAAGTTCTTGCTTAATTACTTCATTATGGTCTGCACCTGTTACATAAAAGTAGTTTGATTTTGTGAAAGCCCAGAAAACATTTTTTATCTTCAGTAGGAGACTGATCCTTTTTCTGCTCAATACACTGTATTTTGAAGCCCTGCATATGAACCACGATAGTCACAGCACTCCTTTGTCAATACTACTGGTTTATCCCTTTCCCTTTCATACCATTCAGAACAGTGCACAGAAAGCAAGTTCTGAAGGCATCAAAAGGTTTTCTGGGATGGCATTTCACACACTATGTAAGCATTTCTGTAAAAGAGAATCTACTGTGTGGAAATGTAGATAACCAACTTAACTAATATAATTTGTTGATAAACTAATATTCTATAACAATGGTTGTCTTAGCTTATGATTTTCCAGGTTACTCCTGATGCACAGGAAGGGACATTCCTGTGAGGAAACCATCTTTTCTAAYCTTTTCTCCTTTCTACTCAAATTTGAAAATATTCTACATAATGCCCAGCAGGCTCCAGGTTGACTTCAGCAGTTCTGCTTCAGATTGCAGCCAATTTGTTACCAACAACAAGCAGGCTGGCCCAAAGCTTCTGTCAGCATGTAAATCAGATTCTCAGGAGCAGACCCATACCTCTGTAAGGACGTAATGAGGAGCCATGTATCTGAAAGCAATGTCTGAATTAATGAAAAACTACATGAGTTTTACAAGTTAGAGCATTAGCTGGTCGTCAGAGAACAGTATTAAATTTTTTACTGAGTTCTGTCAATTTCTATCTGAGAGTTTAGRAAAGGTAAAAATATTGTGGTCTTAGAAAATCTTGACATAAGCTGGAAATCAGACTTTTGKCACAAGTGAGCAGTCATGAAAATCTGTGTGGGAAGAATGTTGCTAGTGGTAAGGAGGCACTGAGGGAGAGCATAGTAATAGGTGACAGGGAATCAACCAAGAAAACCATCAAAAGGGCTGCACATGGAAAAAACCCAAAATATTGTGAACCTGTTATAATCAAAGCTCTGTTTAAAATCATAAATATCAGAATGAAGTATCCAGGGAAACGGATTTCTTTAGCATTACTTTAGTCATGATGTAAGTCAGTGGTGCACAATTATTCAAATCTTTTTGCACCTCTCTGAGTCCTTCTGATGTAGCATTAGGGCCACAAAGGCCTGTTCTATTCTTTGCTTCACTGTTAAAATCTGACTGGAAAGGTGGATTTCAGTGATGAGATGTGGTGAGCAGAAATCATAAGAATAGAGTACACTAACATTTTCTAAGCTTTATTCTGAGAGTTGCACTTATCTAAGCTAGTTTATGAACAATGACAGTGGTGACCCCTGGACTACTCTTGGAAAAAGAATGAATCCTAATCTCACTCTTACTGCTAATGGCAATGGGTCAGGTTTCTAAGAGAATTTGTATTACAGTGAATATATTCCAGGAGAAAAGCATAATTGGAAGACAGGAAAATTAAAGAATAGACAAGCTTTATTTTATGTAAAGAAGCATTTTAATTTGAAAACATGTAAGGATCCATAGTTTTCAAAAGCTTGTGGTTTTTTTCGGACTCACTACTAAACTTGTGCTCTGGTTTGATTGTTTTTGAAGGAGGGCAATATAATTTTCTTATTTCTTTCTAATTTTATTTAGATTTTCTTCACTCCTTTGCTCTTTTTCCTCCTACATATCCTTTACTAATCTCCTCATACATGAGGACAATGAACTTTCCTCAACTGCAAATGCAACTTTTCTCTTTTGCCTGCACTACTTAATTCCTCTCTTTTCTTAACATTCTTGCTGCTGATCTCTCAGTAGTGCATTTTAACCATGCGAAGCTTTTGAGAAAGAAAAACTGTATCAAATGCTGGGGTTTGTTGTGGTTGGTTTGTTTGTTTGTTTTCCCAGCACTATCATTAATGAATTTTAGCAGACAGATCTGCTTTCTAAGAGTTGTTTTCACCACAAACTTGCTTCTGCAAGATCTCAGAACAGATTTAATAGAAATATAACAGCAAGGAACAGGCTTGCTTAGTTTGTGTTCCTGCAACCAGCAGGCATTTTTTTTTTTTATTCCTGGGGTAAGCATAGGTAGATTGTGAACATGTTGGAAGTCTATGGTACTTGAAATTCTGCCTTTTCCAGTAACTCATTTCTACATCAATAAAAATATTTGTTTTTTTCTCCCGACAAATTTTCTCTGTTGTCAATATCTCATGCATGTATTTAAGTTACAGGTGGAGAAGAATTACTACTCCTAAAAGTATTTTCTTTGTGCTGCTTCCATGAAACAAATCCAACAATTTGTGCTTATATTTTTGCTGCTTGGCAGGAGGTGTCCTCTTGGGGATTTGCTACAGACCTGGCCTACAGGCAGCAAATGTTCTAAAGTTCCTGATAGTATTTGAGGAACTTGTGTGGGGCCAGTAAAAAAGAAAAAGACCATGCTGTAATCAATATAATGGTCTTGTAAGGACTCATAAATTCCTAGATTGTAGGTCCTTTTGCTTTCCTTCAGGGTTAGAATACTACAACAGGAGGAAGGGGTTTGATACTTCAGGGAACAGGAATTATTAATCATAGAATTGTAGAATATCCTGAGTTGGAAGGGACCCACAAGGATCATTGAGTCCAACTCCTGGCCCTGCAGAGCATCCATTGTCAAGAGTCACAGCATGTACCTGAGAGCATTGTCCACACAGTTCAAATCTGTCAGCCTTGGTGTTGTGACCACTTCCCTGGGGAGCCTGTTCCAATGCCCAACCACCCCCTGGGTGAAGAACCTTTCTCTAATATTCAATCTAAACTTCCCCTGACTCAGCTTGAGGCTGCTTCTTTGAGTCCTGTCAGTGGTCACCGTAGAGAAGAGATCAGTGCTGTGCCTCTGCTTTGGCCTCATGAGGAACCTGTAAAAAGCTGTGAGGTCTCCCCTCAGTCTCCTCTTCTCTAGGATAAATAAACCAAGTGGCCTCAGACTCTCCTCATATGATTACCCTTGCAGACCCTTCACCATCTTTGTAGCCCTCCTCTGGGTGTTCTCTAATATCTATATTTCTCATATTCTGGCACCCAAAACTGCACACAGAACTCAAGGTGAGCCTGCATCAATGCAGAGTAGAGAGGGACAATCACCTTCCATGACTGACTGTTCTTGTTGTTCCTGATGCACCCCATTACTTCATTTTTGTGGGTAACTTCTAAAAATTTCATTAACATGAAGGTCTTATGCAACATTATACCTTATACCGGTAGTGCTGTTCTCTTCTCTGTTTCAGATTCATCAAAGTAACAAAAATGTTATTCTAAAGTAGCATCAGCAACTTGCTAATCATTTCAGATTTTACACTGTGCTACTCTATTAGTTGTTTACAGGCAGAAACAATGTTTCCATCTATCTGTTTAGATATGGGCAGCCTGAGACTGCTATTCACATTCTTTCCATGAGCCCTGTTTTCTGTTTCTTCAGATTCTGACCCATATGTCCTTTGGTTGTCACCTTAGACACTACTCCTCTGTTGCTTGTGCACTTAGAACAGCTCCCCTCCTTATTTATCCTCTCTTCTCAGCAACCTTTTTTAGTAAGTTGCTAAGACAGTAATTATTCATAAGAGTTCTGATCAGGATGATATGTTCTATTAAATATATATATATTAGGAATATGCCCTCCCTTGATAAAGCTTTTTGATACAGGGTTTTTTCATAGAATCAGAGAAAACCCAGGTTGGAAGAGACCTTGAAAGGTCTTTTGTTCCAAGTTTTGCAGAAACAAAAGTCACAGTTATAATTTCTGATGCCATCTAGAAATGTAAGGAAATTTCTGCATGCATTTTAATTCATCAGTAGTCAATATTTTGTCAAAGTACCGAGATTGATGTTCTCTATATTGCCTAATAATGGCAGAAGTTAGTTATAAGATGCAGATCCACAGATTAATTCCTCTGTAGATGTAATCAAAAGATCCAAAGAAATTTAAAAGGCAGGTTATCTGTCTAAATATTAATAATATGTGGAAAGGCAAAATGAGATGTATAGCAGAATATTTGGTTTTCAAGTTGTCACTCTGGGAATGAGAGACCATATTCTTGCATGGGAGATGTCTGCTGATTCAAAATTAGGACATAATGTTTTAATATTAGTTTGGTTTTCAATTTTTTTGATGAGTGTCCCTTGTTTTGATAATATTGTTATCACTGTTTTTCCTGCCTAGTGCTTCTGTAAAGATTTTTGCAAATACAGTGGAAAACAAAATCTAAAAATAATATTTTACTCTTTCAAAGAAGTCGTTTGCCTTCAGTTTCTATCACTTTTCTCACTTTTGCTAATCTCACCCTGTGAAGTGTGTTCTGGAAGTATTTCTAGCAAGATTCAAAAGAGAGTATTGTCTCAGTGATATATATATGTATATATAAATGAACTGCAAACTTATCTTTTGAAAGCTGTGGAACAATGAAATTAAGTGTTAGTTAACTTCCTAGCATTACTGTACGATCATTATATTAAAGAGTACATTGTAATAGAGATAATGCTTTCTTGAATTTGATGATCACATACTTTTTTTGTTTGTTGGTTTGAAGTGGTCCCCACTCATCCAAGTGCAAATGATCTCTAAACAAAGAGGAATTCACCATTCCATCTTACCCTTACTGCTAAACATTTACCCCATGCTCTCTGTATGACATGTCATTCAGATTGTCCTCTGGAGAAAAAGACATCAATTTCTGATTAATTGAGGGCTTCTTAGCTGTTGCTGAGCAAACTTTATAGCATACTACAAAAAGGGGTTGTGACATCATTGTATTACAGATGGAGATACCACAGCATGAACAGCTCAAGATTTAAACGTTTCATTTTGGGGGGGTGTCGTAATATTAAATTAATAGCGGATGCTTTGCTTTATTTCCAGACTACTAAATATTCTTTATCCTTATATATCCCACCATCCATTGACTTCTACAGCATTTTTGTGGGGCAGATTGGCAACTTTAAGGCTTACATGATGATGGATAAAGAAACTGCCATCACTGGTGCAGCTGTGGTTACTGCAATCCAAAACATTTACCCAGCATTGCTTTCATAACATGTGAGAGAGAGTGCAGGTGTAGAGTACAGTTGTCAAATGCGGTGTTCGTGCACTCTTTCTGCAGTACTCCCTCATTCATCATTCTCCTGAAAACTCTAGAAGAATTTAAGAGTCCTATCTTCAAATATCTTATTCAGTGCAGATCCGTATTAATGTCCAAGAGACCAGGGCGGGAATATGTTCTTGTCAGTAAAGGTTTCTTCTGTCTGAATGAAGAAGGCGTCAGGGTGAGTTAATTGCAGCCTTCCAGAATCTGAAAGGAGCCTACAAGAAAGATGGAGGACAATTTACAAGGACGTGCAGTGACAGGACAAGGGGGGGATGG
The DNA here is from genome assembly GCA_902810485.1 of Alauda arvensis. Lineage (NCBI taxonomy): Eukaryota > Metazoa > Chordata > Aves > Passeriformes > Alaudidae > Alauda > Alauda arvensis. The sequence goes on from CADDXX010000354.1 coordinate 686,275, forward strand.
CATAATCTGAAAAGAGAGTAGGTTTAGATTAGATATAAAGAAGAATTTCTGTACTCTGAGTCACTGGAACAGGTTTCCCAGAACATTGTTGTCCTAGGTTGCAATGTAAGATGTGTCCAAAGTATGCATTCTATTAGCATCTTCATGGGTTGTTGGAACCAGGTGGGGCAGTGCTTTCCCTGCCCCCTCCCTCAGGACTCTCTGCTGTTAATGGCCCATCAATGCCCTGGCCAATGACTCACAGGTGACTCCCCTCAGGAGCCATCTCTGCTTAATGGGCAATCAAGGACCCATTGTATGACTCATAGAATGTTATCAGCCCATTGTGAGATGCTCTGCCCAGDGGGGAGGAGCCAAGCATTCCCACCTGGATATAATCTGCAGTGTGGGACAGTATAGGCACTGACTGGATTCCCAGAGGACAGGAACTGCCAGATCTTTCTGCAGGATCACTGCTTCAACAAGACCGCTTCATTTGGACTGCTACCCACCACCCTAACGAACAGGGTGTCAGGTTGTATTCTGACTCTGCCAAGGGTCTTTTTGTTTGTTCCTTTTACTATTATATTTGTTTTATAGTTTCCCTATTAAATTGTATTTCTGACTTAGTCTYTCACTGGTTTTGCTTTTCAAACCAGTACARTTGTGGGTGCTCCAACACCAGCAGTGTTTTAGGSCAGTTTGGRTGTGGCTCTGAGCAACCTGGTCCAGTGAAAGRTGTCCCTGCCCATGGCAGGGAGATTGGAACTACATGATCTTTCAACTTCCAACCCAAGTCATTCTGCAATTCTGTGAAGTAGCTGGTTTGTATGTGAATATATTTTGTATGCCGTGTATCATCTAGAGAATGAATTTCTCTGCAGCAGCAGAAAACTAAGAGCCTACCTTCCAAACAGAGAGAAAATGGATATTGTGTTGAACTCATRATAGACAAGAGTTTGGTTTTCACTTTGCTTTTTTTTCCTCTTCAACACTGATTTATTCAAGAAATCTAAAGACATCTCTGGTACTGCCCTGTATGTAGCTGGGTGACACAGTGTGGGAACAGTCATGTAATGGAAGGGCATCAGCCTGAACATAAGTACTGCTGCCTCAGTGCTCTTTCTTTGTTTCAAGAGAACTGTTTCTTCKGATGCACACTGGCTGGTTTGCTGCTGAATCAATGTCCCTTTTCTGAAACTTTGGTTTAGGTGTTCGTTAGTGTGATTTTGTTTTGAGCAGTCCTAGATCTATGTCTACCATACACATTAYAGTTTTCAGGATAAAGTCACAATGATGGCATTCAATAAACCTGCTAACTTTGATTCCAGAAAAGTGTTAATGTCATTATTAATGAGGCAGAAAGGGGTTTAATTAGGAAATTATGTAAAGAAGATATAAATAATTTTGTTTTGAAGCTACGATCTGTTAAACAGGCAGGAAAATAATAGCAAAAGGAAAGACCTCTATCAGGAGAGATGCAGCTGTAGAGGAGATTCAGTGCCTTTTGCAGCAATTAGGAAATCATGTGTTTCAGGTCCTGTTAAACATCAAACTTCAGGTGTATGTTAATAAAATGCTAACCTCCACAACAAAGGATTTCACACTCATTTCTTATCTCTCATTTTGGGACCAGCTGAAGTGACACTTACTAGCAGTTTCCAGGGAGACAGCATTTTGCTTACAGACCAGACTCGCRTTGTGTTGCCAAGTCCAGAGATACTTTGATTATGAGAGAGAGGAGGGAACTTTTTAAAGTTTTTAGCCTTTACCATCAGTAATGAAGTTTTCAGAAAACACCCTCAAGTGCTTTATGATGCTGCTTTCTCRTGCAGTTAATTAATACTATTTTCATTTTCACTGTTGTGTGATCATTTCTCATGAATCCACATTAGCTAGTCCTCTATTGCCATATTCAAACTAGTGGAGCTTTTTGTAGAATATAAACTGCAGTAGTTAAGCTTAAATTTATTTAAATTCTCTTAGGTAGGTGTTTTTATTTATGTATAGGGTTTTTTTAACCATTCAAGTCTGTGCTCAAAAGTGTTTTAATTCCCAAAATATTTCTAACCATTACAGGTGCTTTCAACACAAAATCCATCACTTTTAAAAAGCAGCAGTTTTAAAGCTTTTCTCAACTCTGCATTGTAAAAGAGGTCATCATTARTCAGCACCTTGTTTTTTTCACCAGAAATCATGCAATTCTTAGAACTCCTGGTCGTTATTCAATTGCTGTGGGGAAGGTAAATATCCTTTGAAGTTATAAATTAAGAAAAGCCAAAGAGCATCAAGCACATAAATTTCAACTGACTACAATGGGATTTCACATATCTACCTAGTAAATTACTGTGGATAAATAATGTTTCATGAAAAATTACTAAGAATTTATTAACCTGTACTGAACTATACTCCTCACACTAAAATATTTCACTGCATTATTTTATTGCCTATTACTGTCACAAAATAAACTACTGACTMTGGAATGATGAACCAGTTTTAGACAGATTGATCGATCTAGATTACCTGAAAAAGGCATGTCTTCTTAGGACATTGCAACACTAAAGCAATTCCAATGTTCATAAAAGACAGCAGCAAATCTTAGCAGGGGTAGGACATGGAATAGAGGCTGACAGCTGCATAGGCAATAGGGAAGGTTTCAGTTTGCTGTCAAAGAAGACTTTCAGAACCCTTCTGTGTAGGAGGTTTGTTTCTGCAAACACTCAGGGGAAACAAATTTCATACCTAAKTAAAACTTAAGTCCAACCAGGTGTTGAGCCTAAATATCAGGACACCATAAGTAGCTAAGCTATGGTGCAGATCTGTTAAAACAGTGTGCCAGGGTCAGCAAAAGTCTCTGTGTAGCTCACTTTTGGCACTGACCAAAAGTAGGARAGGTCAGGAAAAGGAACAGCATGCATTCCATACACCTCCCTGTTTGCTTGAAGCTAAGGGAAGCTCTGAAAGAGACATGATTTCTGTTGAAGCAAATAAATGCCAATGAACTTGTCCTTCCTGGGCAAGCATATCCCTGTAGATGTGGCAGTTCCTGTGTAGCCATTTGAAGGTACCCAGGCACAGAGTTTGTCAGGGTAGAGCTTTTAGACTGGGCTGTAAATATTTGCATGCTTGAGTAAAGTATATGCACACTGCTATTTCTGTACTTTGAAGCACWCAGAGGCAAAGTAACAAGATTTTTTTTTCCAAGTTATTTTATCTCAAATCAAGTTTTTGGGAAGGCAATTAGCAGTTTTGCTCTGTGTGTGGACCCCTGTTTAACAAGTGTGGCAGTGGTTACTTATAAGCCTTAGACAAGTCTCACTGACTTAATGATGTATATTTCCACTTTATTGCAGTCTGAAGAGCTGCTCCAAATGCTTAAAATTTCACTTTTATTTTTGTATTGAATTTAATATATATATAAAAAGCAAAACACTTAAATTCAAATTCTTTTGATTTATGCATTACTATTGGATGACATGTTTGAAACTTAATGYTAARATGATAGTTCCCTCTTTATCTTYTTCCYAGAARATAAAAGAAGTAATTCATTAGCCTGCTTTAGTAAGAACTTTATATTTATAGAAGAMATAGAATATTATTATTAAAATTGGGTTCACCACAAGTTGGATTTTGTAAGCTTCCCATCATCTTTTKCCTAAAGAAAATTATTGTACTGCTACCCTGTCTTTTCATGTCAGCATATGGCAGACTTAAATAAAGTAGCAAATAATGTCTTTTTGGKATGTATTTTAAACAAAAATACCAAGGGAACCTGCAATGCAAGTAGCACATTTGAAGCTTAACAATATAATATAACGTAAAYGGAATCTTTCTGGTCTAAAATCAATCATTCTTATCTAGAAAAGGAGCAGTCATTCATTACCAGCCAAACTCACAGACCAGTCTGAAAATTACAGCTTTTCTTCAAGGCAAATCAAGAAGTAATCTTCAATCATTGGAGAGGTGATGCAAGAGGCCTATGGATACTTCACCCTTGAGTTAGCTGTGAGCAAATAGGCTGTAGGTGGGGARACCTTTTTATTGTGGAGATGGAGACAAGACAGAGTTAGCAGGATGAGGCAKAGGTTCCTAGAGCTGCTGCTCCTGATGATTGAATGCAGCTATATCAGATGCTGACTGCTGAATTTCTGAATTCCCAGCTGTACTGCAGGAACAATGATCATTGAGCATCAGTCATTGCCAGGTAATTTCAGCAGCAAAGACTATTTTATACAATGCCTACAGGGCTTGAAAAGAAGCCAAGATACCTTTGCAACATGACATTTAAAAATATGAASAGTATAAATTTTTTTTGGCAGCAGATTGTTGAATTTACATTCTGGGTTTTCTTAAATATCATTGTTAGTGTTTCTTAAAATACACCGTATCTCATTAATGGCATGATTTTCACGCTAATGTAGCATAAATGCAGTCAGCATAAACATAGATGTACAGTGAATGCATGCTGCCATAAAGCATTCTATGATTTTTTTCCCCCTGTATTATTAATTGTGAAAGGTTCTGAGCTTGCAATGTTTCCAAATGCCATATCACATTTAACCCYAATAGCCATTACTCACCATGACACTTACAAATGTACTTCAGAAAAATGTTCTGTAAACAGTAGGGACTTGCCCAAGGAACCTGAAATACAAACAYTGAATTGCCCATCCATCCTAAAATAGGAATGCCATCCACACCCAGCAATACAGGATACTGTAAACAGTGGTTATATTCCATTTCTAAAGGCTGGGRAAAAAATCAAGCAGAGAACCTAGTAGAAATGAAAGAAAAGTTTGCTAGGACCTGAAAGAGTTAATACATTTACAAATAGACTTATGGTAGTAAATATTTTATTACTGTATATAGATTCCTTCCCTATCTGAAGGGAGACTACAAGGAAGCCAAAGGAGAACTCCTCATCAGGAAATGCAGTGGTAGGACAAGGGGGACTGGCTTCAAAGTGAAAGAGAGTAGGTTTAGATTARATGTTAGGAAGAATTTCTTTACTGTGAGGRTGGTRAGACACAGGAAGAAGTTGCCCAGAGAAATTGTGGATGTCTCATCTCTGGCAGTGTTSAAGGCCAGGTTGGATAGGGYTCTGAGAAACYTGGTCTAGTGKGAGATGTCCCTGTCCACAGCARGRAARTTGGARYGAGATGATCTTTAATGTCCATTCCAACCCAAAACATTYAATGACTCTATGATGCTTCAGGCATAAAAATATTGCTTTAAAGAATGAAGAATTGCTAAATTTGAGCTGTAGTGAACAAAGGCTGTTGGGCTTTTTTGTACARGGGAATAATTTTCACAGGAATTGAAAAACTCAAGGGTCAATTTGCAGATGAAAATGCAGTGTGTGGTATCTTTTCAGTGATCCTGACATTGTAAGTAAAGAAGAATGAGSAAATTAACACCATAAAGTGCTGCTTCATTGAAACCAGAGCAGTGCTGCAGGTGGCTCAGTCCAGCTGGCTCTTAGAAATATAGTTGGTTCCCAAAGTGTTTGTTAATCTCATCTCTCAGTTCTGCTTACCATCATGAGACTTGGCAGGTGCTTCCCACTGCTCCTCTTGAACTTGCTCCTTCTCATCACAGTCCCATAGGCACAGCAAAGGGCTGGGTCCTGCTGGGACAGGCAGGGGAGAAGGGGACTTCCAAAAGCAGCATATTTTATCCCTGAAACAGTGTTTTCCAGCAGAATATTACTCTGTTGGAAAATTCTCAGCTGGCCCTGACTACTAAGGATGGTGAATCTAAATACATTAAGCAGTGATATTTTTGAGTATCAGTTTTAAGCATGRAGGTCTCTCTGTCAAGTGGAAGGAATAAGATTCCATTGCCAAAACCGTGGAAGCTATTTACTTTTATTATCATATGTAATGGGATAATAGTTAGARGGAARTAGTTTTGGCTTTTGCAGGATCTGAAAGATCAAGGAAAGATTTTTTTAATTAGTWTTTTTTTTTATTAAATGAAATATGTTGCCTTTCTGAAAATAACTGTACTACTGGTCTTTTRAAGTCAAAAGGAGATAGAATGGWCACACCTTTTGGTGTTAGCTTTAGGCCATGCAGTCATATTAACATATTTATGTACTTTACYTCACTGAGGATTAAACCTGTGCTTAAATGCTTTTTCTGAACTGGGCTGTGAAAGAGACTGCTTAAAAGAAGACAAGTTACCTGGGGAGTTTGAAGAAGAAAATCAAGTCACTCTCAGAACTTAAAAATGTCAAATAAATCCTCATCTCAACATCAGTGGGAAAATCCAAAACTGCATGTTGCARAGCTTTGCAGAAAATAAGAAAATGAGGTTTCACTTTGAAAAATTCAAGCTGGTACTTATGCATAAGATAATCAGAACTACAGATTATCAGAGGAGAAGGATTTAAAAAGATCTATCAACTTGAAATATATTCATYTAATAAAAAACGCATTAAAAGTAGTATCAGATAAAACTCCTACTCTGTGGTTGCTCTGGAAATTCTCAGGGCTTTACAGTCACGATTTTCATTCTGCTATTACAGTGTGAAAGAGTCACAGAAACATGAAAAACAATGAAACTGAAGATACACAGAGTGCATGCAAATGTAGAAGTAAACAGACTAAAAAGAACCAGAAACAGTTTGTAATTTTTTCCAGTATTTGTAGTTATAACAAGACTTGGAGTTATGCCAAACAATAAAAAGCRCATTACTTTCAGGCAACAGACTGACTTTTAAGTAGTGTTGCTTAAAGGCAAAAGGCATTGATCCTCAATTAAATGAAAATTAATTTACTGTCCTTTTCCTTTTCTCCTTCATAAAGGTTGATCAATGGCCTTAGATTTTTTTTTTTTAAGTCAGAACCCAAAAGTTATTTCAGACAAGTCTTTTTGGCAGTAGGAAAATACTGTTCCCATATGAGAATTAGGTCACTTAATTTTGGCACCTCAATTATTTTCATCTTTAGCAGGATTATGGAAGAAGACTACTTCAAAATCTTCTTGCAGGATGTCAARCTATTTGTAAATTCATCTAAGCAAGGGAGTCACAAGTGCTAAAACATGATGCTAATCCTACATTTATGCCCTATGGCCAGATGGCAAACTTCATGTGATCCTACCACTTTGGAGAAACAGATTTTTAACGACTCAGGCTAGGGCACCTACACTGAAATCAATTTAACTTTTGCTGTAGAGAAGTAGGGAAATAATGAGAAGTGAAAAATTAAATTAGAAATAGCTTTTCCCCCCTAAATATCAAAATGTTTTGATAACAGAATATATTGGTGCACACGGAACTTGGTGACCTATTATATGYAAGATTGGATCTTGAGTTTGATGGAACTTGTATTTTTTTCATTTGACCTTGTGTGCAGAAAGTGGAGAAAACAGAATTGCTATCCTTACCTACATTTTTAACAAAACRTCTAGATTTGGTTTAAGGTGCTGTTGGGAGAACTTACGTTAACAAAACCGTTTTTCTGCAGTGCTGTACATGACTATAATCACATATCAACTGTCTTGAAACCATGTGTTATATCCTCTAAATTTTCCCCAAGCTAGTTATAGCAAATGAGATGAAAATAAGAAGAGGTAGCAGAAGATGATGCATCTGAAGAAGTATTTAAATACTGATAAAMTATTTCTCAAGATGGCTTCTATTTCAACTAAATAATGAAAATGTATTTATTCTCTTCTCRGCTTCCAGTTTCAGACATGGAACTTCCTTGTTTTCATTTTCCTTGGGTTTAGTTTACTCATTTTTGTTAACACCAACCCTAGCAAAGTTTGAGCAAGAAATGAGACTCAACTGGAAGCTTTAACAGGGAACCTGTTGAAAAAGTTGGGTAGCACTATATTGAAAAGTATTAGGGCATGATCAGTCAGTTCTTTCCCAATTTGTCTTCTGGTCTCACTTGCCCTTGAGTTGTGCACTGCAGTGGCTGTTGCAATAATTGATTTTTCAGTTCACTGACTGAAAARAATTCCATCCACACTGACCTGAAATGATTTCTTTAGGAGGGATGTTGCTCATCATTTTAAAAATCTGAAGGCTTAGAATATTTCATTGGAGATAATTTGAGAAATACTGAAAAAAAGTAAAACAAAACTAAGCTAGGYAAATGCTGAGGTAACCATCAGTCTGAATCCAAAATAAGTTTGTTTTATTAATGGCAGAAAAACTGTTTTGACCTTTAACAATTGTTTTTCCCCACTGAAATATGCCATTCAAATTCAAATGAATTCTCAAATAGTTTTGGTGATAGTGTATTGGCCTAGAGATATGTGGACCRCAGGAATTTTTTTTCAATATTACTCCAAGGCTGCACTAGATTTTACATATTTTGTTTCAAGATAGGGCAAATTAGGGACAGGATCCACGTTTTCTTTGAGTGATGTGTTTGCAAAGTTTTTTCAGACCATACTTTCATGTTTCTGCCTTGTCAGCTCTGGACAATGCTTGTTGGGCAGCTGGGTTCRAATTTGGAGCATGGATCAGGACCATATTCCTTCCTCAGATGAAAGGTACCACACCTGCATTTCAGGGTCCCTGAAAAACAGAGAACATGTTTGTAAGAGATGACTGAGATCTATAAATAATTACCAGGCATCAGTACTTATTTAAATTAAGGAAAAGTATTCTTGTTTCAATTCCTTGCTTCAGATCCAGCTGGCAAAATTGTCATGTCTCCTGTGTGCCTGTAAATTGTGACTTCTCAAAGACACTGATTCACTTCAAAAGCTTTAAGGGGCCTTGTACTAAAATAGCTTTTAAGAACATGTGCACAACTGTTAAAATCAATACCAGAGATGTGTCAACAAAACCAGGGTAGCAAAGCAATGAGATGTGAATATATAGCAACAAAAATAGTGCARGATGGGCATGCCATGAATAACCTTCCCACATGCTATGGTAATGCTACATATTTATATCACAAAGAGAGGAGCTCATGAGGGCAGGAACATTGGGATGAAACACCACACACATCACAAATCCTGGCCTGAAAGGAATGGTATCTTGGCCATGAATTTTGATTGAATTGGTCGTGTGTTGAATACATTGGCTTTTTAAAATAATCATAGAACAATTGAAAGGTTTGGATTGGAAGGGACTATTAAAGGTCATCTATTTCTACACACCCTGCTATGGTCAGGGGCATTTCCACTAAATTGAATTGTTCAAAGTCCCATCCAACCTGAGTTTGAATATTTCCAGTTATGAGCTATCCACAATTTCACTGGGAAATCTGTTTTAGTGTCTCACCACCCTCATTGTAAAGAATATCTTCCTTATATATTCTCCCTGAATATGTCTTCTTCAACTTAAAACTGTTGTCCCTTGTCATGTCACTAAAYGCCTTGGTAAAAAATACCTTTGTATTACTTTTATTAGCCTCCTTTAGGTACTGGAAGGCTTCTATAAGGGTGTCTTTGAAGACTTTGCTACTCTAGGCTGGACAACCCCAGCTCTCTGTCTGTCAATTCTTTGCCTGTCTTCATGGGAGAGGTGCTACAGCCTTCTAATCATCTTCATGGCCCTCCTCCAAACCTTATTCAACAGTTCAGTGTCTTCCTTTCCTATGCATCTCCCTATAGTGGGAGTGGCAAATGACTAATAAATAACACCACCTGCTGTAAAAGCCTGAAGAAGGGGCTGGACACATTATTTGTTTCACTGAGTTTACACCTTCTCAGCCAAGTAAGCTGACAAGAAGTCTTTTTTCTATGTAATAGAGAGAAAGAAAAGCAATTTCAGGTTGGGTTTTTGTGGCCATACTTGAGACATTTAGTTTGGATGAGTTCATTTTCTCTCAATAAACTTTACAGTGACTAGCTTACATTGGTGTTAAGTCAGGGGAGCCAAGTGCAGAACAGAAGGTCACACAGCCCCACTGGTCTGTGGCCTGAGCCTAGGTTTCCTCTCTTCCAGGTCAGTGAAGCCTTTAATACTGCACTTTCTGGGAATGCCAGTGGATAGCACTCAGATAATTTTCTCCCTGCTGCCAGTACAATAAACTGTTTMTTTAACCATCTGTACTTTAAGGTTAGTGCTCTGCAGGTTTCCTGTGCTGCTTATTTCTGTCCTCTCTCTGTTGTTTACTTGAGTGCTGGATTTCAGCTGGACTGTTTGTGGAATAAGAAAGAAGTTCTCACTTTAGCCTGTTAATTAAGAAAATATTAGGAACATGTATAATTTGCCAGCTTGCAAATTTACAAAGAAAAATATTAGGTGAAACAGAGTTGTTTAAAATGTGTACAGATCATCCAGTTTTTCCTTTTTCAAAATGATTCCGGTGGACTTTTCTGGTATGACAATTAAGACTCATCCCTTCTGAGAATATAATTGACAGTAAGGTCATTACTTTGACTTTGAACATTTTTACTCTTAAGGGGTATTAAGGGGTAAAATTACCCTTATAATAAACAGGATCCTTGAATAATATACACATTCCCACTGACTCAGGGCTTACTTTTGCTTTAATCTTTAATTCAGCAGCAGATTGCTTTACACAGTAACACTATCAGTTATAAAAATTACCTATTAAAAAAAAAAAAACTGGGGAAGCTATCAAAGTAGTGTGGTGTTCTTATGAGGAAACAAGTCAGTATGTGCCCTGGAAAAAGTGAAAGCTATTGTTTTGCTTGCTTTTTTGTTCAAGAAATTCTTGACACTTGCTTTCCCTCCATTGTTTGATTTTCTGTGAGGCAGCTGTGACCATAATATTTAAATGAAGTGAAAAGAATTAAAAGCAATATCAAATRAAAAATAAGTTACTACTAAGGCAWCRGAACTGTGTTTCAGAACATTTGGGTTCAATTACCAGCTTTCCTTTGTTCCTGCTTTCCTTTGTAATCTTGGGCAAGTTCTTTCTTTGTATAGTTTTCCSTCATATACACATTGTGTTTAACAATACTTTCTTTCTCTCACTTATCATGGTTTTGGACTAGAAGTAAACTTCTGAGGGTGKTAGCAGTCTTTCACTGGAAGTTTAAAGTCCAGTCTCAAGCATACATATCCTCTCTTAGTGGTACATAAGTTATCRGCAGCTGTGAAGTTCTTGATTACCACTGTCTCAGAATTCCTGTAGACTGGTCAGTAGGAGGTGTATCATAACTGAGTTTTTAAGAAGCTAAGAGATTCTGCTGAAAGCACAATGAGTAAAGTGCACAGTCTGATCAAGTATGGATAATGTTCCTGTGTTTTCAAATGTGTATGTTCATGTACACATGAATAAATATATATTCATGAAAGTAAAAGCTTTTTCCTCAGCAAGTACTTGAGAGTAAAAATTCTGTCTGAGATGAGAAAGGAAAAACACTTGAATTACAATGGCCTGGACAAATGGCAACTAAGGTTTAATGCAAAAGTTGATTGATTTTTGTTTCTTTAACCTAAATCAGTATGTGTTTCTAGTGAGCCTGCTAGTGCCAGAGTAAATAAAAATTGTTCTGAGGTCTGAATAAGCAATATATCTTGTCTGAAATCTGATGTCATGTATTGCTTGTGGAGAAGAGCAGTTGTTATATTGCGCTTATTCTGTGTCTTCTTTCATAGTAATATGAAAGTCATTGCCTCTTCCAGAACTGATACTCTAATATACCACACACWAAATACTCTGGCAAGAGAAAAACTAAAGGCCATCTCTTAAGAAATTACCCATTTGACAGAAAAAGAAATKGATAGATTGAATACAATGCATGCCCACCAAGGAGGGTCACCTTGTATGTTCTGCAGTCTTAGAGAGCAGCACCCTGTGGGAATGCATAATGTTTCTGTGACAGTGTRCTTGGTTACCTTGACTCATACTGGATTTGCACTGGAAAGCTTCCCTGTTCTGCACATCCACCTTTTAGCGTTTGGACTGTAAAAGTGCACATCCATCAGCTGTGGAGATTGTCCCCATCATGGGGGACAGCAGGGTGCAGCCTGGTACAGCAGGGTGCCAGGCTCTGAATGGCACACAGCAGGGCTGATGCACAGAGGGGATATTGATGCTTTTCAGTTTCACAGGACTCAGCATGAAGTAGAAACCACTGCCTCCTGGAGATGCTGAACGTCACTGACAGATGACATTTTGCCTGCTTTAGTGGTAGCATCTCTTGGCTCTTGCTCACTTTATATTTATATGCTTAACTTCTAACCTGGAAAGTGAAATATCATTTGACGGGCAGCCTTTGAAAGACTCCAGACACCAAGTCTACTTCAATAGTTGCTGGAGCAGCCAGGATTGCAGCCCTCTTTCAAGTCTTTAATATCAGCTCCAAAAAAGATGAACATTTGCTTTGCTACTAGTAGCATGATTCTCCAGAGGAATGAGAGGATCATATATATAATCCTGACCTCTCAGCCTCCCTTCCAGCATTGGAGATGAGTGAAGACAATAAGGTTTTATCTACTCTAGGGCTTTGAGAGAGTAGTGCACGAGTTAGGAAGGGGAAGTAGAGCTAGTGTACTAACTCCTCCAGGATTCTGTGACTGTAGTGGCTAACAGCTGTTCAGAAAATTAATTCAAGTAAATGACATTAAAATTCCCCTCCAAGATAAGCCAAAATATTAACCCTCGGAGATACTTAGCTAAGACAGTTTAAAGGCTAAATACCTTAAAGAACCTTGACTTAATACAGAAGYTTTATGTATTGCATCAGATGAGATACTTGAATATCAACTCCGAACCTAACCCAAAAACAATCCACTGTGTCCTTTTTGGCTCTGGAAAAGTGAATGAACTCCACTCCAATGATTTCTCTGCTTGTATCTGTAAGCTTGTCCTCTGCAAATGCTGGACAAATTTCTCAAATATCTGTCAATCTTCRCCACAAGCCCAGATTCCCTAATGTGATAACTTGAATATGAAGAGGACCTAATGTAAATTCTATTGAAATTAAATCAAGGAAGATAAACTGCAGACATCTGCTCCTTGCTTTAGCAYTATTTAGGTGTTTTCCCTTGATCTGCATAAAAATGCTTACTTTGCTTGAATAAATGCCAACCCARCATTTCAGCATCTGATCGGCTAAATAACCATGTGAGCAATGGCAGTGAGAAGGTAAATGGGAAGGTGAAGGCATCACAGGATATGGATTAGCTGGCTACAGTTCCTCATTCAAAAATTGCTGATTAGTGATCTCCTTCAAAATCTGATTAGAAAGGAACATTGTTTTCATTCATTTAAGTAGGGGCCGGTCACCTTTTATGCCTCTAAATATATGAGACAGCATTTATAAGGGTATGACTCTCATGGGTGAAAAAAAGTATTAATGAATGGCTTTGGAAAAATAACATTTAGATTGTCCTTTAAGCAATGAACACATTCTCCTTTGCTTCCCTTAGTCCTGAAACTCCTTGAGTCATAATTCCTGCATGGTGAATTTTTATTAGTCGTGACAGACTTTACACTAGAGATTTGTCTGGGATSTTATAAAGTATCCATCTTCTCATACCCAAACATAACCTCAATGCTGCAAGGTAGCCAGGATAGGCAACAATCCACAGTTGCCATTTTGCAGTTAAGAGAGAAGAGCTGGTGGCTCTCTAAGGCTGCAGCAGGCAGCGTCCGTATTCCATTGCTTTTGTCCAGGCACTGGGTTCTTATTATCCTGAAGCATCTGAAATTGAGGAACCACCTCACTGGTGCTCTCAATAGATMCAAAATTTGGATTGGTAGTCTTACTTCATAGTGCCTCACACTGGTGATAGCTAGAAGGCATGTGTGCAGAATGCTGTCACAGTGGAGCTCCCTATGGGACTGAGGTCTGAGCTGGCTTCCAAAATCATTTAGCTTCCCTCTGTGACTGATTGGTAAGCATGCTCCAGTGCTGCTTTTTAAATTGGGCTTCATATGGAGCATCCCTGGAAGTGCTCGCTCCATCTCATTCCTCTTTTAATCGTTCACCTACTAATTATAGCTCAGACTTCATAGTGATGATGGGAAGGATTTAACTTTTCTCATCTTTCTGAAGTGATTTGAACCTGGGATTAACTACTGTGGGCAGAATGAAGATGTTCTCATTCCCCCTGTTAAAGCTTCTGTTTTATGTGGAATAAATAAATGTGCATCATGCCAGATAATAAACACGATACATGAGTGCTTGAGGCATCTCAGTTCTGTTCCTGYTACTCTATTTATATTCAATAAACCCCACAGAGGGATGGGATTTGAGGCGTACTTCTGCTTTAATGTTGCCTCTTAGCTGGCTGCTATCTTTGCAGTGTTTTCCTGCTCTTTATTCCTTAGGCTGTGGCTGCAAGGAACAGAAAATATGGTTTTAGAACCAGGATTTAAATGTAGGATTTATAATGTCACAGACATACGGTATGGCACGGAACTGGTTCAAAGTAACCCTGACTTTTCCAGTGTGCTGAAGGGATTTTTCAAGGCAGGAAATAATGCACTMGATTTTATGCCAGCTCAGATATTATCTGACTCTCAGTTCTGATGTTAGTCACAGCCAGACACTTTCTCCTCTACTGAGAGTGGCATAAGCAATCTTTGCCTACCTTCCTAATCCAGGTCAGGGTCATGTGGCTGAACGATCTCTGGAAGTCCAACTCTGACCCTGGTTAGCACAGAACTGTGGCCTTATGTTCCTCACAGTCAGTTTAGTAGTCTTAGATATGAGCCTAAACGTGATACATCTCTGCCTTTTGCAGTCCTAGCATTTGGCAAAAACTTAAGTTTCAGCAGGTTGCTATTATTGGGATGAAATCTTTAGGCAGAAGACAATATTACATTGATTTGATAAAACRTATTTATTAATGCATATAGAATTTTTCTCCCCAGATCAGTAGAAAGTTAAAAAGGAGAATGCTTTTTCTCATATAATTCCTGCTCATACTCCTTTGTTTTCCAGTCTGCATTCCCCTCAGAAAGCCCTCCTGGGTTTCTTTCTGGTCAGGGTCATATGATGATTAAGCTGCCTTTCACTTTCTGTTGTGTTCTCTGTCTGTGATATTTCTGTGTGCCAGTTTATGCATACACATGCCTGCATGTATCTGCAATGGAAAAAAAAACATCTATATCCATTTGCTTTCATTCTCCACTGGACCTCTCCCTACTGATATTGCTCAGCTTTTGATTTGACCTCCATTTGTGGTGGTGGCTCTTGATTTTTCCTCTCAGACAGAATAATGAATTTATTCACATATCAAGACTATCATTAGTTTTTCCGTGAGCCTTCCGTCCACAGTCCACCATCAGGTGACATATGAAAATGAAAATTCTTATTTATTATGAGGTGAGCCAAATGGCCTTGGATTTGACTCTTTAGGAARCAGTAAAACCTTCAAGTACTTATTTTCATCCAGATGTGATGCTGTGAGATCATTTTTAGTGTAAGTAATTTGATTTAATAGGAAAGAGCTTGGAGGTGTATGCAAGTTGTGTTTTTTACTACAAATGTGTTAGCAAAGAGGTGGCAATGGGAGAAGGCAGACACACTGAAACCTGAGTTTTTATAGGCAGTGGATACATAGTGGATACATAGAGTGACATTGGCAATCAACTTTGCTGAATCCAGATTTGCTCTAAGATCTGAATAGCTGCATTGGTGTATTGCTGGGCATGTTTGAATATTTCCTTCTCTGTGCAGCCAGATGTGTCTACATACACCCTGATAGATGTGCCCTTAACCTGGGCATGTCAATAGGTGTTTGTGTAAAGTGAAGTTTTGCTGTGTGTCCCCTTTCTTTTCCTCTTGTATGACTCAGGAACTTTGAGTAGAAAGTTATGGCACTGAGTCTTGAAGAGCTAAAACTGACTSAGTGATGACTCAAGGTTAGGTGACACACTGTTCTATTGGATAATGAGTGCACATGGTGTAGTCTCTGGGAAGAACTGTGCTGAGTTTAGCATGTCCTTCAGATGCTCAGGAAGAAGGCATGTGACAGTGCAAATCACAGACAGCAGAGCTATTCCAGTAGGATCTTTCCTAAAACCAAGAAAGAAAATGTAGGATGGTATAGCAGTTTATTAGCATTAGGTTGCTGTCACTCACCTTTTAACCTCTGTCAGTTTAATATTTATTGGCTAGGTATATATGTAGTGAGATACCAATATGCAAACTGCTGGTGCTTCCTCAGATGAAATAGCAMGTGCATCTAATGGTTAGATTGCTTTGTATTTAATGAGCATTTCTACTCCTAGAATGAACACACAGGGCTAGAAGCTGAAGACCTGATCCAGTGATGTAAGTCAGCTGTGCTTTAGTTTGTCTTGGTCTGTCCACACTGTGGGACTGGGGAAAMTCACCTGCAGCAATTTCTAGATGTGTCTTGCACTCAAAATTACCCCAGGCATGTTTTTTTCCAGGGGCAGGGAAATACCCCGAAGAAGCCTTGTTATGTCCTCAACTTGCCACAAGATGACAATGTTTCAGAGCTTTGATGTCTAATAATAACAACCAGACAGTTTTATCCTTTCAGCTGACTGCCTAGGGTTGGGTGGTGTCAGTAAATSACTGTGAATTTGGAGGGCTAAATGGGATGTGACGTTATAATCGAGAGAGCAGAGATATAAAAAAAGACTGTCAGCCCACTGAGGTGCTGTTCTGCTGGGTCAGCCAGCAAATGAAGGCATTCTAAACCCAGCATTTGCTTTATGTCTTTGAGGCAGCCTGCCACATACGCACTTGGTCTATGTTTCTTGCCAGAGGTCTAAACACAAGGTGTGTTGAATTTTATCATTCCTATCTGGTTTGGAGTTGCTGAATGAGCTATCGTTGCCTGACATGGGAAACAAAACTTAACTGGAGATCATACAGATGCAACATCAGTTTCATAASTCTTTATTTAAATGATAGTTATTTCATTGTTGATATCCCTTGACTATTAAATGACAGTTCTTGTGCTCCCTTTTAAAGAACAGAGACTGAAAGGTTGACAGCTTAGATGTGGAAGAWGAACATAAAGCACTCTTTCTGCTACTTTTGATTTGGTTTTACTTTTCAGGTGCTTGATTTATCTAATAGAGATTGTTTTTCTCCTGTTGTGTTGATGGACTGAA
The DNA here is from genome assembly GCA_902810485.1 of Alauda arvensis. NCBI lineage: Eukaryota > Metazoa > Chordata > Aves > Passeriformes > Alaudidae > Alauda > Alauda arvensis. The sequence goes on from CADDXX010000354.1 coordinate 703,242, forward strand.
AAGAAAGGAGAAAACCAGGTTTGTGTTGATTAAGAATTACRTTACTTGTTTTGACATAATCTGCTACATAAATATGTTTAACAAGTGTGCATATTTAAGAGATCACTCATAATCAGAAAATAAACAGTACTGACAAARGAATCCATGAAGTCCTCAGTTAAGAGTCTTTATATAGCTACATGGGGGCATATCTTCTGGGCTACTATTTATTTTCTAAGAACAGTTTACCAACAATCTGGTATTCTATCAATAATTTTTCAAAGGTTTGGAAGATCTGGAATACCATTTCTTCTATATATGTCCTCATGTCTTCTTCCATGAGGATGGGGCAACAATATTCTCTTTTTTTCTCATGGAGTCTTGAGATGACAGTGTGCCAGCTCAACCAGGTTTGCTGGGCAATGCCAAGTTCAAAAAATAAGGTGAAATAATTTAGGAAAACAAAAGCTTTCTTTTGTTAGTGAGAAACATCATCAAAAATATAAGGCAGGAAATACCCCTAAAACTGTTTAGGAATTAAAAAATCTTACTCAAATAYTGTTAAGAAATCCTCCATGTTTTCATTGAGGAGAGAAGGCATTAGTCTCTTATAACCTTGGACATCTCAGAGCTGTTCATCTAGTCTGACCTATTTACCTGGCATGCTCTATAGTCAGCCTGTAGGCAAGTCTTCAAGATAATTAATCCCACATATTTTAGACACTATTTTTGAACCAACACTCTGTACAGCTGATATTAATTTTCCATTAACTAAAGAAACAGTCTAAAAAACTTGCTTAGATCAGGCTTGTTTTAAGACATCCTAAACGTCTGACTGCCTGCATGACTAGATCACCCACTTTTAGCTTTAAAAACCYGAAACAGGTTTTTTTAGAACTTAACTATATGACATGAATAAGATCTGCTTTTAGGATAGATAGGAATGGATTCAAAGAAAAACTGAGCAAAGAGCCATTATGCAAAGGATATGTTGCTGCTTGATTATACCTGCAGATTTTTTTCCTGCCTTGTGAAAATTTTTCACAGATTAAATATATRATATTTTTTATTTTAAAACAGGGAGTTATTTAAAAACAAAAAACTCCCAAAATTTAACAAAATAGTTGTTTTTCTATGAATATTTTTATGTAGCTTTTTAACATTAAAAATAGTTGCAGTGGTTAATAGTCAGCTTAATAAAACAGTAACAAAAAATGTCAAATTAAAACACCAAAACCTTGTTTTGATGAAGAAAATTATCTCCCATTCCCCACTCMTGGGAAATATTTTTATAATTTCTAGGGATAGAAAACTAATCTTAAGGCTTTCTGTTAGAAAAAGCTTTGGGCTTTTGGRTGAACCAATATCTTGGGAAGGTAAAGAAATTTCTCTCTATAAAAGTTTCCACTGTCTTCTTTCTAGACATACTTGGGAAGTCAAGGTGTTTCATGAGCACTCAGGTGTTGGGTGGAGCAATTTTGCCCTGAGAGGGAATGCGCTGAAAGAGAAACTGACTGATGAATCATTGATGCCTGGTGAAAATGTTAATGGAGCAGAGACTTCCCTCATATCTTGTTCTTAAACTCTTCTCTGGGTGTATGCTGCTGGCTATTTGCAGTCACTGACTCTCTGTTGACCCAACATGCAGTAGTACTGGGAAGCAAAAAAGAATTSTTTGGCTTCTCTCCATCTTCTGAGGAGCCTGTGGAAAGACCAAAGATTCCTCAGTCCGTAGTGCTTTCCAGGATCTGYCCAAGGAAGTCTTCATTCCAAATGATTTACTGGTTGCTATTGTCTTTCCAAACCTCAAATTAGGAAAGTAATCCCTTATGCAAAACAGAGGGATGGCATCACATTCCTACCATCAGGAATYGTCTTGGAATGAGATGTATTCACCTAAGACGGCTCTAAATTAAGAGGTCAGAGACTGTAGGCAAATAAAATCCGAGCCATAAATCTTGGGAAGCCAGAGTCTACAGGTGTCAAAGAGAGATGTAACTCTTAYCAACCCAAATCCCTTCTCTTGACATGACAAACAGTGATGACCATAATTCTTTAGAGTGYTCATTGWGATTTACAAYAGRGGGGCTTTTTTCTCATGCTGAGGTRCATCAACAGTGCAATGTCTGACTTCTGCATCTGCTGGGTTTATTTCAAATATATTTTTGGGAGGCAGCTGTTTTAAAGGTTCAGGAGATTGTATCTTCCTTCAKCTTCCCTGCTGTGTGCTGTGGAAGAGTGGCCAGGTAACTGTGTGTCYGACCTCATCAAATAGCAGCTCTTCCCACTTCTGTGTGGAAGAACACAGCAACTGGAATATCAAAGAAAAAAAAAAGAGCTTCACAAAATGAACAAAAATGAAGAATGAACAAACCCACTGATTATTAATGTCTGAATCACTTGTTTGAAAACATTCCGGTCTGAGACGAAGAGTTGATGTGTAAGTTATACTCTGCCCTTTTTATAAACTTTAAATTCTTAAATCATTTGATTCATTTAGATGTTCTAATTCACTTATTGCCTACTAGTGGGAAATGAAATCTACATAGTAACTTAACTTGCCTCTCAAGAAGCTATTTAAAGTAACTAAGGTTAGCTGTTCTAATTTACACCTTTGAATAGACTCCCATTAATTGATTCTCTGGTGGCACTCTTCTACTAAAGCTGTGACACACACATTAAGCCAGTTTTAACATACATGAACCACTCAGTTTATTGAAGTTTCTGCATGCTACAAGTAAGTTTACAGAGTCTGGAAAATGCAGTCCTCACTATCTCTTTGTGTAACTATTTTTGGGATCACTGCTGTTAGAGGATAGAAATTTCTGAGAATACTTCAGTTACATTGAAATTAGATTTTAAAATGGAATGATGGGGGGGGTGGTTTATGCTTATTTGTTTTCAGAGGCTGCGATTAACTTGACAGAAGACGTCACTCTAGATTTGTTTCAGAAAACAGAATCAGTCTGAAATAGGTCTTAAAAGTCATTGACGTACATGGTCTGTGTATTTGCTTCTTGTAGCTTATGSCCTTGAACTCACAACTAGGAAAAACTATTTTACATGGCCAAAGACTGCCAGTATGCAGTCRAATGCTTGCTTTGAAATGCCTTCAATTATGATGTGACTAATTTTCATACGTAAGAGAAGGTAATTTAGCTCTGAGAAACTATTAACCATGGTGTTGTGACTTTCACCAAAAGCAACAGATGGGCTGTCACCTCAGCAAATTGATTTTGTGGAGATATGACATCTTCCATTAGTGGAGGATTACTCTCTCTGGTCTTTGTTCCTTCTGCCTACTCTGTCAATACAGTTAATGGATCTGATGTCTGAACACAGACACCACGTTTTAAAGAGCAGATATGCTCCTCAAATCCAAAGTCAGGTAAATATTAAGAATGGAAAATAAAATGAGATGCYCTGGAGTGTTAGCTTTTGACACTAGTTCCCAAAATTTGAAGACTAATTTTATTTCACAAACTGTGTATCTTCTTACACAGGGGCTGTCTCCATGTTCCTGGCATGAAGGACATGGGGATGTCCTTGATATTTCTTTCAATTAATAGCTAGGAACAACAACAGAGCAGCTTGACCTTTGTTTTGGGGGAATGAAAACCTGATAATATCRTAGGAGGGATCATCTTCTTCCAAATGATACAAAAGACTGTGAGGCAGCAAGCAAAGCAAGAGTAAGGGAAAGAGATGTCAGTATCAACTGCAGAYTTTGGAGGACAAGGTGAGGAAGTGTTTAAAGATGTGCAATATYGCAATCAGAGAGTCCTATTTAACAGTGGGAGCAGAGAAATACAACTTAGATCATGAAGAAAGGATCCCCTGGCTTTTTGAGTTTCCAMAGAGCTCTGCCCTGGGCCCAAATAGGTTTTTGAGGCAGTGAAGAAAGAGGTCAAGTCTTTTTAGAACTATGTCTAACTCTGGGTATTTCATTTGCAAAGCATGACTGAATTTGTTTGATCTTCCTGTTCAAAGTCATTCAGGGTATCCATTTTGCTTATTGTCATACACTGCACCTAATTTATCAATAAACCTGATGTCCTTGCGTGGCTAATGTTCTGGAAGGTGACATGTTTAGATTATTAAGACACTGGGATTTCTGAGAGCAGYGTCCACATCCACACAAGAGCTTCCAGGTCTTGAGCTGAGGTGTTCCCTTTTCCTCTGGCAGGACTCCTCTGCCAAAACAYGCCATAGACAGAAAGATGGCATACTATGATTCTCTCTGGAGGTTTAGAACATATRGAATCCTTGTGCTGGGGTCAAAGASATTGCCCAGGAAGGGAACAGAAACAGGATTATTTCTTGTGGTCTCTATGTGTATGTGTGAGTCTCTAGTGATTGAAAAGGTGCGCTACAGTTCTGCTTTGTTTATTCCAGTGCTCTTATAATCAACTATATATTTTTGTAAATTATAAGATGGATTTTATACAATATCCTAGCTTGTAAACTGGAGAAGGAGAATGTTGGAGATGAGGAGGAAGTGAGGTATTTCTTCAGAAAAATAGAGTAATAACATCATAATAATTTTTGGCTAACTGAAGAAGGAAGAAAAAAAATGCAATCTAATGCATAACTGTCATTTATTATGAGTCACATAKTTCATTTTAGATCCAGGTTATCTCCATCCCACGTAAATGTGGCTTTCCTTAACTTTCTAGTGATACAAATTATTGACTTAAAAGAATGTGTAGCACTTGTAGGAGACTATTTTACTAGAGGAATGAGTCATTGCAGATTTCATCATCCAGACTTCACTATTACTTGTCCTTATGTCTCAGTGTAAGTTTTTTTGTTTTTTTTTTTTTTTTAATCAGGACTTAGGAAGGATTAAATTTGCTATACCTTGAAGCTGTTTATCTTGTGTTTTTATAAAATGTTGTCTTCAGGATTGTTGCCTTTTGCAGTAAAACCCAGACAAAAAGTATTTCAGTTTTGAAAATATATGCAGCTATTTGAGGGACTGTAAGTGCAGAGACTGACACTTTTAGCAAAGGAAAGGAAGATAAAATAGAAACAAGTCTAAAATAGGAGCAAAGAAAAATGGGACTAGTTCTATATCAGTGGTGGCACAGAGTATTTTAGGATTCTCTTACACAATGGTTTTCTCAAAGTTTCAGTGTTTCTAGGGCACCAGTGTCGCCCAGGTAGTGACTGGGGGAGATTTACATTGGAAGCTGTGTACTAATATTCCATAAGATTAAAACTTCAAACTTGATCTTGACACAGAAAGGGTATAAAGGAAGTGRAAGGCCTCCACAATTACTGTRTAGGTTGCTTAATATCTTGAAATAACTTGAAGATCTGAGCTAAGAACAGCAGTGTGAACCTGTTTGGTCATTCTTGTGGGCTCAGCTGGAAAATAAGCAGTAAGTACCACAGAAAATAGGCTATCTTCTAGTTGCTGACATTACTTCTCTATCTTTTACTGGGCTACCACTTTAACTCAAGAAAATGGAGAAGTATCATACTAYATTTTTCAACATAGAAAAACTGGTGGAAAACTGAGAGTTAGCAAGATACAAAAACATTYTCCTTTAAACATTTGTTTTCTAAATCCTGTGTCACTTCAGAGCTGATGGTTACAGGTAARTACAGAAGAACATAAACAAAGAATCCCATAATACAGTGAGGATTAACAGGTCAGAAGGAAATTAATCTTGAGTCATAGACACATTTCACCATTTTTAGTGAAAAAACACATGTGTTCAGAAACTAAATTTAGAAAGCTTCCTTCTCATTTCTCATTAACAGTGAATAAACCAGGAAGAACTTTTCTGAAGCAAGTAACTTTAGAAAGAAAGAAATTAAAATRTTTTTTAATCTCTTTCTGCTATCTGCAACCTTCCCTTGTGAATATATTTGGGATAGTGAAGTCTCAACTGTCAAATTGTCAGTTTCTTAGCTCTAAATCTTGATTAAAATCTAAAATTTCTCCAGCTTGGTTTATCATCCCTTATTTTCACATAAAAACTAAAACTTCCAGGSAGACACTACTTGCAAATTTGCCCTCCCTCAAACACTAGTAAGCATTTTTTATATACTACTTTCCTTGAGACTTAGAAGCATTGACTGAACAATTTCTGTCCTCCATGTATTTGGTTTGAAAATGATGTAAGTGTATTTTGCATCTGCAGTCTGTCCTTTCATTCTGTTCCATTGTGTAGCATTTCTGTCATCAGTTTCTCAGTGGGACTGGCTTACATTTTGCTTCCTGCTCTGGAATTTTTTTTTCATTACACTGAGCCAGACTTCCAGCTAATTTATAGTTGTAGCTCATAAATGAACATTCAGAAGGTTCTTGAGCGCAAATTTCTCCAATTAGAAGCATTACTTTCCATCCAGGTTCATTAAATGCCTCTGGATCAAAGATTAAAGAATTTCTTTAAATTTTCTCCCCAAGAGCATTGATGTATTAAGATCTCTTCCCTGATTGATTCTCCTGGGTACCCTTACTTCAATAGGGCTGAGTTCTCTTTTTCATGACTTGTCTGACACAAAACTAGAGGTGGAAGTTGGCTGAGTAGAAAAAGAGGGGTTTGGATTTCTCAGGGTCTARTGTAAAGCCCAGTGTAATCCATGGGAAACCTCTCAGCAGTTCCTTATTATGTTCTGCCCTGACTTTGTGGCACATTCTGGTACAGATAGATGTGAAATTCACTCTTACATTTTTCCRTATGTTTTATGAGTTCATGCAAGTAGAACTACTCTAGGAAAAATAAAAAAAAGCTTTCCAAAAATATCTTCAAATGAAATGTAAACCTATTCAAGGTTCAGATAATTCAGTCAACTGTACTCTCCAGTTGCAGAAGAAGAGTAGGAKTGCTAAAAGTACAGTTTTGCTGTACTTCTGTGCTAGTTCAAAGAGTGGGCAGTGTGGGAACTTCTTACAACCAGTCCTTGCAAGATTTCTGAAAGTGAGAGCTTTAGGAGCCCAAGCACTTCCCAGGCTTTGGAAAGTCTCCTGGTACAGATCCTGATGCTGTGGGCACTGGCAGACACAGAGTCACTGAGTGCTTGTCATTTCAAAACAATATAGCTTCACATTATTAATTAAATGTCTGATAGAGGTAAGTAACATCCTGAAATGTTTATTTAGATAAAAGTCCAGTTAGGTCCTGGARGAAGCTATCAGTTTAAAAATGTTGGATTTTATTACATTCAAGGAAATACTTRCATGCAGCAGAAATGACATCTCAGTTTTTCAAACAGCTAGAAATTGCTGAGCTTAATGGGTACTGGAGTGATGACATAATCACAGTTTTCTCTGGTGTATAGCCTCTATCATTCATTATTTCAACTACTGTATGCTGGAATCCGCTTACTTTGACAGCCCTGCCTCACCACAGGTCAGCTTGATAGCATCAGCTGGGAATGGGTAATAACCAAACTGCTCTGACAGCAGGTTTGGCAGAGATAACTTTAAAGGTAGACATGTGCTCAAAAATACATAAAGGTGTGACAAAAATGAGAATTGAAGCAGTCCTCACTTGAGTTTTATACGGCTCCCTGGATTTTTGATTTCCAGATGTTTTACCTATCAGATATTCCCTGATGGGTTTCATTAAAATTCCAAAATATGTCAGACAYTCTCAGCTGCTCAGAGATATGGTATTGATGATATGGTGTGTAGTCATGTAGCCATGGATACAGAGTAATCTGCCTTTTCCTCTTTTTTTTTTTTTTTTTATTAATGGAGAAGCACTGTTTACAATCCCCAACAGAGCTGCTGAGGAAATTTAGCAGTTCTGGCCCTGAGATTCAAACATCATTTTAAGGGACATGTAAACACTATTGTCTTTACTAGTAGGATTAAGTACAAACCACTTGTGTGAGAGCGTGGAGATAAGCCAAGCCTGTATGGCACGTGAGCTTTGGAATATTACATTGTATATTGAGAAAACGTGATTTTAGGTTTTGGGGTGGTTTTTTTTTATTATTTGGTACGGGATTTTTTTCCTGAAGCTCTCTCTTCTGCTGTGTTCATTAGACAACACAATCAGTCACAGTCTTGCTTTTCCATTACCTACTTCCACCTCCTGCACATTCTGCAGGAAGCCGGTTCAGTGGAYTACTGCATGCAGAGCTGATGGTGCCCACACTGCTATGGCAGCAGCCATGACTGTGCCCAGACTGTCTCAGTTCCTCTTCCCCACAATGTGCTGCCAGCTATGGGCGAGCTGCATTCAGCCCAGGGAGTCAGGGGAAGACAGCCTGCAGCAGCTCCTTATGCAAAGCTGAATCCCAGGAAAATAATATGRAACTGAGGTGCCTTCAGTTCATCACAGTCCAGCGTGGTCTTACTGTTTTGCTGGGCTGCACTTCAGTCCAAACAGGAACCTGGGACTTTGGGCTAGAGGCCGAGGCACACAGATGCTACAGTACAACTGCTGATGGTGAGCTGGTTCTCTGCAGCCTCATTCAAACTCTGAGAGACGTGTCTGGCTAAAACTGAGCAGTTCTTGAAGAGACAGGTGGGGCCACCTCCTGTGGGACACAGCTTGAGGAGGTYCAGCAAATACCATCCTGATTCAGCGTTCATGAGTATAAATATTGAGCTGTTTATATTTATTTGTTTCTATGGTCCTCTTCCACCTTAAACCTCCTCCTTTCCTTGAAAAAGTATCTTGGGKTTTTCTTGATGTCTCCAAATTACTGACGGTGGGGAAGAACTGCTTGCCAAGAGAGATCATGGGGAGTTTAGTGTTTTTGGTGGAGCTGAAATAAGAACCASATTGMGGGCTACGAACAGAATTTTGTTGCTGCCTGTACAGCATTCAGGTAATTTTCTAAAAAGACATTTTGATATCTGGATTCTGCTCCTGTCATCTTACAAAGACATTTTTAGCTTCTAGTATTTGTGCCAGTTTGTACCTCTTTACTCTAGTTSCCCCAAACCTTACTGTATCTAATCTTTTCTCTTATGTCTGTCCCACTCAGTCCCATAAAYCAGCCCAAATTAACCCAGTAATGTGGAGTATTTCTTTTCTTTTTCCCATTTCCCCATTCAGAGCATATATATATTTTTGGCCATGTTACWCTTAATTAATGAAATAATCCAGAGACAGCTGTAGCAGAGCCATGCAGATTGTAGACAAGGAACTGTTTTCTCTCTACTTTGTGATTAGCTGCCAGAGATTTTTATTTGGATTTTATGTTCCCCCTCTATCATATTACACTACAAATTCATGGCTAGTGACATGTTCACAATTTCTCCAAAGTACATRCTGCTATTACTGCTTCCCTGCTTTTAACCTGACCATTGGATGCCTGTGTTTCTCATTAATTTTCCTGAGATATTCTGGCTTGCAATTTTTTAAGATTAACTTGATTTTTGGTAGGGCTCTCAGTCTGCATATTTCTGTTTTCTCTTCAACCCAGTCACATATTAATTTTTTCTTCTTTTCTACAGCCTCATCTGTTTTATCAGAAACATACAGCTCAACTATTTTTACAATACCTMCTGCCACATTCCTTTGTTTTCTTTCATTCTCCATCTGCTTCTTTTCTGGTCTCCCACCTTGTTTTCTTTCAGCTGACAAATAAATGTTGCCAGTGGTTTTGGTTTTTTTTTTATTTTTTGTTTGTTTTTTTGGTTTTCTTTTTTTGTCTCTCATTGTAGGTTTTCCTCTAACGACATTTTTTTCTCTGAAACACAGGGCAACCTGTCACATATATGTTATAGATATGTAAACTCCAAGATTCCTTTTGGAATAAATGGGAGCAGTCTGTTCGATATTAGTTCATCAGAATCTGGTTTTAATAGGCGTTCACAGCAAGCAAAACAAATTTTTAAAAATTCCCTTTTCTTTGAAGGGGTTTGCATTCTGGCTTGGTAGAGTATAAGTTAGATATTACTCTGATAATTACTTTCCTTTAAAACAACSTGTATTTTGTTCTATCTTTAAAATAGTCTGTTCCATCTTTTACTGTTGATATAAACTTTGGTCATGAAAAAATTTGACAAGAAGATGTATCACAAAACAAGTCCTACAGTCAAGCTGTTAAATAGAGAAAGGAATAGAGCTATTATCATTAACTTACAGAAAAAAACCCCACCTTTTAGTAAAATGTTCCAAAATGTTCTAACCTTTTTAAAAGAAAATTCTGTTCAAACTTGAAGGTTTAATACCTGAATCTCTGTCCTAGCCAGCAGTAACTTTGAAATAGGAGTTTGTAACTTCTGAGAGCTGACACAGGTTTTATATCTTTGTTCACCTACTACTTTAAGTATGTARCATTCATTGCAATGACTCCTTTCTTTTTTCAAGAGAACTGAACATGTAGTGAAACMTATTGAAGGATAATTCTCCAGTATTTCATGTCTCATACTTGATTATTTCATTTCCTGAATCAAAATTTGTTTGAAGATTTAAGTAACAACTCACAATTATCTGTATARTGGGCARGTGAGCAGGTCATAATTTGAAGAAYTCATMTGAGAATTTCAGTGAGAATGCAATTTYGTAGAAATTTCATGACTCATTCGGAGAAGAAAGAAAGGTAACTGAAATGGTTTCAAACCTTGGATTGTGAAAAAATGGCAATAGAACAATAGAACAAATCCTACAGTGAAGCAAAAATATTGTTACATTGGAATTATATTTATATTAATATAGATAAGTAAACCATACCAAATTAAAAAWAAAAATCCTGTCTGAAGSTCTTGGATCCATACATGTGAGTAACTGCTGAATACTGTGTTGAATATGGGGCAGGCATTGGTAGAAGTTTTATACTAAAAAACAGGATCACTTAGGAAACAAGATAGGGGAAAAAAAAAGAAAAAGCAAAAAGTCAAAGCAAAGCMAACAAAATAAAATTGAATAGACTACAAGTGATTGTACCAGGTTTTTAATTAATGAGAACACAGGAGATTGCTAAAATGAGTACATTACCTAATTGTGAATTAATATTATATGCTGAAACATCCCACAAGGGAAGAATTGGATATGCTAATATTGCATGAAAGAGATTGCCACTGGCAAATATTTCACTTTAGAGAATTCTACATTAGGCATAAACTCAGAAAAAAACAACCCTCTTTATATATGTCATGAAATATTAATTGCCTAGAAGTTGCTAAGGCAAGATAAAAGCTTGATTATAYACCTTTGCATCCTTTTGATGGTCTTTATTGACCATTGATCCAGAATTGTTTTTAGAAATGCAGTGCATTATTGTATGAGTAATAGAACAGACATTTTGTGGTATAAAGTTATAGYTCCTAAGCAATACTATCTGAAACTGTAATTGGCTTAGGCCTTATGGGACATTACTTAGAATATCCTATGAGGAAGATATCTGGTTTTAGAATTTTCTTTCCTCTCCTTGTTTCAAAAATACTGCCTGCCCTCTAGTACCATTTTGGCAAGCTACTCTGAAAAATGCACCAGTTRTTTTTCTTAATGTGAAGAGTGGATGAAAATTCAGATAATCCTGGATATGCAGTTTGTCGTGTCTTACAACCACACAACATTTTTTTTTGTAAAATACTCTTCCATATCCCAGGAGTAAGTGAATACATTTTTACCAATGAACAAAAAAGAGGGGGTTTCTTAACTTTTACCTTTAGGATTTAGATAAACAGCTACCCAAAGGAAACAGCAGACAAATCTTCATGTTTTGGCCTATAACTGATCAAGGTACCTAAACCTGAAGGAAACTGCCAACTTTTACATTATTCCATTAAAACCAATACATCTACCTTTATTTACTCAAACATTCACTGATTTCAGTRAACTCTGGGGAAGGAGATTCTATTTTCATACTTATGAGGAAAACTTAGAATAATTACTGTTTTCTTGAACTGAAGCTAAAAAAAATCCCCCAAAGCAGAACAAAGCTCCCCCCAACTGTATGGAGACTGCAACAAAGTTAGACTGTATACCTTGGCGTGGTTTATTTGCATCAGACACAAATGGCACAGTTTGAATATTGCTAGTAAGTGAACTAATTTATGCTTGGTTCARTTTTTTAGTTCCATTGGAGCCATTGTGGTGATTGTTATCATTTCTACTGAATGACTTGCTTATGCTTCTCTCTGGCTGACCAGTTGCCAAATGAAAGGCTGATTTCATACCTTTACTTCCCTTTGAATACGAGCTGAAATTAGTAAATTATTTGTCAATGCTTTTCCCTTAACATATGATGAAATCTGTTTTGATCTTAATSTTCAAGATGTATAAAATGGCAAAGGAAGGCCTTCAGTTGCTMCAAATTGGCACAGATCCACTTATTTCTGCAAAGAGTGTGTAGAGTTTTCAGTGGAATGCAGCTCTGCTACAGCTGACCCATTCCATCTGTGGTCTGCTTCYCAGTTGCCTTATACTCAAAACCAAGAGTGCTCCTGAACAGTTGCTCATTCTGGAAATAGCAAGTGTGTGAGTGAGAGGTTTATCTTGTGTTTTGAGTGGGAATTTCTGAATAATGATTTCAGCCTTGTATTTGGTCCTTGCACATTTTTATTGCTGGCTCAGTGCTGTTTAGCATATTTTCTTCCATAATAGTACTTCCTCTGAGATGCTGCTGCTGCTYCCCTTCTCCTGGCTTCTGTCATTCTCTTAAAGATGGCATATGACAATTCACTGCATGTTACTGRTGTGTTCCAGCCATTCCATCTTCCAGGCCTGAGTAGTAGCAATCACTATAATCTTCACTTATTAAATAATAAGTAAACGTGTTTGACAGTACCTCCAGAGATCTGATTCTGAGCAGTTTWCTAAGCATTTTGCAAAGGATTATAAATAACCATTTCTTTATTATTCAACTTTCTGATTAAATGCATTTAAAATACCTTTCTCAAGAAGTACAGTTATATGTAGAAGGCAGTGTTTTGCATTTCTGGTTGCATGCTCAGTAAAACCTGATGATGCAATGTAAATATGGTCAGTGCAGGAAGTCTGGCACTATTAAATGGTTTCCTAGACCTGGGTATAGAAAGGACTGGGTGAAAAACAAMGCAAGAACATACAGATGGCTGTAACTTCTTAGTTCATACTCAAGATAGAAYACAGTCCTAATGTCCCTGTTTGTGAAAGAACTGCATATAAAGTARGCCTGAATATAACAGTCACTGTCAGATGCAGCCAGACCATTACCTGAGAAAGTACAGAGCAWTTTCAGTTCTCTGACATAACTGTCTGTGCAAGCTGGGACTTTGCTTTTCTTAGTGCTACACTATGGCAGGAAAATATGAACCCAATCTGTAGCATCTAAAACCACCTCCAGGGTGCCCACATGTCTGAAGAACTTCAGATGTATCTCTTTTTTTTTTTCTGAAATGTTCATAGTCATTGACATAATTGGGACAAATGAAAGGGGAAAATGCTGAAATTACTAGATCAATTCTGCATRAGAATTGTATCAACTAATGCAGAACAAAACAGAGCATATGTAAGGGATTTCAATAGTACWAAGGAAAATGAAGRTTKCTGYAGTTCAGAGGAGATTAAYTGGGTATGGTTTGAGGGATACTAAAAGGTAAGAAAAGGGGAAGAAGGAAAGTAGTCTTGCTTCTCGTCTCATACTGCTCAGTGATGCTTTGTCTCAKGTCTTTAGGGGCACTTTTCTTAAACAATAGTCTAAAMCTGGTCTAACTTGCCAGTGACCACAATTTTCTGGGGTCACACTGACCTACAGCTGCCCTGATGCCAAAAAAGATAAGGAAGTTGCTATGTTTTTTTTTTTTTTCCTTAGCCTGGGCCTGTGCCAGCAAAGGTTTTGTGAGACCTAGAAASCTGGTCCTCACTGAACCTGAATTAGATGTGCCTATGTCGCTCTGACATACAGTAATATACTGACAAACAATAATTATTACAGAGGTGATAAGCTGTGTCACAGGCCACACCAGAAATTAATGTCTACCACCACTTTGTGCAATAAGGAATTTTTTTAACCTTATGATTTTTAATTTAAATCAAGGTGTTGGAGACTTTCCTGGATGAAATGATACTAAGTATCTTCCAGGAGCTGGACTCTCAGACACTACCCAGTAGAAGTCCAAGTTGATTCTAGCCATCCCTTATGGCAGGATAGCATCACATGAATCCATGTGCAAGCTGGAAGCCAAATTTGCAGTTTGCTTTCTGCTAGCTGAGTGGCTATGCAAGGTAATTCCAGTGTAAAGGATCTGTGTCTTCTTTTGGGTCTTGCCTATACTTGTGCTTCTTATAGCCTGATCCAAGTGCAGGCACTCTGGCATGTTATAATCTCCTGAGCTATGAGCATAACTAAACACAGGGGATTATCCCATGTTGTACCTATTGCTTTGAGGGATTGAAGATTGTAGATATTTTGGGGGCATTGGAGAACCCAAATTAAAAACATGCCATAGAATATCATGAGTCTTACTCAGGGCATTGGTACAATTATCTACCTTAAACAGGAAAATCTGTGCACATCACAGGTGGCAGTATTTTTCTGAGTAGATGTTACTGGCACAAATACCCTAGGATTTGGCAAACAAGCAGCTGAAAAAAATTTGTATTTATAAAGTGTCTGTAAGGATGTTGACTACAGGGGGATTATTGTGGTTGTGGATTGTCACGGGTAGTGATTTGAGACCATGTGTTCCCTTGSAGTTCCCCTACAGCAATGCCCCTCACCTTTTATTCCTGTGTAGATACATAATGTCACTGGCATAACTAGTGTTCCTACAGSTGCAGCCCAAGCTGGCAGCTAAAATGTGTCTCTGTTTTCTGCCTGCACAGCAGTCACTCAGACGGGTGTGCAGCTCATCACATTTGTTACCCTGGTATGGGCTGTAAACACAAAAATACGCCTGAGTAAATTGTTCAGGTGTTGCCTGTGCCTGTAAAATGATGGTCAACCTTTGAAAATAAAGTCGTGGAAAGCAGGCTATGTATAGAAAGCCATTTATTTGATGGATGTAAGCTGCAGGGGGAGGATAAAACAGGCCCTTACCTGTAACTGTGTAGGGTAATCATTCCTGTAAGTGAAACTTACTTCTGTAACCTCACAAAGACCTGAACACTGCGAAGGCAAAATCAAAATGCGAGCAGACAAGTTGTCCTCCAGTTTATTAGGGTTCCTTCCCAGGAGGGCTACATTCAATTATGTTTTCCAGTGGTTTGCCAAAAGAGMTTCACAGTTAAGCCAGCTGAGTTTGCATTCAGATTTTCTAGTTTAAGTTTCAAATGTCTTGCTTTTCAAAGCTTTCCAGCTGACCTGAAGTGTCATGCCAACAGTACTACAGCTAATTGAATATATATCTCATTTTTCATTTTTGCAGCTTTACGGACCATTTCCTCATTGAAAAGGTGAGTGTTTGCACAGGAGCAGGCAGGAGAATTAAGCAGCAGGAAAATCTCTAAAACATGACATTGTCTTTTTCCTTTGTTTTTGAGCTTGGCAGCTGGATACTTCTGTTAACTCATATTTATCTTGCACTAAGGTAATAATTGGGAAACGACTACTTTGCTTCAGAAGTACCCTGCAGTTCAGTGTAAGAAGCTCGATTTGCCTCAAGGCTGTGCTCTATTCTATGTTTATAATGTCATTTGTATATATACCCCTATAAAATCTGAAGAGACATTTGCAATGTTTATCAGCAAAGCACAATTCTGCAAGGATTGAGGAGGGTAAAAATCTCAGATAATTCGTAGATAATCAGTGCACATGCCTTAGAATCTGAGTTTGGTGCTATTTGGATTCTCAAYGAGGGGTACCATTTGCCATTGCAGTTTCTTTCCACTAAATAAAATGATTACTTACACACATTTCAAAGGGAACTTGAGTGCTTTCCTTGTGCATTGCAGAAATCAGTGCAGATATCAAACATTAGCATTATGCTCCATGTTGCTTTSCAATTTTTAATCCCTTGAACTGTTCTGCTCATACAAACAGCTGKAGCAAAACTGTGGTAAGGTGAGGTACACACTGGAGCAGGGCAGAGGTAGTGCATGGGCCGGAACATTAAACAGGCCTATTGAGATAGAACAATATTTCTGTTCAATGAAGTTTATTGAAGTAGAAAATAAGTTCAGTCTCAGCACTTTTCTGAAACTACCCTGAATGYAAGCTAATTCTCACCCAACACATGCAATCTTGACTTCCATCTCTCATTCCCCAGATTTAATAGATTTCATATGTTCCAARTGGCATTTTAATAATTTTCTTTCTGACAAGTAAAAATGTTTYAACAAAAAGGAGTGACAAAATTAARTATTATTACTTAAATARAATACATTAAATGCTAAGTATTAGGAGCCTAACTTTCTGTTGCCCTAGCTTATGAAAATGACCCCAAAGTGTCAGTATCACCTGTATTGAATGGTCTCATTGTATTTGTCAAGAGAAATGCTTTGATCCATGAGGAACTTTCCTTACTATGCACCTCTGACTCAGTATTGATGTGGTATGCAGATATTTGCAGATACTGAATGAACAGAAGCATGATCAAAGAGGAAGGAATGGCCTGAGACTGTCCTCAGCAGGAGATCAAGTCTTTGAAGAGGCTTAGNATGGTAACCACGCCCCCCTCACATTGTACACCATAAAACCGGCCAGCTCCGGCCGGTCTGGGTTCTTGGAACATGCAGTATCTGGGGCCCACGTGTGCTTGTGTTCCCCTTAATAAATGCAACCTCAGATCTCCAATCCAAGATCCCGTCTCGTCTCATTCCTAGCCAGCTGATAAAAAAGGTGAGCCCAGGGCTGCTCAGAACTTGCTCACAAACCCGCTGACAACAGCTTAGAGGGCTAAAAGGTGTTCCTGGTATGTTCAAAAGAGTAGGTGTGCCCAGTGTCTTTGAGAGGAGAGGGAAGAGACACTAGTTTTGATTCTGCCACTGCCTTGCATTTCTCATCAGAGAAGCAACTGAGCAAAATAGACAGACAGAATTCCTTGCTTTGATACCCAAAACCAGCTAGATACCTCTGGTCTTGACAAAACAACCCTCTTGCCTCGAAATTCTGAGCTATTCCAAATCTTCAGCTTTTGCTCCTTGCTGGCCTCAAAGCAGCTGTAACAGATGAACTGGGTAGGGCTGCCCAAGGGTCAGTCTTCTGCCTCTTGGAAATCACGGTCAACATKACAGTTTTTGGCAAGCAAAATGTGGAATCTTTGACTAAACAGCATCATTTGAAAAATATGCTAATTATTTAATTGGTTATTTAATTTCTTGTGGGTGCAGATGCTATCTAAGCCTGCTATCTAAGGGGCAGATTTGCAGACTGAAATACTCAAATTTGATGAGGTATATTGAGTGAAGGCCTGTATAAGATGATCAGGATATATCACAGAGTATGTATTGAAGCCTGCTAGCTACAGAAAAATCATTTCAATCATTATTGTAGTACCATTTCCAAAGGAGATAAAAGGRTCATATCAGATTCCAAGTCTCTTATGGGAAGGCTCAGATGACTTTTTGGCACCTAATTCAGACTTCACCCTGTTTGAAGCAGTAAACATGTGGTGGGACTTTCTGGAAATAAGATGGACTTTGGAAATAGTTGTGCTATTACTTAAGTATTTGCAGGCAGGCTCTGTGTCCACAGTTGGGAGGTGTTCTTKTCAGCTCATACAGATGACTTGCAGATTCTACTTTTCTTCACCCATTTCACTCCMTACAACATGCAAAACTCCCCAAGGTAGAGGCTGCACTCTGGCATTTTTCACGTTCACCTTCTTTACACGTTTTTTCTGAAAGCAAAGAGCTGCTTTGCTGGARATCTTGAAGTGTTTTGGTCTCTTATTCAGTGTTCAGGAGGTATTTGCACCTGTAGGGACAGAAAAAATTCTCCCTCTTAAAAGAGAACTCTCAAGTTGTCTTGTGAGGCTTTTTCGGTCCTTAAACGGGCTTTGATTTTAAAACAAGGAATAATCTGCCTGCGGGTTGCCATTATGGAGCTAGTTGTGGAAATATTTACCCAAGTATTTCTACAGTAATGTAAACATCAGATAAGACTGAAGKGTTGGTGTAGGTAAGGCTGGGTTAGGAATGAGAAGCCTGGACAGTGATGATAGCTGAACTGATCCTCTTGGCCATTTTCATTTCTCTAAGCCGTTCTGCTGTGGGCTGTCAAGTGGTACTGAACACCTGATATTGAGAATATTCAGCAAACCAGCACTGGTAATCTGGAGAGAGAATATTCCAGTGGAAGGGTTAGGGTGGGTAGTGCCTTGGATTTCTGTGTCTGGGTGAGCATGGGAACAAAGGAAGACACTTCACTAGGCACCAGCAGTGAGGCACACAGGATAGAGGACTTCAAAGGTGGAGGATGAAATTTTGTTGGAGATTAAGAAGCATTTCTATCAATACTTTACTGTTAATAGTAAATTCTAATARTAGATCATCAATTGCTTTTGGTAGCAGCACAGAAGAAAAAGACAATAGAGAATTTTTTCCATGTGCAGATACACAATTGCTGAAGTCTGTGGGTAAGATAAAGACAAATGCCTTAGAGAATGTTATTTCAGTGTCCAGATACAACATTCTTATGTGTTCTGGCACACTGTGACAGATACTATACTGTTTTGCAGAAAGCAAGTCTGTTACAATGCAATGGGATAGGGGATGACATTGATTTACACATATGCATAGTGAAGAGCAGGCAGTATTTGATTATTTGTGAGCAACTCACTTGTAACCAGAACACTGCAAGCTTTGTTCACATAAATTACTTGTCTGATTCACATCCAAGATCTGTCTATAATCTCAAACTCAATCAAAAAGGGGAGAAAAAGTGCTTTTTTTTTTTCMCCACTCACTTTTCATCAATCTCAGTGTATTTCAAATCTGGTTACCRTGATCTCTTTCAACAATCCAGGAACTGAACAGAAAACATAATTCAGATTAGAGACTTTACRTTAAGAACAGAAAAAAGAAATCACTGTAGTATTCTCTTGTCAGGATATTTTGGTTATGGTTAGCYAGAGTGTGGTGGAATCTAATCTTTGTATAGTCAAATACTGAACCCAAGAGGCAGCCTCTACCTTGCTTTTGGTATGTTGCACCACARCTTATTTTTCCTTATCCTTCAAGGGCCTCCATTTCTTAAAATATGTTCCAGGACCATCTGTACGGTATCGTGAGGCATTCTGCTTTCCATATAGATCAGTATGGCTGTGCTAAGTCTTGAACATGGATAGTCATGCTGGAAGCCTGAGGAATCTGTAGTCGACTTATCTGATGTCAGCCAGAGGCCATCACTCAATGGCCCAGAAAAGAAGAGATAAGAATGTCCYCTGCAGGTGAAAGACCAGTTTTTACCTTGACAAGCCCTGCAGATCATCAGGATACAGCATGTATTCTCATTCAGCTGAGGACAAAAGCTGTTAGGGGAAGTAATATAATGTACTAAACCAACTAGTATCTCTGTAAAGGAAAAAGAAAAAAAAAAGACAAGCTTTGGGAATCCATGTCTGTTCATCAGATATGATACATATCAAAATCCAAGCTAAGAATACATGAAAATCTTGTTCTCAAGKACTGCATGAAGAGCTCCTCTAAACCACTTGAAGGCCTTGAAATTGGTATATATACCAATACRTATATACCTTGATGATACAGAACATAAAGATTCAACTTTGTGAAATTTCCCCTAGACATATTTCACCATCATCTTACCTTTCCCTCCTATTCCCCGAGAAGCTCAAGATATTAAACATGGCTCAAAGCAAAAATACTTAATTTCTTAATATGCAGAGTTTGGAAGATGCCTAGACTAGAAGCTCCTCAGAGCACTCAGCTGTTTAATGCTCTCCCAGATGACAGATGCCTCTTACAGCCCTTTGAAAAAACAAGATTTATACTTGAAAGCCTATGTTGTGGATTAGCCACAGGCTTGAATTTCAGGCATAGGAAAACTGCATGAAAAAGAGAGGGGCTACATATTCAGGGGGTGATAGWGAAGAAAAGGAGGWAGACAAATGAGTMTTTAACATGGAGTAAGTTGCAATTATCACTGTAATGCTGTCAGGTATTAGATGGGATTTGATTAGAGGAGAAAGACATAATTCCTTTTCCCTTGCTGATACTGTCAAASTGCAACACTTCAATATGTGACCTTGATCCCATTGTACTTTAGCAAGGTGTATGAGTACTGGGAACCTTTCATCTAATGCCACCTAGATAGAGTGGCTTTCCCATGAACATCAAAAACCCTTACACAGARCTGTAACTTTTCTGGGAGTTACACCAGTGGTCTCCTAACGGAGGTATGCTCAGTCTCTGCACAACAGCTACCTGTAGGCAAACTTTCTCCTGAGTAAGTGTTACCCATCAGAAAGTATCAATCCCTTGCTTTTATGAATGTGATGTCATCTAACACTATACCTTTTGCAGACACTCCTGAACATATTCTTCTGTCRGAGATCACACGAAGCACATCTGTGTGCTCTGCTTCTGACAGAATAAACACACCACTGCCCCTGTAAGAAGCACTCTAGAGATTCTGGGGTAATATAAACCAGATTTCTCTGAGCTCAGATGCATACAGTACATGTTGGAATGTGTTTTCTTTCCATCCAGTGCTTCCSAGAGAGATGTAAAACACCCACATACACTTGTGAAGCAATAGTGGCTTTTCAGCATTTGCCCAGTAAACCAGAACAGTGGTCACAATGCCAGTTCCTAATGGTATGGAGCTAAAGTGCACMAAACCATTCTTCTACRCTTCTGCTCATTCCTGTGGGACTGAGTAGTGATGTCACTGACAGTTACCTTGTCACTATGTTACCTGCCTTTTTATGATGGAGGTCATCTTACCTCCATCTTTCCTGGTTTGGAGAAGYGTGGATTTTGTTCAGCAGATACACTGAAGTAGCACAAGCTGCCCATGGCCCCTCTTTTCTCTTTGAACCACCTGAGTATTCAGAAAGCAGGAGCAAATGGATTTACCTGCATATATTCATCTATATATGTAATGCAGGTCTGCTAATTCACTTGGTTCATTKCAGTATATTTCTGAATTTATGGATTGAGATATGACTATTCTGTCTTTTCTGTAAGGCTGCTAAGGCTGGGAATGAGCACATTTTCCTTATTTTTCATTTTTCACAGAGAAGAATAAACATATGGAAATACTGCAGCCATGGAAAGAACGTAGGTTCTTGTCTGCATCTGGTCTCTTCTAGTTGTCCCTCTACCAGGGAGGATGAAGCAATTTATTTCACATCCACACCCCCAGCCTCCCACCAATTTTTTTCTATCTGTTAAAGGGATAAATCTTCATCACTCAGTCTTCAGTAGAGTCAATTACATTCTGTCTATTCATGTGAGTGCAACTCTTTGAAAATATGAATCTTTGAAAATCTGTAAGTGCTGAGTGATCTCCTTTTTATGAATGCAGTCTTTTCTGCTGATCTATAAACAGCACAGTTCTGTTGTTGGTCATAGTGAATGAAAAATAACATTTTGCAGCAGCAGCAGTATGTGAAAAAAGATATATATGTGCTACCACAAAAATCTTACTGCTTAAAAATAATTTAGCAAATTTATAATAGGGGGTAAAAGTATGCACTTTTTTTTATGTTTTAGAATGAGTCTTCCCCTGAAATAATTGAAATTCTATTCTGGATTGAATTTTTGAACATAACGCTTGCAAAATTTATTCTATTTTGTGTATTGAATTTGTTGAAAAAAGATTACTTTGTTCACCTTACCTTTGATTTGTGACCTTGACCATCATATGTCTTTACAGAATCATACTCTGATAGTCTTATTTATGGACAGACTTTACCTCCACGTGGACAGCAGGAACTACAAGCCYAGTCTAATTATCTGTCCTGTCCAATTTAACCTCAGCCTATTATCCTGGGCTCCCTCAGCTTTTTATTTCCCCTGGATCCTCACCTCTGTTCTAATTTTTTGAAAYGCTGTKAAGGCTGCTGTGTCATTTTCAACCAGGAGACTTAAAGTATAATCTGAAAAACTTATCACCTCCCCTCGTTTCCTACCTGTAGGGAATTCAGTTGAAATTGGATCTGGAAATAAGCCAGGTATACTTTTATTTTTACTGAACTACAAGGCTCTTCAAAAATATAAACACTCATCTTTTGTTCCCAATAAATAAACTTAACATGGCATGTCTGCCTAACGTGTGCCRGAACACAGCTAAGAAATTGAAAGGCTTTGAGTTTTAAATCAATTATGTTTTTTTCCTAGCCAGTAATCATAAGAAAAGATGAAACATTAAGTACCTCTTTCAGCACCAGATAGGATTCATTCTGCACGWCATCCATCTTTTACCTCACATGAAAAAAAAAAGATATTTGCACAAGACAGACACAGAATGGTTATGGGCACTCCCRCCTACAAAAATTAAATCAAAAAAACATCTCTAGTACTTTTGAACTTACTTGGACAATCAGGAAAAAATGATGCATATACAGAGGCAAATTTRTGTGTACAGTAGCACACAGAGAGAGGTGGAATCAAATTAGTGTGTGGATGTGGAGGGGTGGAATCAGATTATTGATGAATCCACAGCAACCCCGGTGGGTTGTGAGTATGTTTTTGGAGAGGACTGCTTTATAAAAGTAGACTTCCATTCTCAACTCTAAATTTTCATCTTTGAAAAAGTTTTATTTAACAAGCATTAACAGGCGCAACTAGAAAGGTCTAGTATCATTTTAGATCTCTAAGGGCTTTTTTTTGCATGATTCTCCCTGTATTACTGGAGATCTGAAAAAAAACAAACATGAAAAGTGGAATCGGGTAAATACAAGCCAAATTCTAGGTAAAGACTTCTTCAGTAACATTAAAAAMCCCATTTCTCAATTTGAATTTTTATTATTGAAGACTCTGACAGAGTTTTCTATATGAAGGTGAGGTTGAACATGTAATTCAAGGAAAGTCTTATAAGCACTGATTTATTTATTACAGTGAAAGCCACTTGAAAATCTCTGTGGCCCATTTGTAGAGCTTTTCATACCATCTGTGCTCACACTCGAACCTGCAAAGTCTGAAATGCTTGAGTAGTGTGGCGCACATAAGGCTGGATATGTGAATCTGTATCTGAACATTAAGGATCTCAGTGTGGGTTAATTTGCCSATTTAGGGCCAGGATGAATGAAATTGCTCGGAAATTTGTGCTGCTTGTAAGACCACGCTGTTCAAGGGGTCTCTGCACACTCACCAGATGTAGTGCAAAAACTATCACATTATTGACACACAAAACTGCTGCTTATAAGATAAAAACTATCTGCAAAACTGAAAAAGCTCTTTGCATCTCAGTTTTCCCACCTGCACACAATCAGTAACACAAATGCATTATGTAAAGTATAGCTGGACACACAAATGTATGAAATGACTACTGAAGACTCTTATGGAGCCTCATGAATTTGAACATGTGTATGGTGGGGTTCTACAGTTCAGAAATCTCATTTTGTATTGTGACATTTTTGTCCCACTTTTACTTAGGTGTAATGGCAATGATGAATTGAGAAAAATAATAGGTGAATGTGTTGGTAAAGAGTTTYTGTTTTTTCATTTTCTAAACATTGCAGCAAGCCATAATTTATTCCCAACATATGCTAAACCCATCCAAATTAGCACAAATAAGTTTGGAGCTGCAAAATATAAGRATATAGTCAAGCAAAGATCCAGATGCAAGATGAAACAAAGCCTCTTTGGGCAGGAAAACCAAATCAGATATGGTGAATCTACACTACAAAGAATTTAGTATCCCAGAGAAGTGTGACAAAGTGACAGTTGTATTCCACTGACCACAATAGGGAGGGAATGAGAGGAGGAAATTTAGCATGTGCTACRCTTGCTCTTAATTGTTATTCCAACAAGCCAGTAGAATAAAGAACATCTAAAGCAAGTGCTCAGTTCTGCCAGGGGAATGTGTGCTTGCATCTGCCTCCATCCAATTGCTTGGTAAACATCTTAGGAGAAAATCCCAAGCTGACAYCCAGGCACTGAGCTCAGATAGCTGTTTTCAGAACTCTGATTTCCATTTCTATTATTAAATGTTTAATCCTCTATCTCTCTATAGGTTATTACCCAAAGTGTACTGCAGGGCTTTCAAGTCCTTGGGTACAGCCTGAGAGTGGAAAATTTCTAACCATTGCTAGCCTGCCTCTTGAAAAATGGAGCTTATAACTCTGAAAGCAGTGATATCTGGATCAGAAATCTTTTCCCAGCCAACAGCCCCATGAAATAAAGAAAACTACTTTCAGACAGGGTGGAGAAGATCAGAAAGGCACACTACGAGCTTCTTTCTGAATCACTGCCAGTCTTGCCTTTCTGCCCCCACTGCAATTCATGARCCAAGCTGGAGTCTGGTGCAAAGACCAGTCAGGCCCCAGCACCAGAAGTCCTGTGGGTCAGAGTCCCCAACATCAGTCAATACTACTGTCACGCAATCATAAGACTATTAYGTGTTCCACTGATTTCTGTTATCATTTTCCCCCAAAGTGACAGTATATTGTAATCATGACTTGGTGTCTAAACAAGGGTCAGTTATTGCAGAATGTGTGTAAATAAATTTAAATTTRGAAAAATTTACACATTACAATGGAATTGAGGTCTGGAATGCAATGGGCTTTCTAGCCCTGTCCCAACTAATCTGCTAGATATTAGAGATACAGGAAAAAAAATAAACCATATTGAATCTGCAGAAAACAGTGGTTTGCCTTAAATCAGTGTAACTTTTCTGACCTGTTCCTTTCTTCACCAAAGTACGTGGAAGTTTTGCCATTGATTTCAGCAGCAGCAAGATCAAGCCCTTTGAGATGAAATTTGTCATTGCATGCACACTCTGCAACTAAGGTTAAGTGCACTTTCATCCTTTGATTGTTAAAAATCCATACTTTATTTGATGATCGTGTTTTAACAAAATCACTCTTGCTGTGATGCATTTTTATTTCTAATGTTATTAGGAACCTCAAAGAATAGGTAAATTGGCTATGTTTTTTTCAAACTCACTTCCATTTCAATCTGAAACCTCACTGCATTTTGCAATACAGCAGACAGCACAAGCTGACATGAAAAGGATAAGCTTTGTAACAGAACAAGTTTTTACTCTACACAGAATATAGTAAGGAGGGGGAAAAAAGGGAAAAAAACTCAAAATGAATTTGTATGAATCTTTCTGAAAAGACAGAAACTTTTCCTTTCTCTCTGTCAGCATTTTAAAGGAAGGTAATAGCAATGTTATTTTGCTTTAGCAATTTCTTTCAGATAGTGTTTTGATTTTTTAAAAAAGAGAGAAGCAAACTTTTTAAAACAAAGTCAATACAGTCACAAACATGGCTTGTTCCAGAATGCATAAAATGTTTTTACCTCTAGAGCTGTGCTTGCAAAGTGCAACTGGTGAACMACAGAAATTGGGAGTGCTTTGTTGTTGTGGTGTGTTTTATGTTCAGGATGGTTTGTTCCCCTTTTTCCCGCCCTACAGCACTGATTTGATAATCCCCAATCTTCCCTGACCCTACCCCTTAGTCCAGAAGCTTCCATATCAACTCCCCATAGACCTACTCCCTTTGTCAATCCMCTGAAATCCTATCCCCTTCTTCTAGAAAATTCAGAGTTCTTTGGTAGATGATTGGTTTGCAGACTTTGTACCCTCCCCTATAACTCCCTCATTGGCTACTGTGATGTCTGTCATTGTACCTGTACCTCCCCKGTTTCCTTCCCATTGGCCAGAGATTTCTCCCCTCCCCTGAGACYGCCCCCATTTAAAGGTTCCTGCACACCCCAGTTCAGGRTCTTTGGATGCTGTTCACCCTGGAGAATAAAACTCTCTTGGACTKARCACTCTGAAGACCCTCTCCTCATTCTTTGCCTCCACTCCCTGCACTKCTGCCTCCCGTGCAGGAGCTTAGCTCCTATTGACTTCCTGGATCGTGCTGCTTCTGCGCAGTGTCCCCAGCCTGACATGGTATCTGTGGAGGGCTGAGCCGGGTTTTCAAAAAGGTGCAGTGTCACTTTGTAAAAGTTAATCATAAGAAAAATTTATGTTCACAGRTGTTGGTTGTTATATCACTGTCTTTTTTTCTTCATTGTTATCTGGAAATATCTATGATATGATCTCAGTCTGAAAAAGCAAATATAAACATAACAACAAAGCAAATGTCTAGGGGGTACTGGAAAAGAATATTTTTCTAGTGACCTTCCCTTGTGTGCCCTTTTTCTTCAAATACAAGTTCTAGAAATTATATACGTGCCTCATGCGTTAACAATACTTGTCTCACTGACTTGGGTATATTTTTACAACTACAATTTTTTATARCCTGTTCCCCCTCCATTTTAATAACATCCATCAGTAACCCCAAAACATAACCCACAATCAGCAGTTTATTCCCTCACTTTTCTCTTACTAGGTTTGGGTAAATGTYCACAAACGCACAAGAGAATAACTTGTAAACTGCTTGTAGAASTCTGAGAATCTTCATCTGGTAATGRCTCATGGAAGTCCAAAGCAATTCTGTGTTTGAGAGCAAAACAAAAAAACAAACCCATATGGTTCATGTCTTTTCTATCAAAGCATGGGGCAGCTGGAAAGGGAAGGCACAATTCTATTATTARGATATTATTTCAGTGTCAAGATAACTCTGAGACATTACTACATGTGAAGAATGGTATAGCCTTGGGTGTGGGCATACCAGAGTAGTATTTTATGGCCATCCCTGTCCCTAGCCAATACTCCTCCTGTGCCTTCCTGAGGACCCTAATGGACCATCTATGTCACGTGATGCTGGGCTAAGACCTCCTGCCCAATACCTCTTGCTGTCTTCCAGCTGGAGGTACAACCCTCTCAGTCCTGCTGCTGGACGGCATGGTAGGAGTGCTTCCAAATAGGTCCTGGATGATGTCATCTGCTTTGGCTTATACTCCTATTAAGTAAGTTAAAACCAGACTGGTTTTGCCTGGAATAGATTAGTGACTCCTCGTGTGATCCCTTCTTTGCTGGCAGTGCTKGGAGGATAACCCTTGGCAGAGGTCAAAAACAAACACCAAAGGAGCAGTAGTATTTTCTGCTGGCAAACAATTTGGAAAATGAATGTCTGCCTGTGGCTTTATGGATACTCTGGGAGCATTTAGATCAACAGTGGGAGGACACTGGAGAGTGAWTGTTGACAAATAGTGCAAAATTAGGCACAGTACAGAAGAGGTATGTGAAGAATTCTAACTTTTTGTAAAGCACTATATGTCCTTGAAATAGAATATCCTATAGAGGCCATTAAGCAAGATGTGAGCCATAAATCTCTTCTTACTCATTCAACAAAATAATATTGCATTCATAAAGGAAAGAACAGGGGATTTTGAGTACTCTGAAATATCTTCAATTGTGGTATTCYTTTCACACATCTTGCACTTGGCATCGACAGAGAAATAATTTGTTTGCTGTCAAGAACCCTCCATGCCCCATCTCTCATTCCAATGGAGGAAAAATATTTGGTTTGCTGCTCAGAGTGCAGATATGTCTGAGTTGTTCCCACATGTCCCCATGGAGAACTACCCTGTAGTAGGTGGTACCATTACAAGGCAATATGCATCGTGGGGGTACTTTCACCATGGCGCAAGAAACTGAGCAAAATTTGCATTACATGCTACAGGATTGAATTGTGAATGCAATCTGCCATGTGCACATTCTAACAATAATGACCTCCCACCCTGTATTGGTTTCASTGTAAAATTAATGTGAAAAGATTATAAACTTGCTCAATTTTCAGAGAAATACATAACAATTTATGAATCTGGTTTGAAATKACGCTGAGTTGAACTTTCATCCCTCCAAGACACACTGGGTGGTTTCAGCTGTGTTTCTCTTTTATTTTTCTGTTAAAAGTCTGCAAATTCAAAATAATAGAGTTAGGAAAACACATTTTTCAAATGCACTGGCAAATTTGCAAACAAGCTTATGCACATCTTTTGCAGGCCGTGTCACCTTCTCTCTATCAAAATACACAAGGAAATTAAACAGCTTTCAGATTTGTTTTAGCTGAATAATTAGTGTTGAGGTGCTTGCCTGTGCTTTCAGAACCTTTGTAAGCACATCACCAGCTCAATTTGACTTGCTGTTACTGAAATATTTCAACAATCTATCAAACCTTGGTATGTGTTTCACAAATAACAAATAACTCTGTCTTTGGAAAAAAAAAATTCCATATTTCCTCCAGTATGCAAACTATGATATTWTTAAAAGCAAGACAAATATTTACTTGCTTTATCATTTAAACTTTGCCCTTTGTTTAAAGGATGGAACTGTCTGTTGTTGTCTTTGCATTACCTTAGACCTCTCTGAAATTATTTAACTAACTATTGAAATCACTCAGGAACTCTGCACAACACCTAGCTGAATGTATTTCCAGCACCAAATCAGGTAGCATTAGCAGCTGTGCAGGACTTCCMTACAGTTTTGCACATATTTTAATCAGATAACTCACTGTTTCCTTCTGCCTGAAGGGATCACTAAAGGAAGAAAGCAACAAAAGAGACAGACCAAACACAACTAATTTCTGAGGAAGTTGCATGTTAAATCTTAATTTTGTGAAGTAATCTCTTGGTCACAGCCTGCTTTACAGATGCTAATAGTTTTTCAGGTTGCTGCCACCCTATCTTGAATACATTAGAGATTACAGGAGCCAATAAAAACACCTTTGTGCCAAAACATCCTGAAATTGCAKTTTGTAGCCTAAAGGCAGGGGGAGGTGTACAGAAAAATAATGAAATTTCTTTCATTGCTCCTAAACATTTTCCATGAAGCCACAAGTAAGWCTGACCAGCCTGAGTCAAATAACTGGATGTGTTCCTTGGTTCCCCCTAAATCTTTCTGCAGTTGTAATATAGGTAATGAAAATGGTATTCTGCAATTTATTGCACATCCATGTTTACTACATTAAAGTCCCTTCTGCTGCAGGGGTATTTTTAGACTAATATTCTGACCTAGAATCTGGAAACAATTAATGTTGTGCATTGTACAGCTTTTGATAGATTGCRGCACTTCAGTGATACAGTCTGAAATGAAACGGCATCTTGAGGAGCTAAGGTAAGAAAAAACACGGTGCACAGAAACAAAATATARTGTGGTAGCTTGATAACCTTGAAGGTGACTTTTTCCAACCCATTGAATATCAGGTTCATGCCCTGAAATGAAGTTCAGTGAGATTCATTGTAGTTYCTTCTGTCACTAGAGTATTAAAACCCCAAATGCATCATTAACTCACAAGTGGGCTTTGCCATTTGGCAATAGGGGTTTGACAMTACTCCAGTGACAAAACCATCTGCAGGAACACCATGGACTTCTGCTGCATGAAGAAGTAATTGCTTTTATATTAGTGATAAAAGAMCTCATTTTGGTACATTTGGTAGCTRTTATACATTTTATAATGAAARAAGAGCTTCCTGTACAAAGGACCTTGTCTGGATTTCCTTAGGGAATAGAGGGCACACTGTGCTTCTCCTTAGAAGGCTTAAAATACGGGAACACTGAAGTGTACCCACTCTTGCTAACAGAAGCACAGCTACTGAATGTGTAGCATCTCAAAGAGTGTRGGTGTTGACTAACATTCATCTTAGCTTTCAGTCATACATCAGGAAGAGGTGAAAACCACTAGTACAATGAGGCAATTATTCTTCCAGGACATCCCTTGGCCGTAGGAATCCTTACTCTGAGTTACCAAAATACTACTAGAATAACTTCAGAAGTCTCTAGGCTATTAATTTTGTGAACAAGGAACAAGAGGATTTTGGAAGGTGTGGATAATTGGTGAGTTCTTTCTTTCTCTTCCACCCTAAATCCCCTTTTCCAGCCTTCCCAAATTACCCGACCTCATTACTTGATGACTGACAGGGTGGCTGTTAGAGATTACTTTTGAAGTGAAACACAATGAGCCACGAGAGCCAAAGGCTATTTTGCCTCATCAAGGTATTGTCTTTGTCAGTACAAAGTTACCAGTAAACTTTTGACAATCTCACAAGAGGGGMTGAGGACTCATCAGCATTTCAGCTTGAACGATCTGTCTTCCCACACTTCATTTACCTCAGACATTGCCTCATTTGTGAGAAGAGGCCAGGGCAGATTCCTTCAGGGTTGTACCAAACACTAAAGGCTCAGACTGAGATGCTGCAGAGGGTGCTGTTCCTCCCTCTTACTTTTTCATGGAAATCCATTACTTTCTCCACCCACCATTAGGGTCCAACTCCTCCTAAGAGTTCACARTTTCTCCCTTCAGAACCTCTTGCTGCTGTTTCATTGAAGCAAAGAAAATAAACATGTAGCAGCACCAAGCCAGTCTGGGAAGCAAAAGGATGGACACTGGGAAAGMTGGGAGCTTGGTTAGGTTTGGGTCAGAGAGGAAAGCCCAGCAGGTATRTGGGGGTTGGTCATTTTGGTACTGAAAGACCTTAGGAACTTTCTAAAGATCTTGTTACAGAGTGTGTACATGGATGGTGTAATAGTGTGTACCATTGTTTCATTAATCCAATGTGATAAAATTTGGCTTATTAATGTGTAGGCAAATACACTCATCTTAAGTGCCTCACACTAATAATKAATCAGAAAAAAAAATGCAGTTCACTAGATTTCATAAAGTTTAGCGATTACTTGCATAAATAGTAGTGATTACTTGCATAAATAGAGGGATTTGARTGAAATCTTCTTTGGTGGAGGCCAAAGAGCTGGTGGCACAGGGCTTTGGTTTTTAACTGCCCTTTTACTTTCCCTGGGCTGTAGTCTCCTTGCTTTAGGATGGTGCAAAATTGCAGTGAGGGAAGAGTGACTATTTTAGTGATATACTGTTACAGAAAATTCAAGTTAATCAGGGAGTTCCCTTATCACCATCCAATTTCCAGAAGCTTCCTGACAGCCTCAGTAGGAATTCTGCAGGCTCAGTTAAAGTTGGACTACCCTTCTGCTCAGGGCCAGSATCTCTCCCACAGTTAGAGCTGTGGCAAGCAAGAACATCTTCTGCAGATGCCTGGGATGCATTGTGTGATAAAAAGGAAAACTTACAGCTTTACTGCCATTAATTTATCACCTGTATGGTCACGGATACAATAACAACTGCAGCATCAGTAGTAATTGTGACACGTTTATTACACCGTTTGGGCACACTAGTTACAGACCAAGCCTGAATTGCTCTAGGCACTTTACAAAGAACAAAGCAATGATTGTGATTCAAGGACTTTACAATCCAAGTGGAAAACTAAGAGCAAAAGATGAAAATAGAAGATGGGAGTAGAAGAAGAGAGCAGCGAGACAGTATTGATCAGAGGACTCAGCACAGCAGCAGCCTAAATTGTTGTCAAACTGAATAATTTAAATCAGAATACTGATATGGGGGAACTGATTCTCTTGTTCAATGCAGTGTCTTTGAGCTGTAAGCCTACCAAATTTAATAGTGTTCTTCTTAAAAGACACCAGTACAACAATACAATCAATTCTGCTTTGTAACAGGATGTGAACTTGAACATTGTGAATGACAGCAGGACTTAATAAACTAGACTAGGTTATTCTGTACCATAGAAATGCCCATCCAGCAAATAGAGAGAAGTGAAATTAGCAGAGATATTGAAGGTCACCTGCTCCTCTTCTTTTTAGGAAGTTGTTCTCCCTGTAAAGGGGGGGGGGGGTTGTGGTCTGCCCCTGTCGAACCAGATGTTTCATGTAGAAATTTGCATTAAATACATGGGAACCAGCTGATGAATGTAGTTTCTCTACAGCTCTGCATGCTCAAGCCAGGGGAGAAAGGGAATAAAACAAATAAAGAAAAACAGAGAAAAAATTATAACATAAACCTGGGGAAGTATTACTTCTTCCAAACCTGCAACACTGGGGATGGCCACAATACTTGGGTCCCCTGATCCTTGCCAGACCTCTTGCTGTTATCTTCTGGTTGCCTGCTGCTTCATTTGCACAGAACTTGAAGCAACTGCACAGAGAGCGTTTCCCAAGGGCAACTAGGCAGCTTTTGTATAGAGGGCAGATAATTCTTCAGAGAGCTGAAAAGTCCAACATGTCCAGAATGTGGATGCACTGCTTGAGCTGTAAATTCAGAGATGTGCACCTGGAACACAATGTTGCAGTTATTTTGACAGCTTTGCTTTCATACTTGGCTTGCAGAAATGTTCTGCTATATCAGAGGGCACAAGGAATATATTTTCCTTTTGCAAAAATGATRCATATTTGGTGATAAGTACCTTAATCATCAGCTATTACATTGTCCCAATGGAATCCTACTCTAATCTAGCCATGCATTTTTGAAAGGCCACTGATGGTTTCTTTTAAAGTCCTCTCAAAGACAATGTTTTTGCTGTTGTTGTTGTTTTCAAGAAAATTTTTAGCTTACAGAAAGATAATTAGTTCCTACCTTCACATATTCAGCTGTTTTTTTCTTAAACAGTAAGAGAATATTTTTAAGAAACAAAAAAAAGAACTAATAACTTTATTGAGTCAATGACAGCATGCATTAAACAGCTTCTGGAGGAAAGCAACCTGCATTTTATTCTCAATTATTAGTCCATTTTGCTACTTGCTCACAGTCCCCTTTTTTTTCCTAGATTTTCCTCCGTCTCTTCATCCTATAATAACCTCTTTTAATTTTCTTTTAATAAAAGAAATAGAAGTAAAAGACCYTGGTTCTGTATACCTGACACAAAATATTTTTGTCTTTTTTTTTCCACCAGCCCTTTTCCCTTYYTWAWTTKGRAAAAAAAAATTTAAAAATAGTAGCACCCTGTCACCTACTGACTTCAGGATATTTGAAGGGTCTTTGTAAAGTCAGAGGAGATTGTAAATCGAGTCAGAGAGACAGAAATCACCAGGAACTGTGTTGGGCATTTTCGTCTTTGACACATATTTAAGCAACCTAAATTGAGATGACTATTGATATTTCCATTTCCTACATGTCATCAAAATCCTGTTCATAATGAAGAGACAGCCTTAAGCCAGTATTTTTAAGACTGGAACCTTCCTCACTATYTGCTTTATCTGTGTTTAACTATCTGGTCAGATGGATTCTTTGAACACTGAGCAATTTGTAACAAAAAGGATATAAGAATGTTGAAAAAACCCCACACTGTTACAKTGCTCTCAAAACTGTAATTTAAATAGACAACAAGGTAACAATTTAGACCAAGCATTAGTGGTTTTATAAAAGGCAATAAGAACAAATCTTGGCTTAATTTTTTTCTGCTCTTCTGGGAAGCATAAACAGAAGCAGACCCTTTGGTGCACAAAAATATGCTGGAAATATTTACTCAGAACTAATAAGACATTTAAAATAGTCTTTTTCTATTTATAAAATAGACTTGCAGTCAGTCTGTATAAGACTGCCTTAGGCATACTCAGGTGCAGCTCAAGGACACAGATTCCATCCTTGTTTGCACCCTGCTGCATTCGAAGAAATGGAAATTACTGGATATGCTGTTGTTAGTGATCACATTTGAGTAGTAAATAATGATAAAATACTGCCTTATTTTACTGCCTAAAACACCTTAAGTGTGTTGACAGATAAATAAGAAAGATTTTTTTTAACCTAGTGTCAGAAGAATAAACACTGTGACAAAGCTTAATTATGACCACACATACAGGTGGATATCAGGCTTTCCCAAGGGAAGGATATACAAGAACACAAGCCAGAACTTGAGAAAAAACACTTCAACAAGCATATTTTAGGAAAGAAAATGGTATTTAAAAAAAGAAAAAGGTTCAATTAATTTCTCCTCACAAGAACAGGAACTGTCTGCAGCAGCCACTCTTTGCAAGAGCTTGAACGGTGTGGATCTGGGCATAGAAACACTCTGTGTCACCAAATGTGACACAAAAAACTTCAGCTCCTTCTCCCAGCTTAGCCTTGGTTTCAGAGGACAGAACTGCCTCACAAACGACACTGTCTAGCACCAGGTGCTGAGATTTTGGGGACACATTCTGCGGTTGTTAGTATAAATCTAAATGACCCAAAGTCCTGTGTTAGAGAATATCTGTGCCATTTTCCAGCACACACTGGTAAGGACAGCGCTCTCTGGGGACACACTGGTAAACAGCAGCAACAGAATTTTCATGAAGCAGGGCTGTATTTGCATTACCAAAAGGAGCTCCYTTTCTCAAAAGCAGGAGTGCACACAATTAAGGTATTTTCTTAATATAGATTATACAGGGTTAGAATCTCAGCACTGCTACTGATTCCCAAATTAACCTTGCTGTGAAGAAGGTACCTGCAAGAGATGACCTGGAATTTTATGGAACCATCTTTAGCTATTTTTTAACTCCAGGATCTTGAGTCTACCTTATGAAGCAAGATAGAATTGGGAGAAATATTCCAATTTCCATCCTTGAAAATGTTTCCATATCTCTAGCCGCAGATTTTTAATTGAATTAGAGCCTGCAGTTATTATTGTGTTCTTCTGCCTGTGTAGTCTTTGTGTAATGAGCAAGGATATTTCACTTCCTTGCATCTTATTAAAATCAGAGTCTAGCAACTTGCAAAGACAACACCCATTCTTCAYTCAGTGATAGCAAATGCAATAAACAACATTCAAAGTAGCAACATATTGTGGCTTGTGCAGTTTGCATTTTGGAAGTAGAATGCCAAGCTCAGGATGCCATTTCCAACACAACACACCTCACAAACTGCACCAGTGGAAAAAATTGCATTGATGTGCCTCGTGATAAAAAGTACTTTAAAAGATATAGAAAATAGTTGGGTTTTTTCTGTGAATATTTTCCCCCTCATTCTGTATCACATGTTGCACATGTTGGCCTGTGCTGAAATTAGGGCAATACTCAAGAGCAAATTCCATAGGCTCAAATTCTTGTCTGAATATGAAAAATGACAGAGTAATTAAAAAAAAAAAATCATTTAACTGAAGATGCTGCAGAGGTGGATGTCTGGAGGTATTGCAGAATATGACCACAACTGGTCTTACTCTGACCATTTTCCRGGCATATGAAGGATCTGATCCTCACTTACAAGGGGCAGACAAAATATAGACAGCCTGGTGTAACTGTTGTCTGTGACAATGAATAAACTTTTATTAGACCTTAAATTCCAAAAAGCTATTTTTAAATGTAGAGGTGAACCCACCCCTAAGAACTTCACTCTAGATTTTAACATGAAGCTGTGTGTGCGGACTTGATTCTTGACATCAGGATAAATTTTGCGTATCAGATATGGATTTGCCAAGATGTGCTGGTGCAGTGGGAGTAGCCTGCCTTGTACCATTGACTGTTGTCTGCARAAGTTTCAAGCAGGTTGTGATGGTTCTCTGCCACTGTTTCAAGCAAGTTGACACATGAAATAAGAAAGGATGGTACAGTGCAGATCCTACTTCAGCTATGCCATGTGGGATCATCATGCCAAGCTATATCTGAGCATGTGGAGTATTGTAGTCAATTCCATGGGCTAATAAAAAAGAGAGATGGGGGAAAATCATAACAATTTTGGTAAATTTTATATAAACATAAGGCTGAAAGATTCTACTCTGCACCTTAGAAAGATAATGTGACACGGTACTGTGCATGCTCTTTATATTGTACATTTTTCTGCTAAAAAAAAGCTTAAGTGAAGCATGTCTTTGAGATGGGGCAATAGTTGTAAAACATGGTAATAGGAAAGGATTCTTGGAAAAAGGACAGAAGGAATGAAACAAAAATATTCTACACTAATTCTTGATGTTGGCCATGAGTGCCTGTTTTAGCTGCATGTATTAGCAATTTAGAAGAMGSACTAACCCAGGATCTGCCTTTATGCTTCAATACTTAATAGTTGCTTCTTTGTTTGAAGGTCTGTGAGYATAAAGCATGGTAACAGTAAAATCTGAAGAGTACTCAACAGTGAAAAACACAGCTCAGGAAACTCAGCCAAATAAAATAGATGGCAGTTGAGTGGTTTAATGTATGTGAGGATAAATTTACTTTTCTGAGTGTTGCCGTATTTGTCCTTTTCTTGACTTGGAGAAGCTATTTTTCATCACTTTTTCATTTTTTAATGCAAAAACTATTTTTGTTGCTAGAAAATTATACAGAAAGACATGGCAAACTGCCTTGAAATCATCATACCCACACGGAACTGGCAAAAGGCCCAAATCCTCCACTTCACTTTGCAAGTGAAAATTTTCTCACAGCTCCCATTCCAGCCTTCTTCTAAGACAAGGCCCTGACCCCCTGAGGCCTCTGAGACTGCTCACTGAAAAATGAAACAATGGGAAAACAGGGTATCTTACAGAACCACATTTTTGAAAGGAAGAAAAAATGTTTGAGAGAGTTCTTTCTCTTTTTGTCTTTGCTTTGTTTGCTTTATAATTGCAATAAAACAGGTAAGACAATGAGCAGCATCTGGGCATACTAATCCAAGGAAAGTGCTGCTGCTGGTTTGGCAGACAAGAGAGCCTCAATATGGGTAAAAGATTGTCTGGCTCCTCTCAAACAGGGAGGCAACACTAAAAACCTTGACATAACCTTGTTTTTAGCAAGGTATTTAA
>CADDXX010000354.1:740311-784329 GCA_902810485.1 Alauda arvensis
TTTCTTTTGTCTTGGAAGACAGATTATTTAAAAGAAAGATATATGTATCAGTGACACATTGCCATCCCACAAATATTGACTTTAAATGGCAAGCTTACATTTCCCCACTGATTTCAGCATTTCCTCTTGYAGACTCTTCTGCCTTTTCTGTATTATGTCATCCTTCTGAAAAAAAACAACCCCACTGTTCTGTTGGACACTAGAGAAGCTTGCTATAAAAATGATTTTGGTACAGCAGTTCTGCCCAAACTTTACATTGGGATCAAGAAAGCAAGTGCAGATTCCAAGGGAAGAAGCACTTTTTTGATTAATCAAGATGGTACAAAACCTCATTAAACACACAATTATTCTCTAAGTAAAGATGCATGGAAAAATAAAAAGAAGGAGGTAAACTAAATACAGCTCTTAATGTGTGTGCAGCTGCACAATTTCCAGATCAATTTAAAAGAAATTACTTGAGGTACACAAACTTCTGGTGAGCAAGAAAGAGTCAGATTCCTTTTAGAGAACTTCCAAAATACAGTCAAAATAAGTTTGAAAGGTGAGTTAAAATACAAGGGAGAAAAAAAATCATGTGTCTTATTTTAAAGTTGAATTAAAGTTCCTAGTGGTGTTGACTGTCRAACAGTCTGGCCATTCTTGCAAGGRCTTCTGCTGGCAATRGGATCACTCACATTCACAAAAAGCAAGTAATATATAGAACATATGCAAAGTCACTAACCATTGGTGTCATTTGCTCTTCCTTTTTATTTTAAGACCCTGTGTCTGGGATGTTGTTGACCATGGCACCTTAGTCTAGCAGAAGAGAAAAAGCTTTCCCTGCTTCCTAAAATGTCACAGATACTCTCATTACATTTTCTCAATGTTTTCTTCCAAACATAACTTTGACACAGGCATAGAAATTCATGCAATTAGGAAATTCAGCAGGTCCTTCTTAATTCAGCAGGTCCTTCTTAATTTAGCAGCTTAAGTTTCTGTTCTTGTAATGTAAGATCTGTAGTATTGAATATTTTTCAGCTGTTTTAATAATATTGTGCAAAAGAGTATTCATTAGAACTGACACTGTTTCTATTTACTTAATGCTCCAGGCTTCMTCACTTCTTCAGACATGTCTAGTGTACAGGAGGGATAGAGGTTTCTGTCCCATATTGGCTTTTGAGTTTTAGAGGTGTCAAGTAAAATGCCCAAGAGGAAATGTGTTTGACATTGCCAGTAATATTGTCCTGTTGATAATTCCTTCTTTTAAGTCTCCAAGTTTCCTTTGGGAGAAAAAAAAAAGGAAACCATTTATGCATTTGTGATGAATGGGGTTTTTTTCTGTACGTCTCTATAATTTCAAACCTTCATACTCTTCATTAGCCAGTTTCCAAAAGTGTCATACTCTATGACTTCAGATGAATTGATGTAAAGCCATATATTATTTATTTGTTATCTTTCTTATTTCTTATTTCTTTCTGAAATTCCATCACTACTGTGAAGCAGTAAAAAAATATGTGTAAATGCACAAGCAAATTGTCTTTTTATATCTTGCCTTTGGCAGAGCTGAGTGCAACAAAATCTCAGTGACAAGTATAATTTATTTGTCTGATGCTCTGTCACATTAAGAGACTTTCAGACCCAGCTCACCTAGAGATCAGATGAGTAAAAATTTTTGTCATGACCCTTGGGCATGATTTGTCTGAGTGCACTAAGATGAATTCACGTTATACATACCAAGTGAGTCAAATAATTATTTGCTCTGTTTCACCATACTGAGGTTGAGAGTGGGTTTAACTGATGAGCATTATGCCATCTTTGCATTGCATATGGTACAGCTTATATTTCTTTAAGTAGCTTTGTGGTGTGGGTAGGTTGAASATATGCAGMCAAATGCAGGCAGCAACAAAATTATTTTTGTCTGACTACMGAGGGTTTCACCTGAACACMCCCATCATGCTCCAGTGGTGGTGAATAATTTCTCRATTCTGGTCAAATAGCTTKAGAAAAGCCTACAACTGAAGTGTTTCTGCTGAATATCTAATAATCATGAGAAAATGTAATAATTTCTCACGATTTTCTCCCTTTTGCTTCAAGCATCAGAAAAGCACTGAGTCACAACTTGACCAAGTAATTTGTTATATTTTTTTCCAAGCAGTTGCCTACCCTACAGTCATAAATTAAGCAGTAATAGAAATGCTCTCCAGCCTGAATAATTTACCCGTGTGGCTGTCTAAGCAGRCTGTCAACAGACAGTCCTACAGGGTACATGATTCATAACCAGTTAAGAATAATATTTKCCTTTTATATATTTTCTTTGACATAGTAAAATTTAAAGAAGTTCAACAATCTATCAGGTTTGACTCATCACTAAATTTCATTTCCCTCCTCATATAGACCCTGGTTATCATTAAGGAAATGACTTAGTTACAAAGTGGTAATATGACTTGGCCCAAAAAAACTGGAGGCAGAATGCAGAACTGTGGGAGCAATTTGGGAAGGTTGAATCAGGCCCATGCTCAGTCCACAAAAGTGATCTATTGCTCTGTGACTATTTTCCTTCCAGCTGTAGCCAGCAAACTCTGCTATACTGAGGTATGTTCCTAAATTGTGGCTGTATTATGCCTTGGATAGAAGTCAGACACTTTTCTGAAGGGGTTCCAGTGAGGCCTTAGATGCTGATCATGCCAGGAAATATTGTCTAAAAAAAGCTAAATTTAAATCCCATCACTTAAAATCAGCTTTGCAGCAGAGATGCTGAAGAGAAGACCTCAGGGACACTCTTCAGAGGCTTTCTGGAATTTTAATCCCCTTGGTAATCAGTCCTGCTCCACAACAGTGCTGGGGAACAATTATCAATCACATGCTGAGGAAGTTTTACTGATGCAGGAGTTTAAATAAAGCAAGCTGTTGAAGCCTTTTCTCACTGTTACCASTGCCAACTCAGCAGCATCGGTAATAGCGAGGGTGGGAAATTTTTTTTTTTGGAAGACTTTTCTTAGAAGAGGRCTTATATACAGCTGTAATTTCTTTTGATCCCTGTAGAAACATCACAGTAGCATAGATAAAATCTTAAATGTAAGCATTTTTTCAATTTTTTCCTCATGAAATTCTTGCTCTGTTTCTGTCATCTGTTCAGTCTGAGTGAATTGGATAAGTATTTAAGCAAAAAAAAACTTATAGAAATTTAATGGACAAACTTTTATAAAAATTTTGGGTACTGATTTTACAACGTTCTATCAGTATGTGTTTGGAAAACAAAATAGTTTCAAAGAAAGTCTCAACCCAACTGCTTAAGATGTTTTGGGAAATATGACAGTTGGAATATGTCCTTGAGGAAAGTTGATATTCATAACTAAATATTTACACAATCTCTCATGATTKTGTGTCTTAATGGAGTTTAACATGTAGGCATTGTTTTTAGGATGCTTAGCTACATGAGAATTCAAAGAAAACTTGAGAACTTAAATTATTGATGTGAACAAAAGCACAGCGACATATCCTCAGAACTGTAYGGTTACATCCTGTTCTCTAAAGGCAGCATTTGCTCTTTAGATCTGTGAGTGTTGGAGAACAAAGAGCAAAACTCCTGAATTACTAAAATTAAATATCAAGCCAAAAAATCTGTGTGATTAAATGTGAAGTCATGCATTAGGGAGGTACACAGTGTCCATAAATGATTTTTTTAAAAGTGCTAAGCATTTAGTAGGGCCTTTTAAAGCCCTTTAAGGCAATTTTGAAAGTCAAATGAGTCACATCATAGTCAAAGAGGCAGAAAAGGAAAAAAAGGCTAGAGAACCTGGCAAATGTTCTTTCACTGAAGTTTTTAAGCACTCAGARTTATTTGAGATAAACATTGCAGGGATTTGGATCAACAAAGTTAAATAACAGTACTTAGATGACCAACAATATCAGATTTTACTATTTGGCTTGGGTTTGCTGTACCTTTTGGGTATTCTCTTTAATATTATGTCCTTACCTCTCTCCATCCAACTTCTCTCACTGCCTTTAGTTCCACCTTTTCATTGATCTCACCAGCTTGTTATGTCTTGGTTTTTTTCTAATGTGCTATAACTATGGTAGATGCATACTTGAACAGATGGTTTCCAGACAAATGAGCGAACAGGTGAGGGAAATGCCAAGCATACTCTTCCAGAAACTGCAGCACAATCTGAAATATTGCCAGGACCTGATAGGTTTGGTTTTCATTCATTGATTTTTGAGGTTTGTTTGTTTGTTTGTTTGTTTTGGTGGGTTTCTTTGGGATTTTTTTTTGTTGGTTTGTTTGTTTGTTTTTTGGTATACAGCCTAGGTTTGGGTCTGCCATATGATTTCTGAAATCTCTTATTCATGAGCAGGTAGATGTGTCTATAGTGTTGCTCTGAACCTCCTAAGAAAAAAAGGCCCTCACCCTTGAGTCATTAAGTTCTGCCTCTAAATAACTCCCTCATACCCTATCCATTATGGGATACCCATGAGGTTGCCATCTGCCTTACTCAAATGTAGAGAAAAGTGGCATCAACAGAATCACTTCAATTCCTCTTCCTCATTTCCCATCCTCTGCTCTTAGATCCAGGGGAAAAACCAAGGGAGTGGACCCTAATAAGCAGCTCTTGTTCATCCCTGCTTTCTTGTGAGGACTGACTGGGGCCCTTAGGGGAAAGTCTGCTGTGTCTCTATGCTTTGGCAGGATGGGGGAGAAGRGCTGGCAGGCAATTACCAGGATCAATTCAGAGAATGCTACTGCCACTGGGAGGCTGGCTGAAGGGTTCCATAACCTGCAGCTCCCCACCCATTCTGGGCATGTCAGGATTTATGCATGCTGCTGTGGTTCTGGTGAATACAGAGGGCAGSGAGCCCTACTGAAGAAATTCTAAATATTCAGAGTGATGGTCAACTCCTAGGCACTACTTACTTCCCCTCAYTGAGCCTAAAAGAACAAACAGAACATGAGCTTTACAGAAAAATATATAATAATTTATGTGCAAAATACTGTTTACYAAAGATGAGACATGCTAATGACATCATTCTTACAGAGATGCCTTCCAGCAATATTTGAAACAAGGGACAAGCTTTCTAGGGTAATTTTGTTAGCAGCATTTTCTGCCCTGTAATTTTAGGATACTTGTAGCAGAAATGGTGGGTTTTCAAGAGTCATTTTGCTCAGGCTGAATGTCTGACTGCTAATTACATTCAATATCTACTCTTGTTCTACTGCATCAAGTTGAATACATGCACAGAAGCTGTTTAAATAAGTTTTCTCTGAATGGCTATTTCAGGCTAATATTATCTCTATGTATGTATTTCAGGTTGCAGTGAATTTTGTGAATTATCTCTATAGTCTCTTGCTTTCACTGCAGTTGTCTATTTGTGAACACCTTGTCCAYAACTTCCTTCCTTTTAATGAATGTGGAACRTCCCCAGTATGACTTCTGCCAACACTCACAGCCACTGTACAGACCAATACAAAATTTGCAATCTAGTGATTAAGTTGTCCTTTGCTAGAGTCATAGCACATACTGCTTCTTTGAAAGGCAAATAAATAAATCTCCCCACTAATCCCTTTTTGAAGAATACAATCTGACAGGTTTGAATTTTTTTTCAATCTGGAAAATGCCCAATCTGTAAGTGGGATGGAGTTTCCTACCTTGAACAATTTGTTCAGTCTCACATCCTTGAAAGCAAGCCATATTGGATTCACCATCTGAGYAGAAAGAAGTCCCCAGAATTAGTGGAGTCCTTTAGGTGGATTTATTAAGGTAGTAAAATATCCTATTAGGTATTTTACCATCCCCCATAATCATGAACCTGATCAGACTTAGAATATGTCACACAGGTGGTTATTGGGCTGTTGAATGTTTAAAAGTGATCAGAGCATATC
This sequence comes from Alauda arvensis, assembly GCA_902810485.1. NCBI lineage: Eukaryota > Metazoa > Chordata > Aves > Passeriformes > Alaudidae > Alauda > Alauda arvensis. Next base: position 746,169 of record CADDXX010000354.1, read on the forward strand.
AGGGATGCATTTTGTTGACTSATGTGGCTTTCCTGTCCTCTSTTGGTGTAAAAMCACTTTTGCTTCACAAAATAAAATTWAAAAAAAATTGATGTGCTGGGATAGAATTTAAATTTTTACAGTTCCATACTAGCCTTTGTAGACAATGGCTAGTATTTTTCAGACAATGTGTATCCTGAATGACATAGGAAGAACCATTCCAGTGCCAGACATGATGATGCCTGTGGCTGTTATTTTTACACAAAGTTCAAAACCAATCTTGGCACACCCRTATCTATCCATTTCTGGTTTCTTTTTAGCTTTGTTGAATTTCATTTGCTTTTATGATGCAATGAGTTGTCACCTTCTTGCTTTCATATTCCTGATATTTCTATCAGCAATTCTGACAGGAAATATGTTTTTTGTTTTATCTCAGTTGCTATTCTGTTCTTAAATTCGAAGAGTAGGAGAAAGCACAACCTGGAAACCATGGAYTTGGGCTGATGTTGTAAATTCTCAGACTATAAGCTGTGAAATGAGGAAGCAATGGAACAGGCTGCCCAATAGAGGATGCCCCATCCCTGGAAGCATTCAAGGACAGCTTGGATGGGGCCTTGAGCAACCTGATTTAGTGAGTTACATCCCTGTCCATGGCAGTSTATTTGGAACTATAGCATCTTCAAGGTTCCTTGCAATCCTAACCATTCTATGATTCTATAATTCTATAAATTATTTTCCATATTTATTAACKATCAGAATGCATATTTWTATCTTYAGGGAYAAGTGTGTATTTTTCTGRTTAGTTTTAYTATAAATCCTTGAGAATTRTGCAAATATTCTGGARACATGCTCAAGTMATTATTCATCTATGGCTTTGGTRGAARACACATTATTGAKATATATATATATGGTTATAATATAAAGCAACACAGAATAAATACACAAGCCAGCCCATGTGGTTTGCCAACCAGCACCTGCAGATGATATTTGAAATACTGGCATCTTACTCTACTGAMAATCTTTCTCTGTGTGTTCTCTCCCACATTCTTCAGACTGTTTCTAAGCTAAGTATGGTAACATCCATGTTCTACATTTGTTAGTAAAGTGCATATGTATGCTGAGCTATTAAAAGAAATAGTGACCAGAATCCAAGTCAGCATTAATTTTAAAATCCCCAGAAATATGGATGGCATAACTAAAATGCTGGCAAGAAAACTATCTCATTCGTCCCACACAACCATAGTTGAAATTCCTGAGTCCTCCCCACGGTGAACTCTCCCTCTGTTTCTGATAGACACAGAACATGTTGACAAGGTTTGTAAAAAGTGTGGCTCTGTCCCTTCTTCCGTCACATTAGTATTTTCACCTAGTAAGATGGTAATATCATCCTTTTGCAAAATTGCTGGGAGTGGGGGCAAGGTGGAGTTCAAAATTAGACATATGCTTGGACTGATCAACCAAATGTCTCTTGGCAGTTCTCTATGAGAAAATACAAGTAATTTCATGACATAAAGATTTAGTGCATGTTATTTAATTTTACTCTCTTTTATAATGCTTTAGTGCACAAGGGAGCAAAACTTTTCCTGTGTATGCTTTTGGAACACTAAACCTTTCTGTAAGTCTGCAGTTTTTGTAGTCTGGGATGAAACTGTTATGAAATCACAGAAACAGGAGTCTCCATTTTCTTGCTGCTCTCAAACTATTTCCCCAGCCACCTTTTAAGGATCCCCAAACTTCTTTGTTTATTATCCTCTAAATTAAACAGCTGTAAAGATGCTAGATTGTTCTCAGTGTATTCCATGCTGTCATACAAAGTTTATGAATGTAGTGCTCTCTTCTTGGTCTCATTTTACTTATTGTAAAGTTTTCATGATTCTGTTACAGTTTCCCTTCATGTTTAATATCTGTTTCTGTTGAAAAAGCTATTCATGAGAATTGCTTGGGATCAGCTGTGGCTTAGGCAATAACCATTCACAAATAGTTTATTTCACATTTGGCATGTGGAAAATATCCTAAATGCAGCTCTTAAAGCCCTTGTAAAACTGGAAGATGCCCTTTGATTTCATTAACCCAGCTGCATTTTGAGGGGTGATTTAATTTGGTTTTCATTTCTRCCTGTACAATTAAAAAGCTCCACAATCATCCAAGGGTGTTGGTRTGGATGACTCCATAGAAATTTTACAATTTGAGCAAACATCTTGTTGGTGAGTTTGCAGGACAMTGATAGGCTTCCCATTTGAATTTAACTCAACTCCCATCACACCTTGTAAAGCTTGTATCTTTTAATTATCGCTGAAATTATTTCTTTCTATACAGTCTTTAAGTGTCTCTCTTCAAGACTGTCTTCCATAGAGCACCAAACACTGTTTTTTGTCTGAATCATTCCTCTTTTTTAGCAGACAACATTCTTACAGCAGAACTGGCTAGGAAATAATTTTTTTCCCTTTGTTTTGTCAGAAATATCAGTTCAATGAACCAAATGCATGAAACTGTATCTGAGGAAAGTTTCTTGGGACTGGAAAGGAATTTCTGTTTAGAAAAAGGGTAATGACTGTGGTCCCAGAAGCACCAATTACTTTGGTGTATAATGCATTTTTATGGAAAATGCAGGCTCAAATCTCTGCTCTGTCTAAATCAGACTAGCACCTTCAACCACACTCTCCACATTCCAGCTTCACGCTTGCCAAACAAGTTACTGATTGTTCTGTGAAGAAAGACATCAATCCTTCTTCCGTTTGTCATGAGAGAAGGAAAAAAAAAGGAGTAAGACAAGGAGAGGTCACCTCATCATCTTGTTGTGAAACTGGAATTTTTCAAAATCTTGTGCTTGGTCTTACCAAGATTCAAATCTGCCAGTCTGTTGTTTAATGTCAGATGCTGCAGATTTTAGACTTTGGGCACASAAATGAATTAGATTGAGTTACGCTRTGTTAATGAAGCACCATTCAGGAACRGAGCTGCCAYAGGACAYTTTWGTGCCATTTCATTAAAGTCTCTTATCAATTGCATTTGTTTGCCTTTAGCAGTACCTTCACAATTTCTATGTGTCTAGAGTTTGCTTTACACCATTTYTAGAGGACTCTCTGTCCCTGTGAATTTTGGGATCATTTAATTAAAATTACAATTGCTGAAAAATCAGATGAGATTAAAAAGCCCTGGTGACAGAGCTTGAAGCATTTCTTGATCCTCTTGGCTTTGGAGAAGTCTCAACTCCTTAAAAGCATACAGCTCTTTCACTCTGCAGTCTGCTTTACATTGTTCCTACATCTCAATATTATTTTCAGTATGAAGACTCMGATCTTCAAACTGTGCTTGGAACTGCAGATGTCACATTGAATTCAGTGGCAGCTTTGACACACTACTGCTTTTTTGCTCCATCAGAGCAGGTGTTTGTCAGCATCTCCAAAAGTGTGGAGGGTCAATATGCAGTGTGAGTTTTTTTGCAAACTGCATTGCATGTTACATGAAGTGGCAATATCTCCAGTACATGCTTTTCCAAAAATTATATTCCATCAGGTCTTGACTGATCTAACATCCTCCTTTARCWGAGTATAAAGTCAACAACTTCAYATAATAAGTATTATAAAATTATATGTAACACCTCATCCAAGAGATTGGCACTAACTTTATGCCTTTTTTGGAAGAAGAAAGTATTCTTTATTATGCAGTGAGATTTATTTTACAAATTATCATTAATGATAAACATACTGCATTGTAACTGCCTAAGAAAATTGCTATGGCCTTAATAAAGTAGTGAAAGGGTTCAGCCAAAAGTATCCTCTGAAGTTTTAGTTGTTCACTTTTCCACATAGCAACCACTAGCCCTTACAGACATTCTTTGCCTACACGTAGTAATATGATAATGAACACAGTAACAGCTTTGTTCACAACTTATCTTTGATTTCTTGCCCTTGACATTCCTCCTCCTCCAGCTAGTCTGTTTCTGTTCCAGAGCTAAATGATTTATCATCTTGTCAGTGGATTTCTTCTACACCTTGTATTTATTTGTCCCACCCTATGCCTCCCRGTAATTTTTATCTGTTTTTTGCATTGTTTGTCAATGTCTTGACAGTTCTCAGAATCTGACACACAGTACAGCATGWGGCCAGGAGAAGAACTTTCCACAGTAAAACAGGATTTTAAGCCATGGCTTAAAAATTTATCATAGGAAAYCCAGAGATAAATGGAGTAACTTGTTTTTCACAAACATATCGGTAAGACACAAATAATGTCAGAAATATATAAGAAACAAAATACATGATCWTCCTATGTTGTCTGGACAGGTCTGAACTCAGCTCCTAATGCTCCATACAGTTTCCTCTAGAACTATTTCACTGTTAATTAAAACCTGGCTATGGTGGGGTCAAGGCTTTAAATGATGTGACAAACTGAACCAAAAATAGAACGAAGAGACTGATGTGTGACAGACAGTTCTTGTAGCAGAAGGATTAGAATTAATTAGAGAAGTTAAATTTAAGTTCACAGCTACAGATGGTTTATGTTATTATAAAAAAAATCAATTAACATTTTAAAAGCTCTCCCCATGTTAGCAATCAAGTCACAAGTTAAAACACTCTTGGACTTGTGCAATAAGCTCCAGTTCTTCCAGTTACCTGGTGCTCAGCCAATTTCCCAACTGTGCCTATAATAGTGCATTAACAGCCATCCAGTCTGTTCCCCAAGCACAATATTGGATCTGTCACTGCAACAAATTGCAGATCAGTGACCTCAGTGGTAAATGTTTAGTATTGTGTTTGGCCTGGGTGTTGTATTTTTGATCCAAAACAAAGGCAGAGATTCAAGACAAACACCAATGTTCTCTATAACCTTACACCTCATGTTTTAAAATAAAAGTGACATGGAGGAAATGGCATTTTAAACAGTAAAAAGATGAGCTGTTTCCCTCTCCTTCATTGTTTGTCTTTTTGGTGGTATGTTCATGGAAAAATATGGCAGGRAAAAAAGAAAAAGAARAATAACAAGTAACAGCTTGCCTCTCTTTGGCATCAAATGTAGGGCAGCAGTGTTCTTCCTGAGGCAAAGAAGTTTCACAGCAATGGGTTGAGACCAGTGAGCTGGGTCAGCAGTGTGAGGGATGTATGAATGAGAAATGGGTGCAGTGTGCTGGGAGGGGTCTGCAGAGCTGTGCTCAGGGGGCTAGAAAGTACTCAGGACCCAGCAYGAGTACTTTGTTCACTTATTGTCATGTRTTGGGGAGTTGCTTTAGAATACYAGATCCAAGGACTGSATTTTTATCTGTTATGGGAGCAGARTAAGTGTRTTCCTGGAACACCTCYTGTGGTTTAGTGACATCTCTGYRCAATCCAGCTGGGATACACCAGAGCTGCTCTGCAATGTGAACAGGAACASAGCAAAAAGAGGTGAACACAAACCTTACTTCAAAACTCACTACCAGTCTAAAGGACATGGGAAGGTAGACAACACAGACTTGTGTCTAGGAAGTGAAATGATAATTCAGCGAGGTGCATTTTGGTGCCAAGAGGCATGAATAAATTATATCCAAGAGCATCTTTATATTCATGGATATAAAATGTTRTATCATTTTATAACATTGTCATCATTATATTGCCATGCACTCACCATTGTTTCTACCTTCAATAAATAATAGGGTGACCTATGGAGGCTGTCTGGTAGATGAGGATGACTTTTCAATGACGKTTAAATCAAAATACATTTAGGCATCCTGGAATTTAACTTGGAACAAATGTAGATGCTACTTTTTCTATTATAATGTAGATTTGATGCCCTCACTAGCTGATCATCCAGCTGTAACTGTGCTCTGCTCTTGGGATAGAAGCAATGGCACTCCTCTTGGGATAGATGCAAAGGCACTGCACAAGGAATTATTTATTATTACTGTAAGTCCATTTCACCAATTGGACTACTGCAATCAAAGTAGAGCCTTCTCTTCACTGTGTGACCTAAGCATATTATTTAAGCTGATAGGTATTCCAGATCTTAAAAAAAGATAGTAAGACTGTGGATGAACAGYTAATGTGGACTGAGGCCTGAACAAACAGAATAGCTGGGAGTAAAGTTTGGCCAGGTGTAGAGCTGTTCCAGGGTCTATGCAATGAGACAGGGTGGTCCTTCAGAGACCTGCAAAGAGGACTTTGGTAGCAAAAACCTAGGCCTGACTCCTAGCACCAGGCCATTAAATGTGAAGTTCAGCTTTATTTTTGTGTAAAATAAAATACTACATTTTAAAAATTTTTAAAGTTTTTTTTTATTACTCTGTTCTGTAAAATAATAGAATCATAGAAGTATTTACTTTGGAAGAAACCTCTAAGATCATTGRGTCCAACTGCTAACCCTGCACTGCCAAGTCCACCACTAAACTGTGTCCCCAAGTCTGCATCCACACCTCTTAAATACCTCCAGKGATGGTGACTCAACCACTTTCCTGGGCAGCCTGTTCCAGTGCTTGATCAGCCTCTCAGTGAAGAAAATTTTCCTAACATACAATCTAAACCTCCCCTGTAAAAATTTGACAACATTTCTGCTCATTACTTTTCGCCTGTGAGAGGAGACCAATTCCCCACATTGCTGCAACCTCCTTTCAGGTAGTTGTAAAGAGCAGTAAGGTCTCCCCTGAGCATCCTTTTCTCCTTGCTAAACACCCTCATCTTCCTCAGCCGCTTCTCAAAGGACCTGTGCTCCATRCCCTTCACCAGCTTCATTCTCTTTTCTRKACACACTCCAGCACCTCAATGTCCTGTTTGTAGTGAGGGCCCCAGAACTGARCACAGGGTTTGAGGTGCAGCCTCACAGTGCCRAGCACAGGGGGATGATCACTTATAGCTACAAGCCTCTGTACTCATATATGAGCAGATGTTGTTTGGAGGTGGAAATAAAACAAAACTGAGCTTCAGTGTATCATCTCTTGCCMCATCATCCCTCAGAAGGCTGAGTGACACCAGGCAAATGTACAGGGTCTCTGCCTCAACAGAGCAAGTTTGGATAAACGTCCATGCAAAGGTAGGTACCCTCTGACTGATGTCTGTGGAGGAAAAAAATAGCTTCACATTGCTTCAAAGGCAACAGCCCAAGATGAGCAGAGAGCTTTGCTTTCTTATGGACAGGCCCTGACTGATATCTGTATGTCAGTGCACCAGCCTGCATTAAGTACATTTCCATAGTTACTTACCTTGGGTGGTTTTATCTTCTCATTCTATTTGTTGTCATATGAACTTTCTCAACAAAAATGGAAGTCACTAAGATGAAATACATTATAACAATTTCTGSCTTAGTATTTTGCTTCAACATTCATAGAAAATGCCTATTCAAAAGTAAATGCCTAAATACAGATTTATCAATTTTTGTTTGAAGCTGCTTGAATAATAACAAAAAAAAATATATATCTATAATAAATACAGCAAACAGAATTTGTCTCACAACTTTGAATATTGTCTTTCAACAAAAACAAGGTTAAGATTATGCATGTCAGGCACACTTGGAAAATTTTATTCAGTCAAGATGAACACAACAAAATCAACAGAAATCTATCTCAGTATTTTTATCTGTAACTCCTCTATTTGTTTCTACTTCTTTTCCCTTTCTATACCTTTAGAAATGTGTCATTAATGGGTATAAAATCTTTATTCAGTTGAGAATAATCCATGCTTCTGTGCACTGATTAAAGGTATCCCAAAAGTGGAATTACAAAGCAATACTCATAAATGTAAGACATTAATTGTCTTCTGTTCAATTATTYTGAGTTATGGTCAGAAAAAGTATACTCTAAAGACCTATGCATTATTGATAGGCTTCTCCTAACACCCTTTGTGATTTCTCTATTATTTTTCTACTCTTTTTCTCTTTAAGAATGTCACATCTTTGGCATTCAGGAAAACCTCTTTTCAGGGTTGTCCTGCTACCTTTCAGACCATCATTCCAACATCTGTATTGATGGAGAAAATATTTTGGTACATGAACTCTTTCCCTCCATTCACACACAAAACATTCCCTTCTTTGCTTGACATGTAATTTTGTCAATTTTCATTTCATACACAAGTGTCTTACAATAATATCAGTCTCATGGAAATCAACAGGACTCACATTCATTCTAGTCACTCAAATATTTCTCTTTTGTATTACAATGCAAAAATTTATCCAGTAATTTCAGTATATGATTACTGCTGCCTGCCTCCAGAATTGCAGGGTCCTTTCTTTGCAAAAATGAGACCTTTAGATCTTTTATTTAATTATTGTGTGTTTAGATTAAAGCTACATTTGGGCCAAGTACATTATGCAGTATTTCCTGAAGAGCTGCAGAAGAGATATTTTCCTTCAAACTGATTTTGTTTCACAATTGTATMTCTCCTCCTTCTTATGACTCATTTATGAGGAGAACTGGAGAAACATTCCACTAGTCTTCTCAGAAATGTTTATTTTGCTACCATCCCACTCATACCCTGTGATAGAGGAAAATATCTTGGGGTTTGATACTCYCTGTTGAATACCTGTTTTTTTAGGGTTTTTTGCATTTGTATTTCTGTAGTGTCTTACAGATAAATAATAGAGGCATGCCATTATGAAGCACAGGGTACAAACACAAAGTAAATGAGTCCTTTCAGAGAAAGTATGGCAACAATCTGCAAAATAAGATGCCATTGTGGTTACCAAAGCTACTATAATACATATTTGTGCAGAAGATGCAGTGCACCCACTGTGAGCTGTGAATTACAGGTAAACTTGATCTTTTTCCAGGTGTTATTCAACCCACTTGAAAAAAACCCCTCACCTACCAGCAGCCAACGTTTCAAAGGCTGTCAGATGTTAATAGCTAGCTGTCTAATAGGGATTTTCTGCTATTGTACTATGGGCTGTCACTTATACCCTGCAGAAATTAGGTATTTCTGCCTTGGGTTTGGCATTTTTCCAAGAGAAAGTTGTAGTTCTCTTGCCAGTCCCACTTAAATCTGTTTGTGTTGGCTGTCCCCTCCCCTGGAGCTGATTCCACATTAGAGCTATTGCATGCCCATGATGGGAATGTCCTTTCCGTGCTCCATGAAATGTTTCGGCTCAGGGTATTACTGTATCAAGCTACCAACAAACCGCAGAGCAGGAGGAAGWCAACTGGCACTCTGTAGGAACACTTTCTGGGGAAATTTAATAATTTTAAATGCAAATCMCGTTAAAAGCTGTTTGTTCAAAAAAATATATGCTTTTTTGAAYGGGCTRAAATTGYTCAAATTGSTGACAGTGTTCTTTYTCCAAGTAAGYAGGGGAGAAAAAAAARCAACAGAAAGGAAACAAGGAGAACCTTGCTCAAGAAAGCCCCCATKAAACCATAAAAAAGAAAATGTCTTYRCAGAAAAGGAACTGAAATATAKATATTTTTAATAATRYTCTTTASTTATCCTGATAGGCTACTGAGCCCATCTTTCAAGTTTAAATATCTACATAATACACAGAATAAGACATTAAATACCAGTTCTTTTGAATACTCTGACCAGTATCTTAAAAATTATAAAAAAGTGTTGTGAATTTTACATTAATCTCATTCTGCTGCTTTAATATCCTTCTTATAAATAAGATATTTGAACTTCTATAGGAATTACTATTACTTTTCAACTATCCATACAATATATTCCTCTGCATATAAAACACATATAAATTAGTTTAAATGTTCATAATACTTTCTCATGAGTTTCATTAACTTGCATAAYTATGCAGACAAGATACCACAGTAGATGATGGAACTAAGGTTGACAGTGCACATCAATAATTTAAGACAAAATGCATTAGAAGGAGCCTCTAACCCCAAACCCCAAATGTTATAAATGAGGAAATTTAGAGTTTAAATTACTTTTTAAGGATATATTAACCTGTGAAACTATAACAATATTTTAAGATGGACTCCTAAATAAATGTAATTGTACCCAAAATTACTTTTCCCACWGTCATTTTGATGTAATAACCTAAAGAATCATGAACACTCTTGAATTTCTTCATTATAAATAGCCATACTGACATCAGTGGGAGTACTCAAAGTGCTTAATAATTAAGCAGCTGCATGATCCTTGGAAGAATCTTGAGAGCAAGTAGTTTACTTTTAGATACATCTTCCTCATTACATAACTGCAGGGATTTATGCCAAAGCGGTGTCTCCAAAGTCTGAGGTTTACACTGACCTTCTCCTTCTGCTGCCATTAGGACAATTTGTCATGGGTTGTGCACGATGCCACAGCCTTTTGTGGGGGTGGGAGCAGATCCAGGTTTGGGGCCTATCATAAGGCTCAAAAATAGAAGAAAGAAAAAGGACAACATAAGGTTGCCCTTTGGAGCACACACACAAATCTATGTTTTGGAGATACTTAAATCAGAATTTGAATTATAAATCTAGGAGTGAGCTTTTTTTCTAGACAGACCTCTGTAAGATTTTTTTTTTTAATATATGAATATATATAATTGGAATGTTTAATATTTCTGGGGTAATTACTAATCAACCCATATGCATAGCTGTGATGTTTGATAAAACTTCATTTGAACTGATAAATTTGTTTTAGTAACTACAGCATCAGTTGATAATAACCTTGAAGAACATAAAAAAAAAACCCAGAAAATCTTGTGGCATAGGCAGAGTTGCCTTTTATTTCCCATCCCTKTTATTTGTGTTGTCTTGACAAGGAACACAATTTGCCTCCTTTCCCAATTTATTTTGCATTTATTGTCCTAAAAAATGTGCTTCTGGTATCACCACTATTTTTGTATATTTGATACATTCTAAATAACAAAGTAATGTGCTGGCACAACAACAACARGGAGGATCTCTTTCCAGGGTCCAATAACAAAAGTTGCTACGAAAGAAAAGACATGTGCAAGAATAAATATATTTTGTAAGACAGACTTGAAATGAGGATAGTAGGTATAGAACCAAAGWGTGTCTATTCTCTGGACAGATTTACTACTGTAAGGATTTGCTAGCATAGCCAAAGACAGTACAGCAATTGTCAGTAATTGGCCTTCCTGTGTATTCCCAGTAAAAAGACTACAATCTGGAGGGAAGAAAGCTGTATAAAAGAAAAGGTACCTTCTCATATATGAAGCTTGATCTGCCAGGAGCTTAAGTAGAACAAGAGGCTCTCTSARCTGAAAGAGTGGTGTGTGAAACTTGAATTAGATTTGACTGTTCCGGTGATAAAGATGGGACTTCTTCCTCTTAGGTTAGRAATACTTCATGAATACACAGTTCACTTGAAATGAAGATGAAAACTCAGATGTCAGATGTATCTTATGTGGAAAAGCAAGAGCAGAAAGCAGCTTTTGGGGAAATKGTATTTCTTATTCATGCTCTAGGCATGTATATGAGATTGTAGATTTATRGACTTATTTTTCTTTTAGATGGTATCTATCCTGCTGTGCAGTTCATTGCCCACAAAGAAGAGTTTCAAGGCAGAGCTTGAGCACACATTACTGGTGATGGATGAAAAAGCTGATTTTCAGAGTCAAACGGCAGTGGAACTGGGCACTCCTTTTCCTAAAAATATCTGTATTCTCTAATATATRATGATCTGTGACAGACATGACCCAGATATACCTTTTTACTGGTCARCTGTGGCCTGCAAGTAATGAATTATGTGAACTAAAGAAACAATTTATAGCTGGCAGTAACAGCAAAATGTTAGTTGAATTGCAGCAATTYATATGTACTTGGGAAGATTGCATAACATCATTAATAACTGTTGACGTGGCCAGCAGATAACAGAAGGTGCAGTCCTGGTAATGCTGTTCAGCATGGGTCAGCATGTGCTGATACACGACTATACTGCAGGATTGTCACTCTCTCAGGTAATGCTGGAAGGTTATCAGAAAGATAACCTTGGTTGCCAGCTTTCACTCAGAAGGCTTTTTTCTAATTACAAATTAAAATTGCACATTCTGGGCTTTTTAAAATTTTTTTTTAACAAATGAGATTCATGGAAACAGCCATTAGGTCAACCACAGAGCACGAGGCAGAAGATGTGTCCCAGTTGCTTTTTCAGTGCAGCCTGGTGGCTGAGACTGCTCAGCCCAGAGCACTGTCAGGGAACAGCAGGTGACAGTCCTCACACGGTAACCAGAACATGGCTCTGCTAGCTGGCATGTAGTTGGTAAGGTGAAGGACAGGTGATAAACAGCCAGGGCAGAGAAAAAAACCCCAAAAACTTTATTCAGAGCCCATGGATACATGTACATGTAGTGACAGCAAAGTCAGGAGTGTTACTCATAGACTGAAAGGTGTTTAAATAATTGATTAAAGTAAGAACATTTCCTGTTAAAAACAAATAAACAAAAACCCCAAACAAACCAAAACCAAATCCTAATTTTTCTTCAAAGTTTACAGGTATGATCACAGGATGAATTATAGATTAAACATAAGATGATTTTTTTTCCTCTCTCATGTCCAAGTAATGAATAAATCCAATAAATATGTGTCATAACGATAACACTTCTTTGGTAAATATTATGCACTAGTACTGAGCATAAAATTACCTGAGGAAGAAGAAAAGAAGAAAATGAAAGCTGACTCTTTTTTTGTCCCATTATCTCTTTTCATCTCACCATCTTCATTTCATTATCCATTCCTTCAACAGTAACAATAAATAAATAAATAAAAGTGACAGCCATTCCYGCACAATAGATCAGAAACCCATTTATTATTTAGTATTTCAGTCAGTTCTCTTCTTTCAATATAAATAGACCACTGAAAGAGATGGTTTTCTAGTCAAAGTGGTTTGTTACAAACTTCACAATCCCCACAAAACCTACAGAGTGTCTTTGTCTGACCTCTGGAGGGTTGGAATCTACTCTAATACTTCTGGATATATAAATCTGTTCTAACTTTTTAACAGGGAATTAATTTTTATGTTATCTTCTGAAGGATACTGAGTAACTGACCACACATTTGAAAAATCATGGGTCAGTGAGATACAGTATCAAGATCAAGGACACAGGAAGTTTCTAAGCAACTGCTGATCTCTTATGCTCTGTATATATAATTTTTCTCTTCTCACAGAGACATCTGTGCCCCAGTCCAACAAGTCAGAATGCCTTCAGGCTACCAGAGTTGCACATTAATCCTCCCTTCACTGTTTACTCTTGCCTGGCATCAGATAGACTAATACARTCATTTAAGTGGCTAACTCTAATATCTCCATAGAATAGCTGCCTGAAACAGTCACGTCAGCCCTCAGGCACAAGGGCAGAGAGCACTGGTCTGAATGGAGACATCAGCCAAAGAGTTTCCATGGTAGGGTTTCTGGGAGTTGGGCAAAGAGSTATGCAACTGCACAACAGTGACCTTAACTTCCAGTTTTTCACCAAAGCCTACCATCTGCAGGTCTTTGAAGTGTGCTACAGAGAAAATATGTAGAAAGCCCACTGAACTCATCAGCTTTGTCAGCCACAAGTTGCCCTCTCCAGAGGTTACTAGTCATTCCCAGCAACCTTCTTTTTCTCATGTGCCTGTATATATCTTCTCAGAGAAAAGACTCTGTGATCTTTCTAGGGACTGATAAGATGCTGACCAGCCCATGGTTACTTGTGTCTTCCTTATTTTTTTCCTTAAAGGTAGGTGAAAACTTGGCAAGTTTCCAGGCTGTCAGTGACCTTCCCCAGTCACACAATGGTTTTTSCASAGTCACTTTAAATGTTACCTTGTTGCTGTCACTGCAACACTTAGAGCAACCTCTGCTGACTTCTTTTCWCTCTATTAATTAGATTATATCCAGYTTCTCTAAATATTCCCAAATGTTTTTCYTTCYRGTTTCTGGAYRMCTTTCTTTCYACAGCATGTTGGTGGCTGAGAGATTTGAGAGCAAACTTTKTTTTTAYAGATGAAGGCAAGAAAGGTCAAGTGCTTCAATCATTTCTCTACTACTTTAGTCAATGGAAAAGAAAAATTAAATTTAAAAGAATATTTTGTATTTTGACCCCTATCTTCTTTCTTTCCCCTCTGTTCCATATCCCACTTTCTCCCAGCAACTTGATTCAGAGGCCAAACAAAAAAAATATAAAAAATGTTTTAAAAGGGGGGGGGGGGAGAGAAAAAAAAAGAAAGAAACAAAAATCTGTGACTCTCGAAGTTTGACTGGGCTTCACATCCAGTGAAGAGATACATGTAATCTGTCTTGGCAGCAAACAATCTCTTACGTACAGTTGTTTCTTTCATAGAGCCATTCTCCATGAGGGTGTTCAGTTCAAGGAGAATGCCTCTGGCTGTAGTCAAGTGGTCTGAACCACTCCCTCAGCATCTAAATTCTTTCTTTGTCTTATGTAGACTGACAGAACCATTGATATGGTTAAATTACATATCTGCAAACTGCAGCTCTCTGAGATACATTCAGCTGAGGAGTATTTGGGGCACAAATTAATTAATATCTCAGTCGCAGCTAGGGAAGGACTTCTAAGTAATTAGGGGAAAGAGCACATAGCTGTGAAATTATGAATCAGAGTTTCCAAATTTCTGCCTCTTTCATGTCCAATTTGTGGTGTTCTTGTYAGTCTGTGGGACTTCCATAAAACAWTTGGTTAGTGGTTTAAAATATGTAGTCATTTTTTGGTCAATCTGAGTCAAGCTGGTTTTCAGCTGCTCCTTTGTACAAGAGAATGCAGAGCTTCTGGAGGAAAAAAACTTGTCTACCTTCCTTTTCTAACTATGACTCAGTCCAACAAGACACCATCAGTTTAAAATATTGCTGAATAAYGAGAAAACATTTGCCATGATGCTGGAGGAAGGATTAAGAAATTTGTATGAATTTATTGGAAAGTCTCATGTAATGACGTGCACTTTGGGAAGCAATTGTAAACTATATGGAAATTTTCCCATGCCGCTGGGAATTCTGTGACCCTACCTCCTCTGAACCTTCCTCTTCCCAGGAGCTGAGAGMGCCTCTTGTTCTACTTAAGCAAGACTCTTCTGTCCTCAATCCAAAGCACTCAACAATAGGTAGTATACATACTTAGGAGTTAATTTTGTGGGTGATATTTAATGAGAACTTAAAGTGAAAGAAAAATCAGCTGGCACTTGATTGTCACAAGCTGTAAGAAAAAGCACGTTCTTTGCTTTAGTGATAATGTGAAATCATTTTTTTTGAATATACAAAGGAAAATACCATTTTACTAGGTGGTCTTTGGTTGGATCATKGTCATGTTGAGCCAGAGATGTGCAGAAATGTGCCCACAAAGCCTTTAATTGCAACAGCTGTTATTGCCCCATTCTGTTACACATCTGCTTCAGAGTAATAATTCCATTGACGCCTCTGATGGATCTGYCAGCTGTTTCTAATAAACCAGGAAAAGTTACAACCCTTTTAAGTGACAATCATTCAAGATGCTCCSTAATTGCATAACTGCATAGAAGAATGAGGCTCTTCCTGAATGCGATCAACTGAATATTTTGATTATTTACGTAGAAGGCTTTTATTTCTGGGTGACTGCTCAAGTGAGGGAAAAACTCARCAAAACAGAAAGAACCATTGCACACCAAAGTTTATCATACATCTGAAAGAAATCATGAGGGAAACTTAAAGAAATTTCTGTACTATAAAACCAACTAGAAATCTCAAAGACTCATAAAGTTTGTRGCTCAACTGGGCATTCATCTAGCAATTTATATTAAACTCCTGAAGGCATTTTTTCTTTTCTTCAGCAGTAGAAGATGAGTTAAGTSTATTGTAAAATATAAAAACCACAGAAGAATAACAAAAGGGAGACATTCTCACTGCTTCTTTTCAGAAAAAAAAAACTTCATAGCAACTTTCACCTTGAAAAATATTCAGTGAAATATTCCCTCATAACCAATAATATTGGTGGTAGTCATCTATTATAGCCAATGYTTTGTTACAAAAAATGAATAACTCAAATTGCTATAGAGAAAAAGTATACTTTTTTTCAGGCAAAGAAACTCATGTATTATATTTGYTTTGTCTGACTCAGTGAGATACCTTGTTCTTCATTCCCTTGTGAGTACATCAGGGAAGAATATAAATTCTGACTATAGTTTTGAAATGTTATTTTTTGTTTTCTSTCATCTGTAAATGTCCCAGGTACCAGGGTTTGGCCCAATCAGCCTATATTTCAGGGGGTTTGTCCTATATTTTGGGCAGATTGTATCCCAAAACCTTGAGAAGATAGATTTAGGTTGCTCTGTTGAGTCCTAGTCAGTGGCATACCTTGTAGATCATAGCGTAGGTCACATCTCCATAAAATCAAGGATGTCTCAGAGAACACCACAAGCTGCACAATTACTGCACATAGAATATCTTTCTTCAGGGTACATGTGCATGCCAGAAGACAGTTGGGGGGTAACTAGGAATGCATGTGCTTTTAAGAATTTGAAAATACTCCTTTGCCTTCAAGCTGAGGCATCATCATACAGCCCTGCTCTCAGCAGCTGTTTTGTGACATGCCTGCAGCTGGACTGCCCTGCTCCACTAACAGTGAAGTGAATCACTCTGGGTACTTGGGTATTTGTGCTGTGGACATTTCTGAAGTGCAGAGGGGAGGCTTCTCTCGCTGTACAGTGTTTTGCCCTTAATGGTAGGAATTTTTTCAAGATCCCTGTGGTATGGATGTCTTTCCATGGGGCCAGAAGGTCTGGAAAATCAGCTCGTGAGGGAAAAAAACTTTTTGCATTGACTATCAAGCTGATTTCTGTAGAATAAAAGCAGTATGTTGAAGACAGKAGAGAAAAAGAGGATTATTGTCAGYAGGTACATACTTTTTTGCATAGTGRCKGAGATACCATTTGATCTACMGGTGTGCAGAGCAAAATGTCCRATGTGTAATTTTCTTCAARTGGTTTRTCTRCTTTTTGGAAGATGTTTCCTACTTGGCCAAAATACTTGTTTGAAGCCTGCATGTCAAACTTTACATAAAAGCCAGTGTTGTCTTGTGTGTGATAATGACCTCTGTTTCAACCTTTTCATGATTGGTCTTGTTCTCATTTCCCAAMAAACCAAAAGTAGAACAAGGTAGAAGACACAACACGTAATACTGGTTGTATATACTCGCTATGTGAAGCAAGGAATGGGTGTTTTTCTGAGATATGAGTACATGAAGTACAAGAGAATGAGGCCGATGTAAAAGCAACCAAGCAAGAGAAYGATTTTTCTTACACATGGAGGGCAGCAACCCAACCCCATTTTATCTTGGCAATACTGCTGAGAACTTTAGTGGAACTGATAGTGAGAATGCTTTCACAGTTATAGAAGAGTCTTAGGAGAGGATAAAAAAAGAAAGGGCTCAAAAATAGCTATTTACACTGTGGGACAGGAGATCCTGAAACATTTATAATACAACAAAYTGAAAATGGATTGAATCTTAAAAATGCTAAGGAAATAACATAATGCTATAAAAAACCCACTGTATTTGAATGCTATAGTCTGCTGTCATTTATATTTAGACAGAAAATAAGCATACTACAGATCTGAGGCAAAAAAGTTATATCCAACATTTTTTGCAATACTGAGAAATACAGAGGCAAACTATGTTTAATGTTGGTGATACAAAACTAAATTAGGCATATTAAGTTGGGCTTCTTTCCCAAGCAGAGATACTATGCAGGCCATAGAGTAAAAGTTTTCAGAAGGTCTGAGAAAAAGAAGTCTGACAATAGTTTAGCTAGAAAGTCTGTCTGTACCTATTCTGTGACAACACATCCTCACCTAGGACCTTGTCAGCTTAGGGAGGAGTGCTCAAGGAAACTATAACACTGTTACTCTGTGTACAAAATCACCAGTGACCAAGCCTATCCAAMAACAAAAAGAAAAATTCACAAATTCCGTGTTGAAATGACAAGAGTGATTTGGGCAGTGAATTTGTGAGTGAAGGATAACAGAAATTATCTACCACATTTCTCAGAGACTTTACAGTMTGTATTCCATCAAACCTTCAATCTGAAAGGAAATATTTCACCATATCAATTATGAAACAAGAAAAGCAAAAAAGGCATAGTAAAGCACATTGCACCAAACCACCACTAACAGCACAACACTTGCAAGCACCTCCAGAGACAAAAAAAAAAATCCCAAATAAAGCACGATCCATCAGTCATCTGTCACACTTAGCTACCCCACCATAACTGCCAGAACTGGAACTAAGCTTACACATGTTTGAGGTTTTCTACTACTTCTGTGGTTATTCTGGTCAAATCTAAAGAGATAAGTGACAGACTGAGCCTCATCTATATTTAGTGGATATATTTAGATGACTAAGGAATAGTTAAGAGTGACTAGCTGATGAAAACATTGGCTGTTTAGAAGAGAAGAAAATCTCATCAAATTAGAGGAAAGCAAGGCATTGGGAGAGCATATAATTCCCTATGCAAWAAAAGACACTTAAATTTCCCATTTTGGAATTATGCCAGCTAGTAAAATGCTTCAACCAAAGAACACTAGAAATTTTGGAAAGACTGTTGAGATAGCAGCTTGTAACGTGATAAAAACAACATGATCTTGGAAAGGAACGTGATAACAAGAGCTCACGTAAAATTATCAGGTTCAAGAAAAATAAAATTCCATTTGTGGTTAGAAGTACTAAAATGCACCAAATCCATATTCCTATGAAGAATCCAGCAAATGACAAAACAAAGCCAAGTGACAAAAGCTGAAGTCACAGCCAACAAAAGACCAAAAAGTCTCTTACTAGTCCATAAAAGRATTATAAGATGACTCTGAGAGACGTGGCAAAGGGGAAAGAAAAGAAGGGTGCTTTTGTCTGCTCCTGCAGGAACATGACTTACTGGTTGAATTATGTCTAGGGAAAAGAACTTTGTGTGTGGCCTGAAAGAACATAAGGGGCAATGCGAAAATATAAGTTTAAAGAGGGCAAGAACAGCAACAAATAAACACACTCCAGCACTTGGATGTCACTTGCTCATAGGTCAGTCATTTCTCAATGGCAGTGCCAGGCTCCGTGAGGTCTTATCTCATACAAGTCAATGGCTACTTCTGATGGCTTCTGGGAGACAGATCTGCTCCAGCTTTCTCTATCAGGTCACACATAAGTTTTCTGAGGTATAGAAGATGCAGAATAAGGAAAAAGAAAAACAGTTCCTACCCATAAAGTGAGACTAAATGGAAGAATCAGATGTTTAAGTTGGAATTTCAAAGCTACTAGATTTGACTTATAATGATCAACTGCAGTAGATAATATTATGCAATTATATGGAGCTCTTGCAATTTGTGTAGTTCCAGGCAGGTATTTCATCTCCACTCAGAAGCTAGAAACATCACACCTGCTTGTGAGAATTTGCTGCACATTTTGAATGTGAGTGTCCCTGCACACTCATCACTGGACTGAAGGAGACATTTTCCTGATACTTTTTAACTTTGGAAGTTTTGGACACAGTGKTAATGTGTTTTTGAGACATATTTTCTGATGGACAGTATTGGAACCTAAAGTCATGGGAGGGGAGGGAAGGAAGGAGGGAAGGAAGGAAGGAAGGCGGGTGTAGTAAAATAGGTAGAGTATGGGGAAACAAAGAGTTGGTACTAAAGGTAATCTTGCCTCTGATGTATTGCAGCTGYGTTAATTATCCTRGAGTGGGAACAGCCTTGCCCTCCCAGCTATGGGTGTGATAAAGASTGAGCTGGCTSGGGAGGGSTTTGGTTGTAGCTCCGTTGGAGTCTGCTGCTGTGCTGTGAAGACCCAGKGACAGGAAGTGGTGCAAGGGACAGATAAGGTAAGACTTTGYACCAGGAACTGACAAGGACAGGGGCTGGGCCAGGGCCAAGCTTCTCACAGCTGCTGCTGTGAGAAGAAAGACAGAAGAAGGAGAACTGGCTGCTKGCATGAATGGACAGACCCTGAGAGCTRYATGGAGCTGCCTTTGGGAAATAGGATAGAGACTGTTAAATAGCAAGGTGTTGGTGCATGAAGCCTTCTGATTGATATAAAAGATTTATAGGTAATGAAGTCCTGAGACTTGGAGCCCTAGAAGTTTTTAAGGAAGCAGTTTGTGTGTTTTGRCCATCTCGACTACCACAGTGACYCACTGGGATGTAGTGGGGGASGTGGWGTTGGTGTAGCTGAGAGTGGCCGGTGAAAGCCACAGGGAAGTCCAGACYKGATTTTCTCCTATCAAGACACCTGGARTTAGGTGAGCCACCAACTAACAATAATGGGAGACTGYTKGTGGTCTCTGCTTCGTGTTGTAACTGCCTCAACAACAACTGGTGGAAAGGAAGGGAGGAAGGAAGACTCTTTTTGTGTGTTCCTCTAACAAAAGTTTAATTCTTGTGTCAGCAAGCTGTTATTTTCAGTAGTTCTTGGTTTTCAGAACTYCAAATATAGAACAAACCTCCACACAGCATTTCTAAGTTTAAATTCAGTTCATTGTGTGTGTGTCACTTGACTAGGTCAAATTCCTTCAGCAAGCAGACTTCCAGGCTAAGCTTCCCTGTTTGTGTCCCTAGCACACTTTGCACRTGTCTTTCCTCTTGGAGAATCCTGTGCTCCCCAGATCACCCTTTTACCTGGCAGTAGTTTGTAACTAAGAGGAGTACAAAGTAGCATATGTGGATCTACGTTTTCCCCATGATTCTAAGGCTGGCATGTTTTACTATGCCCACTATTGATATTATCCAATAATAGCTTCCTTTTCAAGAGTAGTGCTACTACACGCTGGCAATCTGGGAAAATCAGTTATGGCTCTGATCACATTAAATGAGCAGTATTTCTTTTCTCTCAGATCTTGTTTAAATGAAAGCATGATTTCATAAGGATGAAAAATGAGAAATACATGTTACCTGTATTCCATGTTTGTGTCCAAACTGATGGTCAAGACCATCTCTAAGTCTTGAAATATACTTCCAGGGTATTTTATAGTCAGACCCATCACTACATGGTTTGACTATAAAATTAGCATGAGTATGTATGTCATATATACAGCACAYTGTCATCAGTCTTTCCTTAACTGCAAACAATACCAGAAACATTAGGGTTCAGAAGAAGATCTGTTAATGGAATCAAAAGTCATCTCAAGTTAGAAGGGACTTATAATTGAAATGCATTCTCCTGAACTATTTAGAAAGATAGTGAAAAAGAAAGAATAGTATTGATTTATTTGCTGCAAGTGATAATCTAACCAACAAGCAGCAAGTTCTGAAGGCTAGAAGTCTCTTTTGGGTGCACATTCCAATTCCAAATCGTTGTGTGTCTCATTCCTAGTGCAAGGATGTTGAAAGAAAAATACAGATTATCTTTGTTGAATTTGTGTCTTTAAGTACTCACTTTATCATATTGGCAGTCTTCTTCCTTACAATTGACTTTCCATTGTAACACATTACTAAAACAAAATTACGTTTTCACTTGTGAAATAAAAAGTGAAATTATTATTCTAAAATAAGTCTCATGTTGTGGACATGAGCACAAACAAAACAAAATAATATTTAGGAAAATGGAAAATTAACATTCATTAAACAGTGATGGAAGACTTCATTAGTTTATTTAAAGTCATAAGTAAGGTTCCTTCTTTTTTTTTTCCCAACAAACCTAGTCAAATGCTCCTAAGAAAAATATACTACCTTAGAACAGACAAGGCTTCCAAATTTTTGTCAGTATGATTCTTGTGCATCTAAAATTTCAAATCAGAATAAAAYAATAGTCCCTGTCCCTTAAACAAGRACAGGCACACTCACCCTTAGAGCTATGTTTTTGTACAGGGCTTGTCCACTGTGTGTTCAGTTCACACCCACACTTGAGCTGAAAATAAGAATCCAGGGTAACAATTCTAAATACTTGATTGCAGGGAAGAAGCTGGGAGTTAGTGATTTGAATAATCAGCTGTTCACCTAAATCATACTTCAAATGCAAAAAGGATTACAAGACCCAGCCTCTTCAAATGTTTACCCTTGCATGTGTTTTTTATAAAAGCAAATGCCAGCTAAGGGTCATTCTTCTTCATAAGTCCTGCTAGGTTTGAACTCCCACTCTCATGAGATCCCCTGATCTCCCAGGAGTCATATGCATGTACTCCAGCTGACAATTTTTGCCCAGTGACAAGCTATGCAAAGATTTACATTATGTGGTAATAATAGTGCTCGTTGTTCAGCATTGCATATCACCAATGTGCCATTTCACACGTCCATTAGAGCCAGTTTTATTACTGTAATGTGCAGCCGATACAGCAAAAGTACTAAAATAGAGAAAGCTTATGGGATATCATTTYGGTGCAATCAGTGCTGTAGCAAGTCCTTGTCTGAACAGTTTTCAGTGGATGCAYCTGCAACGAGTGCATATCAAATGCTTTTACTGTACTTTAAAGGTTTGTTCTGCCTGCAAATTTRCTTTAGAAGCACAGTCAGTGTTTGGTGGCCAAAATGATTACCTGGCTGCAGACTACTCTTGCTCATCAGCATTCTGTACCATTGCCACAAGCTGAAGGAGAAAGAGACAAGGAGGAGGGGAAAAAAGCCCCTCAAAAACTAGATGCACAAATGGGAGAAGTGATTAAAGAAGATCACTGAGGTGGAAAATAAGCTCACTGCCAAGTTGTTTAGAAACAAAATTTCGCATACTTGAAAAGTAGTGCATTCCAGCAGAACATTTGTCCTCCTGGTTCCTTGTAAGTTTCTGTTAGAACTGAACTACAATTCAGAAATTAATAATTTGGTGGGCCCGAAAAAGGAGGATGTGGTAAAATTTAGTGGAAGGTCCATATATAAACTTGGGACTGATGTAAAAGAAGATCATAAGATGTCCATAGAGCTGAGGGAAGGAACASGGTGAACAGGTACACTGGAAAAAACCTACCACCCCACCAATCTGCAAACCAAACTTGGCTTTGTACCTCTTGTTCTGYTTAAAATCATAAGGACCATTAAAATTTGTATTTCCCACTTTTTTMAACATTTATTATTTCTCAGTCTCAATTTTGAGTTTTGTCCTTTGACCTGTTGGGAGCCATGTTAGCAGTCAGAAGCTTGTCTGTATTTGGAAAAGTTAAAAATCCATTGTTTACATGTATGTTATTATTACAATTTGGGATTAATATACCAATATTCATTTTAAAAATTCAAAGATTACTCATTAGGCATTCAGTTTTAGTCACCTGAGTTACTCCTGGAAGATATTACATATTTACATTGACTAAAAGGCTCCTAAATTGTAGATATTTTGATTTGCAGCCATCAAATACCCACAGTACTTGAAACTACTCCTGATGGAACACTRAGAAAGGAAGGAATTTAATATCTTTTCACATGGAAACTTTAAACCAGGCTGGTTGAACTGTGGTCAATTGTACAAGAATGGGGCACCAACAGAAGTAGGGGAAGTAGGTCACAGCTCTTTTTTCTCTGCTCCATATACCCTGTCCACTGTGACAGAGAAGTCAATAGTATGATTTGGGGATGAGAAGAAAGTATTTCTTGTTGCTTTAAGATGTACCACCCTCCAATGCTGAATGCCAGTTCTGTGCTCTGAGGATGTATTTACATAAGTGTTAATTCAGATTAGGAATTAATTTTTGAAGCCAATGTCCCATGTGTCCCCACTTACCATATTTTGGTTTACATTGCAGAACATGCAAACTTTATTCCYAGAACAAAGTAAGCCAAAGGTACTCCAGGAGCCCACTTAATGTCACCCAGTGGGCCAGAATGGTCAGGGGAACACTTCCTTCTACCTTATCTCACACCACTGCTGTGTAAGCAAGGGCATCCAGTCCAATCCTTTTCACTGTCTAGATCTTCTACTGCTCTTGCTCATCCCATAAATGCAGATATGACCTGAAATCCCCATTTCAAGCTAGGCTGACCAATTCCTTGAAAGGATGTTGACTCCCTAATTCTTGCCCTTGTGTGTCTGAAGATGACAGACCAAGTTACTGACCTGAGTGTTGCCTGATGTCATCCCTGTGGACAGAAGAAGTCACAAGCTAAAGCACACTACTCAGTGCCTTTAAAATATGGACAAAATCCAGGCTTAAAAATTATCAGACAAAATTATAAAAATAGAAAAACAAATCAACTTGTTTATACTGGTGGAGACTTCAGCTCCCTAAATTCCAGATTTTTCAAGAACTTCCTCCAAAATATCTCCAGAAGACTGCAYGGATTGTAGCTTCCAGAGGCATCCTCAGTGTTCCAAAGATATCACATTTATGTTTTGCAGCAACCCAAATCAGTGTGGCACCTATGGCAACAGGCCAAATCCCATATAATCCCATTCTCTTCAGCAGTTGTTTTCTCAGAACAGATGCTTTAAGCCCACATTAGATTCCATTGAGTGAARCCATCTGTTTACCCTTTTCTGTGGTTTCTTCTTTTTCTTGAACATAAATGTATCTTCTCAATAAAATGACCTTTACATCAATACAAGAAAGTATCCCAATAAYAGCATGTGTCAGCAAAAATTATGATCGCTCCTCTAGCATGGAAGAAGGGTAAGGTTTGATACCTCTTTGCTGCTCTAAGCACATCAACAACTTCAGTCGAATCATATTTTTGTCTCTTTCAATTTTAAAATTTTCTGGTGCAATATCTCACTTCTGTAGCATAAAACCTTAATGCTATCTATCTGACAAGATGACCTTCCTCTAGTTCTTTCATAGTCCACAATACACAAAATCTGACAGAGAAACAGACAGTTTTACAGCTGGTCATTCAGAATCACATCTCAGTGCTATAGTTGCAGCTATCAGCTTTGTCATGACTTCATTTTGATCAGAGAGAATATGACCAGCTATTTATATGCCTTCTCAGAAAACTGGGAACACCAAGATCTGTCACAAGCCAGACTCTAAACATGTTGATTAGTTCTAGTAAATTCTGTCATTGTTTGTTTCAGTATTTGTTTAATTTTCGGAAGGGAGATGTGTGTTTCTAACCACATGTAACAACCCTGAGGAATGTGAGCTTTGGTATTTGACACAATTTGATTTGATGCACTTCATTCCTACATAAATACACGGAATAAGTACTTACAGTTTCACTGATGGTTTTGAGGGGATTATTTGATTGAGGGGAGTGGGTTTGGGTTGTTTGGTTTTTTTTCTTCTTMTTTGATACAGCTGGTGGTATACACCAGTATAATTTATATCTCTTTGTTGCTTAATGTTTCTGGCACTTATTTCTTGACCATCTACCACAAGGCTGGGCAGATAATTCTACCTTATCTGAGAAGATGGAAAGCACTTAGGATCACACAGCCTCACACAGTGAAGCTTTAACTATCCTGCCAGCTCCAAGCATGAAAGCACAGTGGAACTGTTTATACATTTTATGAATTACAAATATTTATGATCATAAGAAGGACCTAGATTCCAGCTGATATATCATCTGTATGTGAGAATCCTTTGACCAACTATGGTAATGCTTTCCAAAATAGAAAGATGGCTACAATTAGTATAGAAATGAAGTGCTTTCCAAGGGATAGTTTTAAAGGCATTTATCAATATAAAATATGGATAGTAAAAAGATATTTATCTGACTGTACTGAGACATCTTCAATTTACTCTGAAAACTATTTAATCAAGAAACACAGCAAACCCTTAGTTTCATATATCATTCATGAAATGGAAAATATCACACTATCCTCAGAGTGCAATTATCTGTTATGATTTGAAAATGGTGCTTCCTAAATCATCTTCATTGTCACTTTTTGCAGTACACACCAGATTTTGGGAAAAGACAACCTAGATTTTTAAAATGTCTCAGGAGAGCTGATTGGCACACATCTGAAGATAATTTGACCAGAGGTTGCACCTAAAAAATAACCATTAATTTCAAAGTTAAAATCAATCTTTAATGCAATAAATATATTTTGAAGTATCTTCCTACTTATAAGTAGAATATAGAATGACATATAGAAATAATATGTTCTATATAGTATATAGAATTCCTAAATTTAAAAAAAATCATAATTTTCAAAAATTGCCATTTTTTCAGCAAGTAGAAATCAAACTCTGCAATGGCCAGCCAGAAATTTCTTATGACAGARCCTTTTAAATTTTTACATATTTCCTTTTTATTCTACTCCCACATGGGTGTAAATATATATAGACATGCACACACAGCACATACATGAGAATTGTTTGAAATGAAAATTTTTAATGTCACAAATGAGAAGCTGCAATCTGGAAAGTTATTAATCAGTCAGAGAAAATGCAATGGTCCAAGTCCTCAAAATACCTCAAGCTCTTGAGTGCTTTGTTCTCTTGCCTTCTTTCTGAATTCAAGTTTGAATAATTGCATTGACCTTGGGGATGTGCCTTTGACATTGGTCCAAGAAGTTTCATGTTTTAATGGGCTATGATGTCATSTGCAACAAAAAGCTTATGTTCAAAGAAAAGGCCATCAACAGTAAAACACTGAAATCTTATGCAACTGAATATAGATTTTGCTTGTACTCAGCAATGCATATTAATACAGCAGTGAATCACTGCAGCCTGCTACTGTAAGCAATACTGCTTTAGCAGGAGACACTTGGAATAAATCTTGACAGTATATGAAAAATGTTTCCATTTTGCTTTGCTTTAAATTGCTAATCAACTGCTTTCTCTTGATTGCTGTTTCCCAGTTATTTCAAGAAATAACTGTATGTTCAAATGAAAATAAACAGAATCAATGTGCTTTTAAAGCTGTTTATGATTGTACATGAATGACACATTAGCTACACTTCACAATAGATGCATTGTAGRGCCTTTTCTTTCTAACTGAAATGTACTTTTCACAGAATACATTACCTGCTGGGAACTGAGCAGGCTGCATATGGATGCTAACCTATGTGCAGGTAGCTTTCAATTAAAAACATTTCATCTAATTAAAGGCAGAGTTGTGACCTGCCTGACATTACATTTTCTGGGTATTAAAAATGCAACTTTTCTTGTTTTGCACATTCTGTCAGTGCTCCTCTAGCTGAGACGAGAGATGATGTCTCAACTCATTATCCTTTTGGTTGCTTTATCATTATGTCTATTCACAGACATAATGATATCCTGCCTTAAAATGGGATTTTTAACTCTCCAAAGAAACTCAGTTCTGTACCTGGCCCCTTGCCTTTTGATGGGTCAGAAAATGAGGCATTACTCATAATGGTTGCTGTTYTCTGTTCTCCTGGTAACTCCCAAACAAAAGCCATTAATATCATGCTAAGAAGCAAGACGTTACTTTGAGGTGTTTAGTGTATGCTACAACATGTTTTTAACCCTAAACTTAAGACCTTTGCAACATAATTTTTTTAGTTTTGTCAGCTGATGCTTTACAAAGTTACTGTATAAGAAGAGCTCTATGTTTTATGGGTAAAGCATTGCACTACATTGTAGCAAGGGGGAGACTGAGCAGAGGGAGATTTTTTAATAGACTGGMTGACATAGAACATATATTTAGGAGGGACATTTATGAGGTATCATTAAAATTTAATTTCTTGAAAAATTGTTGTGGGACAAAAGTAAGAGGATTTTTATTCAGACTCCCAGTTACTCACCTGATTTACTGCTGCAAAAGCGCCAGAAATAATAAGTCCTTTACTCTGGGTAAGGAAGGTCGTGACTAACACCCTGAGCTTGTACATCTTGTGGAGTCCAGATCCTTTACTACCAGAAACTCACCATCCAAGCTCTTCAGGAAGCTCAAGTACAAAAGCATATAGGCTAGTCTGCATTATATGATGACTGGTCTGCATGTTTTCCTTCCAAACATCCATAGGATGCCCAAATTTGGTCAATGTGGCCTTTTAGATAACTATGCTGAATGTGCTGTGCATGAAAACTACCCACCATTATCATTTTCACAAAATGAAAAAAGTTGTAGTGCTGTGAGTTCTTAAAAACTACCAGAAAACAAAGGACATTTCCCTTATTTGTAAGGAACTGCGTCTCAACTTGTTACAGCGTTTATTTGGTAAAGGATATAGGCAAAGATACTCTCCAAAATCAAACWAATTTCTTCCTAATGACTTTTTATTTAACACATCTCAAAACTCTATAAATATTCCATTCTCGCATACTGCGTAGACATCTGAAATAGAAAGCCCTTATTATTTACTCTTTTTTCACAGCACTTGATGTTTTACAAAGAGGCAGCTGTAGATTAACTAAGTGTTAACTAACTTTGATGGTGTTCAAATTATTCATTTGCTCACAAATGTAACTTTCTATTCCGAGGAAAATATCCTAAAATCGTGCATTTTAAAATTACAGCATGCAATGGATTCATGTGTATCAAGGATTATAGCTGAGGAATTTACTACATATGATGTTTAGCATGATTTAATTTCTTGCTGTTTATCCTGGGCATGATTAAAAGTAACAGAGGTTAATGAAAGGTATCAACAAGGTTATTAGTTAAAAAAAAATTCACCTTGTCCAAAAGATACTATTCTTTGGAGACAATAAATCTTACTAAGGGCTTCCTTATTCAAGTTAAACCTTCCCTAAATTGTTGTAATTAAAACAAAAGCAGAAAGTACAGCATGTATACAAATCAGTGGCCTTCTTTTGATGTAAATTTCTAGAAAATTCAGCGATATTTTGTGCTTTACTCTGGGCTTTTCAGGAGCTGCTCCAATGGTGAAATAACCTTTAGAAGTTCAGAAACTTCTCCAAAGTATGCTCTAGGCCAGCTTCTGGCCTCTCTCTGGAATGGGAAGTAATACATGGATACATTAACAGTGAMCATGATGAGGCAGGGAGGGCAGGAGAGAGCACAGAGATCAGCCATACAGCTGCAGCACCAAAGTTGTCCAAGATTCCTCCCTTTTTGAGATCTYGAGGTTTCAGACTGCCACTAACATTGTTGAAAGAGCTGAAGCCCTGAAAGCAGAAAAGTCATCTGAGTAGTACTGAATGCTGTTCATTGTTCTTCATATAAAGAAAAGTTCATGAAAGAAGCAAACATAGACAATGATCCAAATTCTTAAATGCTGCACTTGCAAACCAAAATATACTACGTTTTTCTATTTTCCAAGGAGATATTATCTGCTCATTTAGGAAGCAATGGAAGCTGGACAGCAACTGTTCGAACAAGCAATCTCTAATCAAAATTAGTAATTCATTCAATAATGTTGTGCCAAACTGTATCCCAGATGTTGCTGTTCCAAACTGACTTTACTTTTTGACAGATGTGYAGGACTTTGCTGTGAGCAAAACCCTGACTTCTAATGTGTAGAACAGTTCCTTAACTTTTAAGAGATTTTATATAAACTTGAAACATTGAAAACTATGGAGTTTATTATTCCTTTGTTTCAGGCATTTTGGGATTTTTTTTTTCAGATTTCCTTTCTAATCCCCAAAAACAACTCATCACATACAAGTTTCTGACTTGCTCAGCCCCATGGGGAGCTTTTTGGCTGTGGTTTAGTAACACAAAAACCCCTGAAATTCAGGTGTGGTCTATCTCATTCCACTGTTGACAAGCAGTTTTGCTCCCAAACAAGGATTCATTAATTTACTTACTATGATCCTTTTTCAGTTTTAATTCCTACCATAAGTTTGTAATTGTGCCTGAGCACTACTTTTAGTATTGAGGGTACCAAAGGGAAGAGTGTCACTCAGGAAGGAAGCATTTTTTATATGAACTGTTTACTAGATTTTGCAAGCATGTGCTTAGAGGCTTTCATGTGGCAATTAATTGTGCTTTCACAGGTTAAAGAAATTGATTTCACTCCAAARTAACATGATGGTTCAGAAGATTTAGCTTTTTGCTTATGCAATATGTGCACTTAGGCATGCATCTGAAAAGCACAAAAACTTTTCATCTGAAAATGGTTCCTGAGCTATTAGTTCAAATGGATCTGTTTATCACAGCTGTAATAACCAGTGACACTACTGAGCAAAAAATTCAACTAATTTGGAAAGATTCTGCTAGAAGAGTTGTCCACACTGTGGGGTGCCAATCATACCACATAGTGGGGATAACTCTTCTTTTAATGTTTATTTCCATCATGTTTATCTGGACTTTTTCTTCTGTTGCAGACATCTGAATATTGTGAATATTTTTTATTCTAAATAATTTTTGTATTTCCTATGTAAACCTATACCTGTCTGCTAAAACTGTAAAATACTTTATGTTCATATTTTCAAGTTTCTTTCACTAAAAGCATGCTCAGTAAAGATAGAAACTTCCATTACTTCAATGCAGCACAATTCCACAATAATCACTGAGTGTAGCCAAAAGGTAATAGCTGTATATAGATAGATATTWAAGTAATTCTACAAACAGAGTGCTGTTTTAAAATAGAAGAACAATGAGTTCATCTTTTTCTGAAATTCCATTTTACAGTCTGATCAGTATAAAGTAACAAGAAAGTAAGGAACAGAAATATAATTAAAATATTGAGCCTTTAAGAAATAGAAGTTAAGAAAGAGATGTGACACAGGCAATAGAAGTGGTTGTTACTGTAGAAAACTTCAAAAGAAATAAGAAATCTAGTTTCCCTCAAATTAAAATACAAATATGATATCATATGTTAAGAGAAACTACATTGTTAGGCAATGCACTGTAGACACCCCCTTCATCACTACAATGAATCCYGTATCCAACCCATGTTGTCAGAAGACAATGTCATCTGAAGGATTTCTGCAGAACTGAGAGAAATGGATGGGCTTCTCATGTGAATATACACTCTTTWATGATTCTCAGAGGTGCAAGGGGCTGAACTGGTACTGAGAATTTACTATCTCCATTACAAGAGATGTCACACGGCACATTAGGAAAACAGATTATGTGCTTATACAGCACAGTTTTCTTTTGTAGCTATTGCTGAAAAAACAAGCAAAATGTTTAAGCTCTTTTTAACAGCATGTGAAAGTGCAACATGGGAGGCTCCAGTGCAGTCRCATTATGTTACCTTGAGCTATAATCTTTCGTTCATTAACCCAGAGAGCTTTATATACACGTGTAGGTAATGCCACAGCTTAATCTTTTCACTGGGTGGGAATTTAGGCCATATGGTTTTTAACATTTAGGAATCTGGGAGCAGTTCATACGTAGTTACTGTGCCTCAGCATGGAGGGTCTAAATTGTTGATTGATACTAATTGTGGCTACATGTATGAGCCCCAGTTTTAAACCACATTAGCCCATTTTCTCATTTGCAAGTTATGCAGATTTGCCAAGTGCATGCCACCCTTCCACTCTCAGCAGCAATCACAGAGATATCCAAGGCAGTTTTCAATTAACTTGTTCAGGTACTGGTGAATACTTCATTGCAGAAGCMTGAATCTTGGAACAGAAATTAATGGGTTTTTTCAAAGCAAAAATAGTACCTAACAATTTTTTTTTATTTTTATTTGTCTCTATTTTTCCTATTTTTCACCTCAGATAATCAAGGSTAATACTGAAGTCAGTAAATATATCAAGTCCATTATAGTCACTGTATCTCATTGGGRAAATAAATTTAGTTAGCATTTCCATTTGCAGCATACGGATTTRAGTCTGGAGACAGGAGGTTAATGACACTTTCATGCACTGTAGCGTTTTGTTAAAATCTGGTACGGTAGAAGGAARTAGAACTTTATGATGCTTACTGCGTAAAAACTTAATATTCTCCCTCACCCTCAGCACAATCTGTGCCAGTCAAATATACAGTCCTGTAGTAAGCCAGCTTGACATTAAAAACTCTTTCCTCTCTGATGCTTCAAGCAACATTTTCTTGATGAGAGGAAGGAAAACCAATMAGGAAATGTTTACTATTTTTTCCTTTCTGAAAAGTTCTACCTCAAATTTGCTAGGTTAAAATGGCATGCACCATGTCTGTCTATAAAACAATGTCATTGACATACACCTGAGCAGAAAGATTAGAAGATATCTTCTGGAATTTTTTTTCTTTTTAAAGATCGTGCTGTATTTTAGTTTATTGAGGTGCTAAAGCTATGAAACTCCAGTCTACCCCTCAGGTCAGGAGCTATGTTTGCACAGCAGCAACCTCTGTTGAATTGGCTCTCCTGTTTTTCTGAGAAAAGCAATATAAACAGAAGATCCAATGCTTGTTGCTTTCTTCTTTAATTTGTCAGCACCTTCTGTCCAGAGGGGCTGTGGTGGCAGACAGCATGCTGCATAAAGAGTGCATCAGACAAATTGCATTACATATTATAGCATGTATACTGACATAGAAGTGCCTTGAAAAATCTAAATTATATCCTAYGTCTAAATCTCAGCCAGCAGAGTGGAAATAAGTTGAAATGGATGGTGTAATGGTTTAGGTGTGACAATCCCAAATGTAGTGCTCCCTTCCACTCCCCCCCCACAAGACTCTCCCAAACCAGATAACGCTCATTTGTTCCCCCTAATTCCCCTTCCTCTTCTGGGGATGGAGTTGAGAACTGGAGGCACAAAAGGGTGAAAATTATAGTTTGAGMTGAGAACAATTTCCTGGAAACAGCAATGAGATAAGAAAATGAACACTGACAACAACAATATTGATATAAAAAGTATAGAAAAAGAGATAATTATTCACATGTAAAAATGCTTATTGTAGAGCCTGATTGACCCAACCACAACCACCTTTTGGTGACTGGAAAAAGAAACAACTTTCTTCCCAGAAGGGAGAGAAAAGAGTTCCTTTCCCCACCCCTTGACAATGACATAAGATAGTATTTTTCTGTCCTTTTTATGCCAGTGACAAAAACCTCCTMTCTTATGGGTTACAAAGGCACTGCTTTCTTTAAATTAACTTAGCTCATAGATTTATGTCAATATATTCACAAGCTCTGGAATGCTATAAGTGAGATGACACACTWCTCCTATGATTGCCATTTTAAAAGCTGTTGTGTTTTTACGAGTTTTCAGAAATAACTGATTATGTCAGAGCACAGATAATAATAATGCAATAATGTAACCTTTTTGGTGTTTTCCATATTAACACCAAAAACGTATTTAGAACAACATTATTATGCAAATTTGGAGGCAAAACTATTAAGGAATTCTTTCCAAGAATATGGACATGGGTCCCAAATTAGTTTGGGGAAAATTCATTAATATATGGATGAATGTCAGCAGGACATAGCTGAGAAAGGGAATGTTGCACTTTTGATTTTACATATAAACTACTACAGTATAAGCAGGTCAGTGAAAATCAAACTGAAATTTCTTCTTACTTTAAGAATTAAATGCACTTTTGTTGAATAACTTCATATAAGCATTCCAGAGTTTTGGAAAATCTTGATATTGAGTTTACCAGAGCTATCTTCTTAGGCTGGCATTAACCTTTTTGCTTACATAATAAAAAGAAGAAAACATTTCATWTTGACAGTTTAACCAGYAGAAAGACAAGATTCTGTTACCTAYGTTTGYATTTTCATTGTCAGCTTGGAGCATCTGGGGAGGTGTTAAAGTGACTACCTTTATGTCAACTTTTTTCTTATAATTCTATTTCATGACATCTTTATCTAGACTRGTGTAGAGGAAAATATGGTCAGAAAAACGTATTAATTTGTCAGTGTTTCTGATCATTACCATGTTTTAAATGCAATTTACCAGGAAAAAACAAAGTTTTATATAATACATTGGAAATCATGAATTAAATTCATCTTCTTAATTGCACAATCCTTAYAGTGCAATTTCTGAATAGACAATGAAATTCATAGTTGCATGACTAAGTGCAAGATTTAACAACTTTTTCAATTTATCACAGTAAATTACAATTTCACTGAAGCACTCATTCTAGGTTAATTAAAATGCAAGTTGCCAGTAAATGAATTATGCAAATAAGATATTGCACAAGTCATGCAGTAATTATCAATTCTACATTTATAACCTTATTGATTTTCAATAACTTGCCCAAAATCTTAAATGTGTAATTAAAGAAAAGATTAAGCATTAAGTGGTGAGGGGTTTTGAAAACAAACTAATATTAARTAATTGCCTTTCATTGTTTTTGCAGTGAACCCTTTCAGAGATGAAAATTTTGATATGGTATATTTTGATCATAGCTTTGCCAATCTCAGTTTTCAACAGAGTTAGGCAGATTGCCTAAAAAACAGAGAATCCCTGTTACATAGTCTGTTACATAGTTTTAGAAGAAGTCAGAATGGTGGTAGTTCTTCATGTTAATCACACTGTCTTTATAACTGTATAAGGAAAAAAATCTTAGTAAATTGACAGACTCTGGAAGGAATAAAAGACCATCTTGTTTGCTTCTTTGCCTTGTCTTCCTCCTTGGAAGTTGTGTCCTAGGAAGTTTCTTGTGAGACATTCCAGCCTAAAAACAATCTCTCACTCCCATCTTTTGCAATTTCAAAGGACTGTTGGAAATTTCASAGGAATTTCCTCACCATGCAAATAATCACATCTGGAAAAGGGGCATCTCTACTCCCCCTCTACTGCAGTGTGGAGGCCTCACTCCCAATGCCAAGTGCAGGAGCTCACACAGGACTGTCTAACTTTCTCTCCACCCAGAAACTCAGTTGTAGCCCTGTATCACATCAGCTGAAAAGTATGAGCATGATTTAATGGGCAAACATTTTGAATATTATTAAATGTTAAAATTAGCTCTGTATTATCAGATTGCTGCTGAACTATTTTAGTGCCACTGTCTCAGACACTAATTGCTATTTTCCCCCAGGAGCCCCCCAAATTTTTGCTAGTAATAAGATTTTCTAAAATGTGGATTGCGATGGAGGTGGGATTACTGAAACATTTATAACTAGGAGCGACAGCAAAAGTTATAAATGTGCACACATAAGTAAGAAATAACTGTCTCTTTGGTTAATTAGGATTTAATTACTGTATCACTTCATTAATTACTTTTAAAATGGGTTCACTTTCTTTTCATTGTAACTTCAGGGCATCAGAATGGTATTACCTTTTTCTGGTTTGTATTCCTCAGCCTTCCCAAAGAAAYTACTGCAGAACACAGTGGTACAAAAGGTGAAAAGTCTGCTGSACTTCACACACTTAACACATGTAGAGGTAATTGCTAGATAGCAGTGTGATTTCAGCTGCTGCTGGCTGTTAGCTAAGATTCAGGCAATTATCTGTGCCTGAAAAGTACAGCCTAGTCCTTGAAATATTTTGGATACAAGAGGAAACAGCACTAGATGGTCCAGTCCACCCAATCAGGGCTGCCCCTGACCCACCATCCAGCAGTGCTTTCTGCCTGGCTCCAGCAGCTCCCCAGAGGCTGCAGTGGCAGCAGTTATCAGGGCTTGCTTCTTCTGGGTTTATTTTAGTGTGGGCAAAGCTGCTGAAGGAGTCATTTGTCAATTGTCTTTATGTTCCCTGGAGAAATAAGGCAGCATTACACTTTGTTGCTATGTAGTGTTGCAATAAGCATGAGAGGAAGAGAATTACTTGATTTTATCCTCATGTATAGGYATAGAGAAAACATTCAAAAGTAATGTACAGGTGGGATTCAAATATTGATTATTTCATTTCTTGAACTGTGCATYTGTAAACCTTCCTTAAAATCCAATTTTAGAAATACTTTGATAAAAGTACCAGCAGCTATGTTCAGYCATGTTTAATGTTTACTTGGAGTGTCCACAGAGGATACCAAAATACTGCAAAACTCATGCCTAGTTTGCAACACAAACACGGAACAATCTGGGTGGTTTGTACATGAGAGAAAGTCCTAAGGGGAAGATCCCAGCTGAAGGCAATTGTTGCTGCCTCTCCTCACAATTATAGAGATCCCTTTGGCTAAAAAGGGCCAAACAAACCTTTGAATATCCAGATATTCTAAAATCTTGTCTCCCCTCATCTAAGCAGCCAGGTTAAGAGAGATCTATAGACTGTCTGAGGAAATAATTCCTTGCTCAATCCTTTACAGAGCTTCATGTTCTCTTCTGAAATGCTCTGTAGATGCCCCAGTCCCAAGTACTATGTTCTTTACCAAGATATGTCAGACAGCAAACATCAAGGTCATGTGAAGGTTTCAGGAATAAATGGAGTCTTTTCAGAGCCAAGATATGRAAGTTGTTCAGCTTTAGAATGAATATAAATTGCTTAGAAGGGACTACCAAAGGAGTTGTAAGATAAGGTGGCAGAAGAAATGTGAATTGCAGCCCCAAGTGGCACAAAGGAACTGRAGAAGGTCTGTGAAGACTCTCTGTGAAATACTGTGCTATGTGGAAGCTCCAGGAAAAGCTAAGCATGTGTACTGCTCTGGCAGATCTGGAGGCAAAACTKTCTGATTTCAATGCACAAAATTAATACTTAGGACATCCTAAAAATCACTGTGRTAAAGAGGCAGACAATGAATTTATAAAAGTGATTAAGTCCTCCTAATTGAGAAGATATCTAAACTGTATTGCTYGTTCACATTAAGTAAACAAAACTAACTTCAGACAAAAACCAGGGCCGGTGTTTCAGAAAAGAAAACATTTAAAGAACATTTGACAAAACAAAACTAAACCCTGACAYTCTAACTAAACCACTAAATAMAAGTAAAGAATTAACTAAAATTTGTAACATTCACTTCTTCCATATCTGAATAATGACCTAGTATACTTAAGTGACTACTCAAAAGAATTTGYATATGTAAGTTTGAAAATTAGTGTAACTTTAAAAATTAATGTAATTTTTGCTTTCTTCCATTGTCTTAAAACAAACAAACACACCCTTCCCAAAAAAACAAAGAAACTTCCCAAACCTCAAACCCCTCAGGTTATTAAAAATCCCCTAAGGGACCTGGAATTCATTGACTTTAAAACTTACTTGGTTCAGGGARTGATCTGGGATAATCCAGTGTAAGAACATTCAAACTGCACACAAGGCAAAAGCTTGCTAACAATGAAATGTAATAGACTGTGGAATGATCTCCCCAGGGAAATAGCAATGCTTGATGCCYAAAACCAGACTAGATAAAGCAACAGGAAATACACTGTTGTGCACAACACCACAATATAGTGTGGCCAAGAAGTGGCTTGCTTGCTATTTCTTTTCTCTCCAAAAATCTATATTTCTGTGATATTGTTGATAATATCCATTAGGTAATGGAACAGCAATGACTAYGTAGAAAATGGATAGGGAGGCTTTGTTCTATTTGATATCAGAATGGAAGGCTTTTGGCAGAAGGGAGCAGATTTTCATCCAAAATAATTTCATGAGCTGAGGAAGTTCTGAATAAACCACAGCACATCATGATGTGCTAAAAGCTCACAAGGAGGGGGCTTCAATRCTCCCAAGGTTCAAAAAAATACTCTTCAGAAATAAGAGCTATGCACAATCATTAGAGGTATAAGAAGTTATAGTCRCTGACTATTTTGTTCTGAGTATAGCAAAGTTCTCTACTGATTCTCAAGTATTTCTGCTCCTGGACATTACTGCTCATCTTCCTTTGGCTGAGAATGGAATATTTCAATCTTCTTCATACTGTTCTATAGAACTGAAACAATAGCATCAGCAAAACTGGAGGTAATACAAAAGAAACAAAGAAATCGCTTGCTTTGAAAACTCAATGAAAAAACTTCATAAAAACCCATGAAAGGARAGAAATTTACAACAGAGAATGGCTGGAAATGTCACTTTACTTTAAACTGAACAGTAAAAGRTATTTCTTGCAGGAACAAGAAAATTGCACTGGGACTAAAATAGTACCACTTGGTTTAAACCTGTTGTTAATGACTAGAAGGGTAGCTACAAAGAGAGGCTTGTGACAAGGTACATTTGTTCTGTTGAGTGTTGCAGTRTGAGTGTCTGTATGACAATGTGCTTTTCATATTAGTCCAAATAAATAGAAACATGTTTTCTAACCAAATGGGAATTGGAAATGGGAGAAAGCAAGATATGATGTGATCTTGATGCCATTGAGCTTCAGGAAAAATTAATTATTCCTTCGTTGTAAATTTTTTTATCCTGAGAATCTTTATCAGATGCAACGCTATGTTTGCAGCAATGTCCTGAGGCAATAGCAGAAGAAATTCASTCAGTGCCACAGCAAATGATCAGATTTTATAGGGGCAATTAATTCAAAACACAAACAATAGCATTTAAACAAATAATAAGAAATGATCCAGACCAAACAAACTCTTTAATTAAAAAGCAGCCTTCAGAGAGATGAAGGACCTAGGGAGGGAGAGAATCAAATCTTTGTCAGGAAGGCTAGTGTGAGGAAAAGCAGTTCAAGATAAAACAATGCTTTCTGAGGAATTTTGGGGGTTTGTTTTACAAAATATGTTGAATCCTATCTTCAAACATAAGGATCAAAGAAAAGAAAATTGATGGATGATTTGATAGCTGCAAAGGATCATTCAGCTCCAATTCTCTCTCTGTTTTTTTTTTTTTTTTTTTTTT
>CADDXX010000354.1:784549-825998 GCA_902810485.1 Alauda arvensis
AGAGGCTAACAGACTACACAAAATAAAACACCCACCCTAAAAACCAAACAACTAAACCCAAACATTGATCATCTAGGAAAAAGACTCCGGGAGAGGATTTTGTTTGGATAACCCTCAAGCATCTTTTTGAGAAGAAGTTAGAAGTTCTGTTGGTCTTTTCTTCATCCTTTCAGAGTTTAGTAAGCAAACAATTGTCCAGTTGTTGAGGCCTGACCTACTGTACAGCTGAGTCCATTTTAGCTAGATTAGCAAGTAATGGAGTACTCGAAAGACAGACAAGTACTGGGGAAAATCCCAGTATTAGCAATGGTTACTGGAAGTCATATACTCTTAAAAAAAAAAAAAAAAAAAAAAAAAAAAAAAAAAAAAAAAAAAAAAAAAAAAAAAAAAAAAAAAAAAAAAGCAAAGCTTATAGGGAAATGTAATGAATTTCATAAAATCAGATGATCTGTTGAGAAAAAAACCCAAAACAACAGCACACGACCAGATTCGTGTACTTACCAGTACTTTTTTGAGTCTGAAGCACCAGACATTGCATATGGTCTCTCGTTATTGCCTTTTCCAAGAAAATGGAATGTATTCCCACAGTTTGCCTTTCCTGATGTATCTGCACATCTGTGTTTCAGTAGGACTTTGTTGGCAAAAAGACATTTGTTTTCCCAGRGAGGCCAAATTCAGTGAAATGCACATTAATTGTATTGATTCCTATTCATTTTTCCACCCACTTTTTAGATCAAAACCATGAATCTTACCATGACCTTTATTGAAATTTCAAGGTACATATTCCAACTTTGAGAAATTCCATATGAAAGGCCATGCAGAAGTGACTTCTTGTGTTTCTGGCAGGCAGTAATGGATGGAAACAACAATCTTCAGCCCACTAGATCTTGGAAAAATTGGGTGAAATTTCACAGGATGAATAAATTTGCTCATTTTTTTCTCTGGTGAATTTCAAAAATTTCATGTAAGTGATGGAGTTGTTTGAATTTATTTGATTTCATTTTTGCCAGTTTCATGAGTCTTTGATGATGGGAATATTAGACAACATGAACATGAGTTTCACTACAGCTGTTCAGGCACATCATTGAAATACTTCAAAGGGAACTCTTGGCTGCTTAGTCCTCTTTAAAATGATGGTATTTATTCAAGAGACTCAGTTCTGGCCTTTTTTTTCTAAAAGAAAGCATTCAGTCACATACATGTGTAACTTCACTTTGTCATCTTGAGGCCAATCCTGAAATCCTTTTCAATATTAATCCTGGCAGGAATTTTTATTTTCAGAGGAAATAAAGGT
Organism: Alauda arvensis; assembly: GCA_902810485.1. Lineage (NCBI taxonomy): Eukaryota > Metazoa > Chordata > Aves > Passeriformes > Alaudidae > Alauda > Alauda arvensis. The sequence goes on from CADDXX010000354.1 coordinate 785,844, forward strand.
AGAGTAAGGACATCGGGAAGGATCACTATTGTCTATGTTCACTCACTTTCTTTAGTTTTAGGGGTATTATTTTTGTTCTTTTCCTGGCCCATCTCTCTTCAATCCAAACTTTCTTTTCTCACTAGTTTATTGTTCCAGTCTTCCAAAGAATACCATTCTTGGAGCAGTTTAAGAAAAACATTGTTACCATGCTCAATAGCCAGGGGCTATATAGCACTTTGCAGAAGAGAAAAACAAAGTGTGTTTTTTGCTGACAGAACTAGAGAAGTTGAATTTTCAGCAGTTTGTGCCCACAGGCAAAGTGTACAGTTGTCTTAAGTCCAGTCTTTGGAGCTACAAGAAATCAATTATTTTTTCCTGTGCTGATATTGTGCTTAGATCTCTCCACAGCACTGGAACCAAACTTGAGCTGTTTTACATCTTGTGAATAGAACAGTAATAGCTGTAATTATGTGATATKGAGTAATCTGAGACCAAATTCCTTCCTTGTCTCACAGTATATGAATCTTTATTTGGATTGTAGAATCTTGATTTGTCATAGTTTCCTGATTCATAGCAAGTGAACAGATTTCAAGGTTCTGAAAGCTGACAGTTTTGCTCAGAACCATTGATCAGTACTGCTGCAGAAGGGAGGGACTAGCAAGTTGCTGTTTAGCAACAACAAACCTCACACATCTCCAGGACCAGTAGTCTTGCTACTACGTTTCATACTAATGTCTATTAGCTAGAGAATAAAAGCGTTCCATCTTTTTTTCTTAGGGGTATGTTTCATTGATCCCAGGCAAAATATTGTCAGTTCCATTTTCCTTACAAAGAAATAGGTAAAGACAGTTAATGAGCTCACTGTCCACCCCAGTCTRACATTTCTGGTAAATTCTAATCAGATGCTAAAAGATTACGTTTAAGCATAATCTATAAAAAGCCTCTTTCTGTCTCTTACAGTATCTGTTTTGGTGCTGCAAGTTTTCCTACTGAYACAAAGAAAAGGATCTCAGTGAAACATATCATTGTATTCAAACCATATTTTTGAAAAAGAAAATAAAATTGCTTAAATATCACAAATCTAGTACAGAAATTTTTTTTAAAAACAAACTTTATTGTGTAGCAATTTTTGATCTTGTCTGAGAACACAACACACCTCTGTCAGCAGACAAGAAAATAGAGTGCTGAGATATAGTCAAACAAATGAACACACCACTTTGTTACATTTTACTCTACTCTTCCTACTYTCCAGATTAGTGTCCCAATTATCAAAGCTGCAAATGAGAACACAGAACCAGTTGAGGGAGTGATAGACAAAAGTGTATGAAGCTACAGACATATCTACTAGTGACCTCTACATTAAATTTGATTCTTAATATATTATTGAAAGCTGTTCTACAAATAGGTGYTGTTTTTGTATGATGTCAGAGACTTTTGGTACTTTCTAATTGCAAKGGRTTGAGCTTGAYGAGTAATCCATTTAATTTAATGACATCTCATTCAAGAAGCAATCTGAAAGTAATAACCTTCATTAAGTCTGGAAGTTCTGTCCTAACATTCCTTAATGTTTTTTGCTGTTGATATTCACCTTTGAGTCATCTGTACATACTAAGSAATGTACAATCAATCCATTGATCTAAYCCTCTGAATTTAGGACTTACATCATAACTGAGCTCTTGTGGTGCACAATATCTATCACAATTATGATCAAAGGATGGAATTAAAGATGAGCGACTTGAACATGGAGAAATATGCTCCTACAGCAAATGTGTCCATTCAGATTAGGACATGTGACATGCAATAAACCTGTTCAGCTGTCTCAAAATCTTCATATTTCTGCACTTTTCATTTTGTATCGCGTTGACTGGGTGACACTGCCCAGTAGAATATCTGCAGAAGGCATAAGGACTGAACAGAACTTATAGGCACACTTTTTGAATACGATACCTGAGTGAAAGCTCCAGTGCAGAAATGTTCACTGAAGAATAGAAGAGCCAGAGGTGTGCTGACATTGTCTTATTGTTTTTTAAATGCCTCATCTTCTTCAAACCCTAATTATAAGACCAAATAATTGTCTTGTCTTATACTAAGATAATCTTTATCTGAATTTAAGTGTATACACATATGTATATATATATATATATATACATATACACAAGACCAAAGGATGAAGAACATAGTAGAACTTATTATTGAATAACCCTACAAGTAAGGTTTGTTCATTTTTATTAATCATAGTCTGTCAGCTGCCATGTCTGAAGTCTTCTAATTACCTTGCTGAATTAGCAGTCAAGTGGCATTATTTGTTCTTTGAATTTATGGGGTCCACTTTTAYTTAAATGATTAATGATGCATATTAATCAAGAACTGAATTTCTGCAAAAAACTACCGGCTTGGGAAATAAAGTCAGAAATTAAATTAGCTTGTTTGAGGTGTGTTTGAACTTTTTTCCCCTGAAAGCATGCACTTTACAGTTTCAGATAAATGAAAAAGAGCCTTAATGTCTTTGGTTTTTGTTTATAATGTGAAAACCTTCAAAATAAATGCAGGCTYAAAGTCTTATGGCAATTTGTCTCACAGGTTATGTATGCATTATATATTATATCCRTATGCCAGTACATGCATGAAGTAGATCAGAACATAATTAAATGCATASTTATTGATTTTCTTTTACAGGAAAGGCTGGGATGTTGAACTTGTGCCATATGCAAGAGCAGCAGCATTCCCCTCTGCTGGAAGGAGACCTTCCTCATCCATGTGGGCAAAAGGTTCACTCACTTGAAAAGGCAATGTGATCCCAAGTTTTTGCCTTCTCCCTTTCAGAGTCTTTTGCTCCGTGTGAAATTTTCCATTGATGCAGACAACAGGAGCATGCTCAGATTGTTTGTAAGTATCAAAAGGCACTGATGATATCCAAATTTCTAGTTTTTGTGTTATAAGAATTTRCATCCACACACAAGTATTTCATCTCCATAGTTAGTTGCTTGTCCCTGTTTTTAGCTAGCATTGACTGCCTGTAAATTAGAGTTACCATAGCAGCAGACCATCAGAAACAGCAATATAACTTTGCKTGAYTATGTCAAGACTTTGAGCAGTCTCWTTGGTGAKTGCTCCATCCCTAGAACAGATGGAGGAACTGARTAGACCATCATTACTATAGGAGACCAGGGAGAGGCTCCATCAAGAGCAGTTGACATGTAACCCTCCTGTTCCTCTGGAGCAGCCTGAGTAGTATTTTTGGGGTTTTGGTATTTTCCATGAGTTCTTTTTTCACTTTTTTTTTTTACAGCCTCTGTTCAAGATGGTGTTTGTRTAACAAAGTTCAAGGTTGTCTGTACCTGCCTGGATGTGAAAGTTGATTCATATCAATTTAGCTGATGTCACAAGATCAGATCCTGACCTCAGCTGAACAAGCAAATTGGCTTCTATGTTCTCAGTGACAGGTACAGCACACCCAAAATCCAGCTGAGTGTGGTGAGGAGCRTGTAGGGCTACCAGAGGGGCTTTTGCATCAACAGCAGATGGAAAACAAGGGGAGAAGTGTGGTACTGTGTGCTGTGGGCTTGGGGCCCTGGTCACATTASAGGGAAAAGGCTGAGGTACTTAATGTCTTCTTTGCCTGAAACTTTGCCMCTAGGACTGGCCCTCAGGAGTCCCAGGCCCCTGCCACCAGGGSAAGTCTGGAGCTAGGAAGATTTACCCTCCACAGAGCAGGTCTTGGACTAGACAATACCCAGCACTCCCTGTCAACCTAAACTGTCCTGTGATTCTGTGGTTCTGTGAAAGGTGAGAAAATTTCAGTCTCCAGTGTCTGGAGAAGAGCTGAAATAAAAATAATGTTGAACTTACAAATGTCTAATTCTGAAAGTTTGTCAGTATATCTTGATTTATGTTGCTAGATCTCATCTCTCCATGTCTCACACCTTTTCAGTGCAGTTCTTTCAGCTTGCCTGACAGTTATCACAAGATGTGAAGAGGTTTGCCTTACTAGATCTTAAAAATTTTTTAAATATGGTAAACACAACATAACTCTTGTACAAAAAGGAGTTTCACAGTAAAGAGGATCAATTTAATAAACTATTCCCTACTTCTAATATTTAATKAAATTWAATAAACTATCTCCCACTGTACTGAAGTTTTCAAAAGCTRGAAAGGTCCATTTTCAAAAAGCTGGAGCTGTTTTCCTTCATAATAAAATTTAAGAATACCAACTTCTGATCCACATCTTCCTTACCTACATGAGGAACTGAATGACTTCATATATAGTGACAAAATAAGAGATCCAAAAATAAAGTAAGAGTAAGGAATAAGTCCTGCTGTGGAATTAAAGCCTTCCACTAGATTCAAAAGGCAAAGTGGCTTCAGGCAGGTTCAGCCTGGTGACACAGCTATCTTACAGGATTTACTTTCAGGATTACTTTGCTGATTCAGCATACGGCTCTTGTCTCTCTGGTAAAATAAGAAATACATTTTCTAAATTTAAAACCCTGGCTTTTCTAGAAATGGAAGCCTTTAAATGAGAAATGCACTTTAACTGTTTAGTGTAGTTAATGAATTAATACCATTTAGGTTCTCATGTCCCAGTCAAATTAAAAGATAATTAATTTCTGCATCTAATGCTCTCAGTTCTACTGACAAATTTATTTTCCACTTTCCAATCTTCATCATGAGGTAATGACATTACTGCATAATCTTATCACAACTGTTTGGTTTCAACACAGAAGGATTCCATTTCAGGGATGGAAATTAATAGCCATTCTGTGCAGTAAATGTACCAGCTTAGAATTGCTCTGGGGCCAAAGCATACTCCACATTTGTGAGTTTCAATTGGTTTTCCACAAGRGGTTGCACAGGTCACCATGCACAAATGACAGACATACCTTTTCAGACAGTTTGTCTATCCTTAAACTTTTGAAGTTTCCCTTTTACATTTACCTGAACAGACAGAGGAAAGTGTCACACACCTGCAAATGCTCTTTCTCCCTTAAAGGCTGAAACCTCTGTATTTTTCCTTCTGATTTTTGTACAGTTTGTATTTTCAAAATTGAATTTGATGACTCACTGTGAAAAATAAATACAAAATATCTATTTTATTTCTCCTTCACAGTTTGTGAAGGGAAATAACAATTTGCTACTAAAGAAATGGTCAAGATGTAGGTTTATGGCTGGTTCAGTGAAGAAAGTCTRTTCATATTTCAAAGCAGAAAATGAAAATGAAGTCAACAGGGTTCTCTTTTACTTTTAATTAACTAGATTTAATAACTTTTACTGTATTTTCCGCTCACAACSAATTTTCTTCAAAGGAGGAGATTTTCTGTGTAATTTTTATTACAACTATTATTGTCAACTATTCTGATTATTTCAGTGAAAAATCTATAGGTCTTATCAGTTCACTTGCAAAACTTCACTTGTAAAATTGTCATTTGAAACTTTATTTCTAGCTAGAAGCAGATCTAAAAGTTGCACGAATAATGCTGACTCAAAACAGTGGCCTAGTTTACAGAAGGATGYTACTGCTCTTCAGGTCCCATCACAAGTCACCAAAACTGTAGAATGCCAGCATGCCTCAGAGTGTCCTTCTATTTATAAAATTCCTGGGTCAGCTTTACCTCCTCCCTGATCATTTATCTGGGCATGCAGATGTTGATAACGGCCGAGCAGGAGACCAGCTATGGTGCAGCTGGCACAGCTGGGCAATTTCCAGCTAAACCTCAGGAGGTGCTTCAGTGATGCATTTAGTAAAAACACAGGAGTAATTCTCTTCACAATTCCTCTACAGCAACAAGGTTTGTTTGGAATGAAGCATTTCCTCTCCCTCTCATAAGTAGGAGAGTGAGTMAGGATAGACACTGTTGCAATCAGTGACTGATGGTCAGTACAGCTGGTTTACTATTTTCCATTGTTGGTAAATCCTCCAGTTGAGATCCAGTTCTCTGACAATTTTAAAWAGCCTTCACTTTGACCAGTTCTCAGGTTTGAATTTTCTTTATCTTTAACCATAGRTTTTGGATTTCAGAGTTCATTCATCATCTTATTTTTATTGTTATGACAATTTTATGCTAAAATTAGGCAAATCCTGCTGCCATCATTTTTTTCTTCAAAGTTATTGAACCATTGACTGGAAGATATTTTCCCAAAATATAMTTYAATTACTRTGAAATTAAAWTTTTCCATRGGAATCTTGCYAATAAACTTATGTATGGRAATTTTCTAAAAATATGTAAGCTTSAATGACAATTTATTAGYTTAAATTTTTATTTGACAAACTAAATYTAATTTTTAGTCTGAATTTAATGTTTACCAACATAAACATTCCCTTCTGTGTTRCWTYMAGMCCTCTTTTTCCTTCTAAAGCTAGCYTTTCCTTGAACACATCTTCCATATAAAAAGTGGTTTCCTTTCTGGTTTAAGAGTTTGTTTATGGTGGTTAGAAGGTATGGCTGAATGTGTAACACTAAATTATATAGGAAACACACTGACATGAATGATCTTTAGCTGAGTTAAAATGAAACTTTCCAAAATTTTTCCAAATWCTTCTGTTTCTGATCTTTGTGTCTGAGTAAACATCCAATAATGTGGAAAATAAATGTTTTATCRCTTATTATTTGTCTTGGCAAAAATTGTAATTTRCARCTTTTTGTTTGATTTTGGATGCTTTTCCATAAAGCACACATAAACAATTGATCATTCTCCTAAGATGCACAAAAGGAATGTGTATTCCTCCTTGTTTCCCAGGCTAACCATTATTTCCTTGTTGGCTTAAAATGCTTACAAAACATATGATGTCCTTGCTTAGTACATTTGACTGCAAGAAGTAAGGAATTTTTTTTTTGGACAATGCAGTTCTATAACAAAACAAATGAGCTAAGTTTTCTGTGTATGCATTAAGTCTGAATTATTCAATGGCAAGTAGATCAGTGAGTCAACTACCATAAATGTGCATGATCTGAAAAGGAAGATCAGCAAATTTTAAGTCATTGGAAAGCTGAGCTTGGCAGACACATAGATGCTGATTTCAAAGAGAGATGCACTGGTCTCACTAAATATGAGTGTTGTGTATTGAACATGAAAAAGGAGAGACTTTATACTTGCTATACCAATAATGAATATACTAAAGTGCTTGTTAAGTGATAAAAAATAATTTTATTGGGAAACTAGGATTCAACTTTTGAAGAAGCAAAATAACTACTGTCATTTGTAATTTTGACAGGCCTCAGACTGAAATTGYCTTTGAATTTTTGTATGGTTAATTCACATGTGGAGCAGGAACCTGTGATTTCCCATTGAATTTTCTTATTAAAAAGGAAAGACCTGCCACATCTGTCTTAAAACCATTAACGAATGCTAAAAGGATTTATTCTGCTATTAATAAAAAATATTCAAATGACAAGTTGGATTATAAACTGTTCATGTTTTCCCTGCTTGAAGATAATTTTACTGCTAAATGGTGGGAGTGGGTTTTTTACACCTAAAATACAATTGCCTAAGTCAAAACCAATGCTCTTTATGTAACCTTTATAAACACTGAACACAATTTAAGTGCTCTGAATTTCATTTTGGACAATGCTGACTGTAGTTTTATGTATGTCTACCTTCGTATATATACAATGCATTTATGATATTACTATAAACACACAAAGTATATTACTGTACATATAGGATATCTATATACACACATATAAGACATCTATACACACACATATAAGTAAGCACATGTATATGTATATGTATATGTATATGTATATGTATATGTATATGTATATGTATATAATGCATGAATATGCACACATATGGGCTTGGGTAATTCTTACCTGTGTGCAGTGAGAAGATTTAATAACTTGGTCATCTGAGTCCTAGTTAACCTAGCAAGTCCTAGGTTATTTTTCTGTTYTTACTGAGACAAACTATAATTACAATGGACAATTTTAGGACAACATCTAGGAATAGGTCTTTGGTTTATGTCTAGTGCTGCTTTGAGTCCAGAAAAAAAGTTTTAGAAGCTTTAGTTTGCCTTGTACCTTGTACCAGCAGAGGTGAATGGGAAACATGGAATGYTCTCATGGTGAAATCACAGAGAAATACAAACCAAGCTCAAGGCAACCACCAGTTCATCTGCTCATAGGACAGCTAGTATCTGGGTTATTCCTTGCTGTCTGACTCGTTCTCAAAAGAACTTCAACAACAAAACTCCTCAGGTCCTCCACTGATCCACACCAGTTCCTCCCTACCCCACTGCAGTGAKGTTTTCTTATGTCTGGATTTGTGCTTTGTGTTCCACTTTAAATCCATTCTTTTTTGTTCTGTTCACAAGCATTGTTGAAAACAGGTGTTGCCTTCTCCTTTGTAGTAGCTCTTTATACACTTAAAAAAAAAAAAAAACATCATTCTATTCTTCATTCTTGACATCTTTCAAATAAATGGAAAGAGCACATTGTCTAGGTACCATCTTTTTTATATCAGAGCATTCTTATTGGTCTCTGGGGGGTCTTGTCCTAACCAGTGAACATCTTTTTTGGGAATGAATTCCCCAAAATTGCATGCCTCTCTAACTGATGCCTTCCCAAAGCAAAACTAAAACCCAAGATTTGGGGGTTTTTRTAGATAAACTTCTTTTTTTATAAGATCAATACCTTCTTTATTCAGCTTGTGCTCTCTTCTAAATCTAGATGATTTTCAGAAATAATCTCTAATTGATTGTTCCCTTGTCCTTTATCGTGCAACTGATTTTAGTGTCACACTTTCTGATTGATTTTCAGACTATTTCTTGACAATMTCAAGAATTGTCCTTTGGCATTCTAATTTTGTCCTCCAATAGGCTTATTGTCCTTGAATGATGTTGTTTTGAAATTTTAAAATTTACCAAGATTGTTTTCTGTTACATCATGCACTTCATTAGAGAAAGTATTGGATAGAAGTGTATGCAGTTTGATTCTGCAGAGCCCTATCTGAAAAATTTCTTTGATTTTCATAGAGAATTGATAGATTACTTCTTGCATATGATTGTCTAACCTGTGATGCACAAATTTCAGAGGCTTTGCTATCCTGAGTGTAAAGCTGTTGTCCTGGCTTGTCAAGGTGGTATCAAAGCCCTACTGATGGCAAGAAACCCCAAGAAATCTCCTACTTGTTTCCCATCAGCAAGATTTGATGAAGAGGGGAAGTCTATTATTTGATATGATTATTCATGAAAAATCGATCCTAGTTCTTATTTATTTWTTTTTTATTTTCCAAGTTTACACTCTTTGCTTCAGGTTTTTGCTGGGAAAAAAACTGAAATGTGCCTAACCTGAAATTCTCATGCTACTCTGCTTTCCATGCTAAAGGAAAGTATTTCCTTTCTTTGCAACTGCATGTGGATTTTGCATCTGTTTGTTTGATTTGGTTTGTTTGGTTGTAGTCCATTCTTCCTCTGGCAGCTCTCATATTCCAGTGATTCTACAATGGGGAGCAGGGCTGGCTGGGGGGCATCCAGAAGCAGCACTAAGTTTTTTTCCCCAGTGGAAGGGGTTGCACTCAGAGATTTGACAAACCCCTAACTATCCCAATAATCTCTAAATTTGTCTTCCCTGTTCTACTGAAGATCTTGYTCATTTTCCTCTACCACCAGCTGCACTAATCCTCTAGCCATAAATTTTTTAGGGAAGATCATCTCAAAAAAGATTGTGACATTTTGTTGTTTTCAGTTATCACTTGCAATTACCTCTTTTATTTCTCAGAGGGACTAGGCCAACACTTGCTTCAGACTTCTTACCTTACACTGCTAATGCACTTCTAAAGCAGTCCTTGTTATTCCTGGCATRGCTTGCTAAATACCTCTATTTCTGAATTTGGTCTTTTTGATTTTGTCTCTACCAGCTTGAAATATTCCTTTACAATCCTCTCAACAATGTGATCTGATTTCTACAGTTTGCTCCCATCTTGTGCAGTCAGGTCAGTGAAGAATTTGCAGCTGAAACAAGATGAACACCTATTGTGTTTCTCAATCTTTTCCTCTGCTGTGACATGTTGTGTTTATGTGATTAATGTGTCTTTTAAAGTACTAGCCTTCCTTAACAATTCTTTCCTTTTAGAATTGCTTTTTAGATTAACAGCTCTCTGCACAGCAATTACTTAAWAAATAACTACAAAGATTATTGCTTACCCAAAAGGACCAGTACCTACGCAGAGTCTTCATGACATTTGTTACTCATTAATTTTGACAGTTATAATTGCTAAGGGTGGATATTTTGAGAATGTGCAAAAATTAGAAATAGGAGACAAGTTCCAGAGAGACAGGCAGCCTGTCTTATGGATCATCACTGTCATGTGTGTATGGATCATACACACTGTCATGCACCATGATACCAATGTCAGTATCAGCCTTAATGAAGTTAAAGGGGTTTCATGTACAAATCAGCACAGGAAGGATAGAGTCTAGATYACACTGAAAAATATATGTAAGCCTGCAACAATATTAAGGTAGGGATTTTACCCCTTCACTCCAACCAAGCAGGATGTGTGCTTCTACCCTTAGCTTAGGCTGCTTGTAAAGAATAACTTTCTTGAACAAGTGGAGGACAATTTACTCACTGATTAATAATTTTATTCTCTTACTTTTAGAGTTAAGGGGACCAGAAATATAGAAAATTTTCTATTTTTTTTCTATAATTTACAAATTTCATTTTWAAAATGAAATTTAAAAATACTCCAAAAAGAGCTTAAAACCAGTTCGGAACAAAAGGGGAACATATGAAAACTGTTTACAAAGTGACTGCATTTTGCTTTCTTAAATCCAGTGGCATTTTGATTGTTGGAGAGGCCACATCTACTTATTATTTTCTTTCTTTCCCGTTTGAAAAAAAAAAWGCTGAAAATCTGTTTATTGTAAATGTAAACACTTTCTGGAGTCTGAAGTTCTCTGATCACCTGATAGTCTCCTGAGAAACAATAAAATAAATATGTCTATTTTGGTTTTTTGATTTTAAAAAGAAGAAATAAAAGACTGAAAACCATGACACATACTATGAGTCAAACATAAAACTGACTAAAGAAATTTGGGAAAGTAAATATCGTATCACTTATGAATATTAGCTCCTCTTCATTAAGGAAGAGACAATGAAATGTCCTTATTTTTAGCACTAGAAAATTTATGCTCAAAGGAGGCATAGTCACCATTTATTTTTTAGGATGCACATGTTCATTCTTTGCATAAAATGAAGACCAAATTTCTWAGGCCTACTTAAGAAAAACTAAATGCATTTTAAAAATTCTTTTGTTAGAGRCATGTTTAGTTCTAAATAGGAACAGATATTAGCACATTTGAAAAATATTTTCACAGACTGCTTTTACTTAATGGAATCCCAGCTCACTTATGGACCAGGAACATATTTGTGTATCTGTAAGTCTTATTTATTTAATTGTTAACATCTTACAGGAATTGCAATGAGACATGCAAATCCAGCTCAGAGCACACACTGAGATTGCAACACATCAAGTTAGCTATGCTCACCTGAGCATAGGCATAAAGTCAAAGATCAACWGTCAACACATTGGTAAATGTAATGGAGACAGAGGAAATAGGATTTTGCTGATCTGAACAGAACTCTAAGCTACCTYTTGTCACACTGCGGGTAATTTAAATATCCTGACTTGATTCTCTACTGCACTCTCCATATATTCTCTCATAGTTTGATCTGCCTYCACTCCATGCCTTCATTTTCAGGTGAAAAACATGTTGAAATAACAAAATCTTGGTAAATAAGAGTCAATCATGTGAAGTAAACTGCACTTTTGGGACTGAATTGACTTGGACTCAGATTTTTTATCCTTTGGGCTGCTTTTATCTCCCCTGTTCATGTGCTCAGTCATCTTCTTTATGACTTTTGTTTACCATTGTGGAAGGAAAGCATGAAACCTCATGCTGGTTGTGCTCATGACTCAGGAGTGTGTTCTACTTACTGAGGGATGTCTCCTTTCTGTTCCCCCATTCTGAAAGCAGAATGAGAAATCCTGAGAGCTGACAGCCTTTGTGTAGGAGAAAAGACCCATCTGCACCTACTAAAATAATATTCCCAGAGTCATTAATATGATCAGCATGTCACTGCTGTRTTGAAATGCCAAACCATGGTGTTTGGAAGACAGGGAGAAGAATCCAGTCATCAGTTATGACTGTTGTACAGATTTACATCCATGGCCTGTATTAAAATTMAGTTGTTTTAGGGCCAAGCCTACTTTGCAAAAGGTCAAGCCTTTCTCCTAGTGAAATGAGCAGCTGTACTCATATGTCAGGGATGACTGTGAGCATGAATATTAACTGAAACATTMGCTCATGTGACTTGTCTRCACAGAACTATTGCAGAGTCTAYCAGCAGCCATCTATTTCTGTGTGGGAATCAGTGCTACAGAGGAATTTAGGTCATGTGTGCCCATATAATCCCAKAACTTTTTAGGCAGCAGTCATTTCATTTTGCAGTATATCTTAATCAGGTTTTCTGGATAAACTGCAGAAGAATTCTGTATAACAATTTTATTATGCAGTAATACTGAAGATTTACAGTTCATGAGCTTATTTTTATCTTGTTTCTCCCAACTCACAGTTACTTATACACAGCACATAGCTGCAACAATTTTCTGTGCAGGCCCTTAAAATAAAATTTGAGAATAATGCTATTGTTTATGCRTTTATAAGTTTTTCCTGGAAGATACAGAGATGCTTGAGATTTCTATTGAAAGCAGAAAATAACCCATAAAGAGAAATTTCAGAAAATATATCCTTTCTAATGGAAAAGTCATTCAGCTTTAGATGATTATTTTTATTTAACAGTTACTTTGGGACCATTTACATAATAACATCTTTCATTAAACTAGAAAAACCTCAACGTGTTTTCTTCCTGAAAAACCTAAAAATAAACATGTAACAAATAAAATTACAGAACAATATTCCTGTTCATTCATTTCTTTTTTATATACATAGTCATAAATTAACACTTGCTGGGAATGCATTTGGAYGTGTTAATTTGGGGGGCAGAAACATGATAGAAACATGAAAAATTAGCAATGAATGATCCGTGATTCAAATTTGGATCGCTCCACTGAAATCAAGCAGATATGTAAGCCAGAGGACCATGTTTATCTATTAGAAAATAATAGAACATCTTCTCTTGGGGAAAAACAAACACAGCTTTGTTTTTATCACACTCATATGAGAAGGTCTTCTAGGTTTTTTTCTTGTTGATTGAATGACTGTGGAATATGGGTTCTAGACCATACTTTTATTTGCAGTAATGTTCAGGGTGTCCCTGAAACAACTAATCACARAAAATATGAGGATCACCTCTACTGTGAGGTGAGGCAGCTCTTCTAATGTAAGAACAGTTYTACCATTGGAATTCCAAGAAAAGGTCAAATGGTCAAATTTTGGTTGATGAGGTCTACCATTTCTAATCTTGGAGCAACACACCTCTGCTAAATTTCAGTAAGACAGCAAAGTACTCCTTGCAATCAGTCTCACAGTGGGAGGAGGAGGAAGTAACAATCACCTTATTACACAACTCYTGCTCATTTAACTTAACTCCTGAAGATAATGTCATTATGAAAGTCATACATATGGTACTTGACTATTTTACAGTCACACGTCTCTTATGAAGGCCCCAGATGTTGACATAAGAATGTTTCACATCTTAAAAAGACATTTCAGCTGTCTGACAAGCACAATTATGTTCTTTGATTCCTACAAAGTCTAAAGGGAAAGATTTCCAGGAAGAAGAGATGCTATTACTGCCTGTGCTTTATAGGAGTATGAGCCTCTCTTAATAATGACAGATTCTCCCCACCTGTAGCTGCTGACTTGATTGTCACAAAATGTGGAACCAGACCAGCAAATTTCTGAGTTTTCCCTCCAAGATAAGAAAGCTARCTAAATGTCCTTCCTCCCTCAACCAACTATTTGCTTCCTTCTTTAAAAAGCCTAAATGGTATTTAACTGTCTCTATGTACCATGACAGTAAAACACAAAATTAAGTATGAAAGTATTTAATAACGAGTTTGTAATTAAATCAGATTTTGTATGTCAGCAATTGAATGATTTGCTAAAGGACAGCTCTTTGAATTGATGCTTAATGCTCATCTAAGGACAAAATAAGTTTTGCAATATAATTAAATGAACAGATGTGTAATCATAATATTATTAATATGTTATCCTTGTAAAAATATTTTAGTATTGCGTGCACCTAACAATATAGCTATGGCAAGTTAATTAGATTTCAAGTAAGTTTCTAACCATGCTAATTCATATTTTATAAGAATATTAATTAAAAATGACATGCTATAGCTTCACTATATTGCTATATTTTATACCAGCTCTGACTTAAAATTAAACAAAGCAACTATAAAGGACTAGAAAAGTGCCAGTAACCATTTCTTGCTAATATAGTTTAAATTATTTTGCAAATGGTTTGTCGTTTATATTCACTATATTCACTATTAAATTCACTACATTTTGTGAAGATCTCTCTTTGGGAGTCAGTGTAACAAACAAATTTTCTATGCAAATTTAAATATGGAGTTGACAATGGAAATATATATATATCAGGGCAATTTTTTTGCTCTCCTTTCATTCACAAGAGAGAATTAAATTATTAAAGGCAAGAGTTATAGAAAATAATGAAATAAYGGACCGATGGGTATTTTTCCTTTAGGTCCATGGTACAAGTCACCAAATAAAACATTCTTTTAATCTATCAATTAATCTAGCTTTTTAAGCAATTATTAAATTATTCCCAATGCTGGGCTTAGCTCAGCAGCAGTAAATGTTGTGCAGGTATTTCCATTCATCACTGTGGCACAGAAAARCCTTTTTTATTGCTAGATGCAATACTTAATACTATTTTATTACATTCTTAGGTGATAAAGACTCAATAAAGTAAGGAATTCATCACTAAAATAAAGAACATACAAATTCTTTAGGAGAACTACAGTAGCTCAACTGCATCCTTCAAGATGTCCATTTTGATCCATGAAACTAAAAATCCTTTGATCTAAGTCAAGTAGGATCCTTGTTCTGGAGAACAGCATGAACCTGGAGAAGAGCAGAGGGCCGAGTTGTCTCTTTTATCAAAATTATCAAAGGTTCCAGGTAATTCTACTTGTTACTCTGAACTCCAAAAAGCTTGGCCTACACAGATGCTCATTTATTTTCCAGGTCAGCATTCAGGGTGTGTACATCTAAGATGCCAAGGCTTCTCTTCCTGTCCTGCGTTCTGTGAGGACCATCTCACTTCCTGAGGAGATGCCAAACCTTTTTACAATTGCTTTTACCTGAGACTTCTTCAGCAGTTTCCTTCTAGACAACACTTTCTGCAAATTTCAAGGTGAGATAGTGCAGCCCATTTTTCAAATGTTGCCAGTGCTTTGACTTATATTGCAAACCACAGTCCACATAACTCCTTGCTAATTTGTGAACTCTGATTTAGCAYGCCTTGCTTGATTCCTTGTAGCATTTTTGTCCCCTGTTATGACCTCAATGTCAGGATGCTATTTACCTTCTATAAGCTTCAGACTGAAATAGTAAGTTATTGAGCTACTYCATTTTTCCCTTCAGGGTCTCATTTTGCTCAGCCATCAGTCTGAGGTACAGAAACTAACTAGTTTCATTTTGTTTTTGAGATCTGTCCCAGATTTTGCCCAGTTTAGTACTAGAAGTTCCTATTATCTAATGTCTCTCCTTAGTTTAGTTTCCATTAATAGACAGAGGACAGAAACAAGAAACACCAACCTCACCAATTTTTAATTTTTTCTTTAGCTTGCCCATCAGTGGTTCTATTTTGTTAAGAACCAAAGGCTGCTAATGACATTATCCTTCCTCAATAAATTTCTCATACATGTAATTTTTTCATTGCTTCTGTGCTTGCTATCTGTCAGGCTTTGCAGTCCCTCTCTTTGTTCTCTTTGCTYCAGCTGAAAAGCTGCCATTAAATGAAGCTATTTCCTCAGCTGTGCTTATCACTTGGTAAAGAGGTCTGTTCCACACATCCCTAAAGTTTATTAGATATTCTAGGTACCTTTCAGTGTTACACAATCTCACACAGACAGCACTGCAGGGAAGAGCCAGGACACAGGAAAGTGAGGATTCCCCTTTGTTGATGCAGAAGAATCTTACTTCTCTTTACCCCACTGCTGCAGTATTGTGTGCTGGACTTCAKTCAGTTAATTGCTTCTCTTGCTTTATAAAAATATCTATATTTAAAACTTTTGATATCTACTTTTTTCATTTTCCAATTAGAAAGTGATACAGTTACAATGTAGTAATGCAGTTATAATGTAATATAGTAACGAAAAAAAAAGCCTGAGTGTCTTAGAGTCCTTTTTTCCAAGCTATATATATTTTATGCACGGTACAGGAAAGCTTGTGCAATAGGGGCAATGAGTTATTCAGTTTGAAATGCCCCAGTGTAACTCCAACACCCCTTTGCAAAATCAGTCAGTGGAAACTCCAATGTAAGGTTGTAACTTGCACATGCAAATACTTTATTTATTTGTGTTTGTGCAGAAAAGGTATCCCACAATTTTGTTCAGAAAAATGATAGTGAATCATGCCTTGGCTATTCATTTTATTTCTTGCAGACAGACCATCCAGAAGCATTAAAAGTTCAGCAAGATACTACATGTAGAAAAAAAAATTTCAAAGGAGAACATTTTACCAACAACTAGAAAAATATCTTCTAGTTTTCCCCTTAAGGTGCCTCAGACCACTTGTGGCTATTAAAAGATCAGCAGGTCTGTAAAGAGAGAAAATTGAAGAATCAAAAAAGTCTGCTGAGAGTAGCTTTCTTACAGAACTTTGGTTTTGTACATGACAGGAGTCCAGATCAAACACCACTAAGAAATGCTAAAGTACCAGTAATAAAAGCCCCCTTTTATACAGGTTCATGTCCAAGGGATTACTGCAAAAAGGAGCTCTCTGGTGCCATTCTGCATCAATACCTTTCCTGTTCTCCCAGGTGCTCTGTTTGAGAAATACAAGACAATAAATTGCATCCTCCTAAGCCTCTACATCTTCTTTGGGCACCATGTGGTTTTTGAAATCTGCTGATGGAGTGTAGCACAGTGAGTAGCAAAGTTCAGKGCTGTAAGAAACAAATGCCACCTTTTGAAAATGCCTGGATGGGAAAAATATTCTGCTTTTTTACTATCATCTAATAGCAAGTGATTGTTCRTAGTGGAAACTAGGCTGTAAGCTTTTGCTATTAATAATAGGGATTTTCACAAATAAAAGCCCCTGGAAAATCCATCATCTTCATCAGCCTTTGCTCCCTCTAGTAGACCACCACTATGCTGGGATTGTGTCCACTCTAACAAAGCTTCAGCCAAAATAATGCCACCCAGCTCCAGCTATAAGGGGAACAATAGGATGAGGCACTTACTCTCTTGTTTTCTCACCTCTGCAACCCTTAAAGCACAGATGGCATTCACTCCTGTATATTACTTCTCTTTTAAAATAATACATTTCCTCTTACAGTAATACATAGAAACAYAGAGTGGCAGAGAGATGTCCAGCAAGAACAAATAACTATTGAAAAGAGCAGTMAGTATCACTTACTTACCTCCAGCTTACTTTTGCCAACTGGCCTGAGGTCACAAAGTTCTACTCATAAAATTTGAAGTTTCTTCTGAAATGGAGAGGTTTTGTTTCTTTCTTTGGAACTTGCTTTTAAATCATGAAGATTGTTGGTTACTGTGGTATGAATACTTGAATGAAATTATTTTATGTTGYACATTAGTGCAGGGACTTTCCTCCCAACATGGAGGGTTACTGGTAAAATATGCAGTGAAATACACTGTCCTGAAAACCAAAGTAGAAGRGGGCTTACAAGTATTAAATCTGTTAAACTTTAAAGGTTTCTCTACTCTTCTAATACTGTAGTGGTTTAAATTTTTTTTGAACAGTTCCAAATGGTGATGTCCCAATGTTCATGTATTCTGAGAGCTGCATTTGGTTTTGCTTAGGCTGGAATATTTTATCAGATCATTGTTTTGGCCTCAAAGGTAGTACTGTGAAAACTTACAGACAGCATTTCTGTTGATGAAATGGAAGCTAAAGGAAAGCCATCGCATGGAGGCCAGCCTAAGCCTTTGGCATCTTGAACCACCAAACAAGTAGAGAAAAAGGCTGGCTTTTAGTAGTTCTCCTTTTTGGGGGGTTGGGGTTTCTTTAGTACCAGTTTGGGAAAAAAAATCCTGCAGTTTTATGTCTGAAACACTGAAAAAATGAATGTCAACAACATAACTGAGAGTAGTTTGACCTAATTTATAACTTTTAAATATTGGCTTCACTGAAGTTCTTTATTAGTATGCAAGCCAGGTTCTCTTATCATTTTTACCCTGATGCTTCTGCTTTCATAAATCATATATCAAGTTGATAAAGAGAAATTCAGCATGGCCCTAGGAAAATTCAACAGGTTGTCAGCTATTTCTTATTCAATAATTTATGAGAACAAGATGTCTCCATTACATAAATAATTCCTTTGCATTTCATTCAATTATGCTGTTATTTTGATGCTTACTATTGAGAGAAAATGGCTTTTGAAGGACAAAGTGGATGTTCTGGGTTGAAATATTTCTTGAACTCCAGAGACAAGTGATATGTTATTAATAACCATCTGTAACACAGAACCTCCACATGTAGAAAAATATATTCTTTATAGAATTAGCAAGATGTGATGTGAACCCAAAACCCAAACAGAATAAGTCAGAATTTTTTTCAAATGCATGCCCCCTCCCTGGAAAAATTGGATTTATTGAAAATCAGACTTGCCATTTATATTATGTGTTGCAATTAGTGGCAGTGGGGCAAGTCTGACTTTAATACATAACTAAAGATTACCAATTAACAAAAAAGAATCTCTTCCTCCTTGGCTACATATGTAATCAGAGGATAATGGGGCCTCTGAAACTGATGAAATCTTTGCCTGTTTTTAACAATCTCCTTATTTCCTTTTGAAAGGGGCAGCTGATACTTTGTGCAGTCCATCCCTCTAAAAACTTTGTAAACCTACTGAAATATTTTTTTGTGATTTTTATATTGTTGACAAAACATGCAGTCATCAAAGGCTGCAAGGTATATGGAATAGTAAATCTCATACAAGCTCGTTGAAACAGTTCAAAATTTGTTACAGCATTTAACATGTTTTGGTAGATAAATTATTTGGACTGAACCTAAATACAATTGAGGACACATGTGGCTTTATGCAGCCTGCAGTGGGAATTTCACTGGTGATCCCAAAGTTTTCAGAGAAGGGCATACAGTGATTCAGTCTGTGCAGAAAAGGGGTGAGTTGGGGAAAGTTAAATCCTTTTAATGGTCATTTTGTCTGTAACCTGATGTACAATCACTGAATCCTTTCACCTTGTATTGTCTTAATGGTGATTATTCTGTGCACAGTGTTGTTCTGATGCATTAAATTTTATCTTTCATATTTTCCAGATTCTGTACTGCATTAGTATATAACTCTGAACTTCATATAAAGTGTTTGCAAGTTCTCTTCACAGTTKAGTTAGACAAAACAATCCTTTTCCAACCTGAGAACCAAGCACACTGTTACAGCTTCAGGCCCAAAAAGTATAAACAAGAGCAAACTGGGAGGATGGGACTTCACAACCTGAAGCTGTAATTGAGCAATTAACCTCCATATGTAAATGGACCAAAATTTAAAAGTGTGAAAACGTGTGATCCATCGTCCCTCCTGGGTGTAGCCTCCWCTAGGCTCTTGTACTGTCCAAGACATATTCTTTGAAGGTCTTTTTGATACATACCCACTTTATTCCCTTAACACTTAACACTGTCTAGCTTCTGTTCTAGGTGGCCTCTCAAGGCATCATTTGTACTGGATCAGTCCCTTAATTTTTTGTTGAGTTAGCATGCCAACACAGGAAAAACACACAAAAAGCTACTGGTGTTGGTTTCCTTTGAGCTCCTTACCAGCAGAAAAACAAGTTTCACCACTCTTTTTGATTTGGATATTCAATAACAGCTACTTCAAATTTGTCTTATTTGTGCTGGTGAGGTCTACCTGCTGACATTTCCCAGGTACTTATTCCCATTTTATRTTATTTTTGCTAAGGCTTGTGTTCTGAAGCAGGGGTCTTCATATGTTCCCTTTACTTCTGTGTTCTGTTTCTTAGTGGATCATTTAGCAATGACTTTGGCATTTTGGTGCTCTAGGTGGATGAYTATCACATCATGGCATTGCTAGAGTGAATTTTTCTGAATAACTSTAATCTCTGAATTATGATATAATCTAGTATGCAATAGGAAATACAAGAACTACAGGTTCGATTTGCCTGGAATGTATATAGATTATTGATAGCAAATGTGCTGTATGCACCTCAAAAACAAGATGCTTTTAAAATGTTTAATCCAGTCTGAAGTCTGATTCTGACTTGCTTCTAAATCCAAAGAATTGCAAGCCCTGTTCATGTCATCTGTTAGCTACTGGATGAATAAGCATCTTTCAAAAGTTTATTGTCAACAGACAGAATGAGTTGATAGCTTGCATTAGCATGCTGYCAAATTTACTTATTGATTCCTCTAGCAGTTTAGTATATGCAGCCTTGATTTGCTCTTCTGTTGTCATGGTTTTGTGTGTCTCYGTTCCCCAAATTCACTACTTTAGCCAATGGCATGTTTCTCCTTCTATGATCTTTTCAAAGTATTCATCAGCACATAGCAGATCATACCCACTGCTTTTCTGTTGTAACTTCTAAGTTCATCAGGTTTCCAGATAGCTACAAATATTTTTTTTGTATTCTGCATTCCAGAATTTGTATTTTCTGCATTCCATATCTGAGATCTCACATTTGGATCCCATTAACAGGGCATAGCTGTTGAACTGTCACACAACTCTGTTTCATATCACAGGTAACAGGAGAAGCACRCAAAAATATGAATATGATGGCCAAAGATACGCATCATAAAAGCACATTTTATGTCCCTTTAATAGTAATATTTTGCCTGCTAAGTGTAGTGCAGTGAAGATGAAAGATTATTCATCGTATTGTTAAGCTGATATCTAGAGCACTTTAGGTGGACATCACTCTATCCCCCAGTAACTATATTTATAGAATCATAGACTATTAAGTGTTGGGAGGAGCCTTAAAGGTCGTCTAGTCCCAAAGCCTGCTGCCATAGGCAGGAACACCTCCCACTRGACCTCCCTTARATGCTCAAAGGCCCATCCAGCCTGGCCTTGAACACCACCAGGGCATTCACATCCTCCCTGGACAACTTGTACCAGYGCCTCACCRCCCTCACAGTGAAGAAWCTTTTCGTAATATCCAGCCCATATTTGTCATCTTTCAATTTATACCCATTCCTTCTTGTCCTATCACTRCAGCTCCTGATGAAGAGTCCCTCTCTAGCCTCCTGGTAGGCCTCCTATGGRTAYTGGARAGTTGCTGTGAGGTCTCCACTCMACCTCCTCTCTTCTTCAGGATGAACAGCTTCACCTTTCTCAGTCTGTCTTTGCAAGGGAGGTGCTTCTGTCCTTGCAGAATTTTGTGGCCCTCCTTTGCAATTGCTCTGACAGTTCCATGTTGACTGATTCTAACCATAGAGTTCTGCWTTTGGTCACMTGAATGCCATTTMTGATGAATTTAGATTAGGAACTGATTGKAATTACAGATTRGGTGACAATAGCCAGACTCCAGTTCTCCTGAAGGGTTTCCCCCATGTTCTGAGGAGAGTTTTAAGAGTCCAGTGCTGTTTGCCCTGCAACTGCTAACTGCAAATAGGCCACCAGCTGTACTTTATTTGTGCCTCAGATCTCACAACACTTAGGCAGTTTACAGCTGATGGAGTTGTGCAGCCAGTGGTGAGTTCTTATGTTTGCTCAGGCTGCCAGACACCACGCATGCTGATGTGAGAGGTAACTGCCAAATCTGAATTTTTGCCTTTACTGATGTAGATACTAATGAACTATAATTACCATTTGGCTTTCCATATGTCGCTAAAGAATTTGTGTAATTAACTCCATATTTAAGTATGATTCATCTATGCAAAATTAAATGTGTCTACTGGATCCAGGAGCCTTAGGATTCCTCAGGATTTCAATTGCTTTGCTAATTTGTTCAAGGTAGGGGGTTATGTTAATTTTGCAATGCTTTGTATAACCTATTTCTTTATGATTTATTTATTAATTTTTTTTGTTTATCATCTGAGAGTGTACTTAGAAGATACATTTAAAAAAAAMCACAATTTAAAAAATTAAGCCAAAAAATTGTCAAATTTGCTCCAGTTTTGATACTTATAGATTYTGAAAGTCTTAAAGTTTGCTGTAAGTAATTCGGATAGCTGTTCCACAATACATATTCTTTTAAAATATGAAAAAATCCCCAAACAAAAACAAACAATAAAACAACCCCCCCCACAATAAGTAACCAAAAAACCTCACCACAAACTGTCCCCCCCCAAAAAAACCCAAACTCCTCCAACATTTTGTAATGCTTATCTGTAACATAATATTTAAATTGTACCAGCTTGAAATTTCAAGTTTTGACTTCCTGAAAAATTTTTAGWTCTTGCAAATTCTTTCTGAATGGACAACTACTAATTTGACTAGTGATGTCTTCATTTGGTCACTGAATTGTCCTTCTCAACACTAATGAGGGTGAAAGAACCATGAGAGGTTCAAAAAGAGAAAAAACTCTTTCTAAAAACTGCCTAGCAAACTCAGAGAAATCATGTTACCTCATGGTCTTTAGCCATGTGATTACCATATGTGCCATCTTTCCCAGATCATAACATTTCCATTTTTCCTGATTCAGTTGTTCTGAGTTGACAGAGGAGCAGCTGCTGAGTTTCCTTGATTTGGTTTCTTTCCTACTCACACTCATACATCATACCCTGGATTCAAATAGAAGATCATGGTAGCTTCTCCAAAAAGCATACGTAAAACATGTTGCTTAACTGTGACATTTTTGTTTTGTCTCTGTGATCATATGCCCCAGGAGGAATGAGACTATAGCCATATACATCCTATGCTACATGTAATCTATCGAGAATGAATAATTACCAAAAAGTCATCACTTGTCACAGCTTGAAATAATGAATTTCTTTACTGAGACTAGTGCACTCTTTGAACTTCATAATTGCATGCACAGTTGCAGAAAATAGATTGCAGGAATGTGGAGAGCTGTATAAATATTGCAGCAGTGTTTTGTGAACTGGATATACTGCAGGACCAATGAAGATTACAGGGCAGATGAAGCAAATCCACTTTCAAAATCCACACATGCTGCTCTAGTGACAGGCTGAGATGTAGCAAATCCTTGAAAAAAACTAAGTGTCAAGGTCAAATTAATGGTTCCACCAGAATCTATTCTATATTTTATCAGAAATGATGGGCAGTCCTATGAGTAATGAATACTAATGAACAACTAATTTTTTACCAATAAAGTAACAGATCAAAGGTAAACACATGAAAAATTCTAGTTGTGCAAATTATTCTTCACAACTTTCATAAAGTAAGAATTCTTAACAATGAAGTAACAGCTTCACCATAGCAAAGATGTGGGATCCTAAAATTTTGAAATACCCTAGGAATTAAGATAAATAAGCAAAGAAGAACAACACTCCACAAAATCTGAATTACAGAAARATGTGCAGAGTTTGTAATTTTTTTCAAGCATTCCCAAAGGTAGTGTAAATCAAGTCGTATTGAAAAGGMAGCCTCAGTAAATGTGTGAGGCATTATGTGAGTAGATTCACATTCTGACAAATGTGGAAATACTGTCCATGTTACACTGACAAGCTCTGTAACTAAATGGTGATCAGATTGAATCACTGTAGTGTGGAGCAAATTAAATTGGGGAACTTGAAGGAGACCTACCCATGTGTATATAAAGTACATTTAACAGAAGGAACTCTCACTGAGCTGTTATCTAGACACTTAGTGAGGTCTTGCTGTAAACAAGAGGGCAGCAGATGACTGGATTTATTTAAATTARAAGTCAGAAAGAGTGAAATTCAAATGGCTGAAGCAAGGGCCAACAATGTACCTCTATTAGCAGAAGCTGCWAGTAGAAACTTTTTATGGGAAGTCTTTTTTCTTATTGCATCTCATTCTGTGATATGGGCCACTTGTAAGTATTAATTCTGTTATTTCCACACAATATTGCAAATGTTTGTGATTAATATGATAACATCGCCTAAAGGTGTTTGGTTAGACTGAGGGAAGTGTTGCCAGGTACATCTACCCTGAAATACAGGCACCTCTCATSAGAAAACAGTGAATGTGTTATCCTGGTTGGGATGGGTGACCATCTCTCTCTGCCCACTGCCGATTTTGCCATCTCAGACACTCCTGGGCAAATGAGACACAGAATGGCATTTATATCCTCACTCTGAGGTTTGCAAGTTGGTCCACAACTTGTTTCTGCTAGGAGAGTCAACCTAAAATATACGAGTCATATCTTGCAACACCTCTGCTGTTTGTAAGCTGTATTTGCTATCCTTGATAGGCATTGCATCATCTTCTGGAGCTGAGTAGCACTTGAGACATGAAATTGCATTGACTTTCTTCATGTTATGCTTTTCCTTTTCTGTCAAAAGCTCCTGATGATCCTAATATCAGTGTCCAGCAGTGCAGCACTTCCTTTGACTGAAGCTAAGTGCTAGGGGTATGTGCCAACTGGGCACATATTTTAACTGAATTTTATTAGAATTCTGATTCRAAAAACTTTATCAGTTGCCATTTTATGAAGTGCAATATTAAAAATCAGTACTTCATTGCAAACTGTTTGAATCCACTGAAAAATTTCCAATATTATGTAAAGATGGTCACTTTGGAAAAAGTTAATATGCTGTACATAAGCATACCTTAGTTTGGGGGTTTTTTAAAGTAACAAATGCAAAAACTAGAATCATTGTCCAGAAAAAAATGCCATGAGCAAAATAAATTAATGTATTCCAAATTCACTACCCATTTGGGCTTTTCCCTGCAAYTTGGCCTACAGTTTTGCATATGAAATATAAGTTTTCCTAATGTTCCTCTAAGGACAACCTAAAATATCTTAGGACTYTCTCTTAAATTTCTTTTACCTCCAGCTAAGTTTCATATGCTCTTTTCCATTATTTTCCATTAAAACCTGTTTTTTCTACACAGAGCTCTCACATACTTCCATGAAATACCCCTTACAATGACATTAAGGTTTCAGAATGAACTGCCCCTGACATTGCTCACTAGTCACTTCAGGTGTCTTCTGTCATGTTTAGCATTCAACTTTATCTCTAGAAATCATTATCCAGATTTCATCTGAACTCAAACAAGTCTTTCACTGCACTGATATTGATATTCTGTCTTTCAACTTTTATATCCTGCCCAGACACTGGAATGCACATCTGAAGTCTCTGTGTCTCTTCCAAAACTCTCTTTTCAAATGTTACATTTTTGTCTGGGGTATAGAAAACAAAACAAAAAAAAAAAATCAAACACATTATGTGTTTGATCGATTTTTTTAGGGTGAATTAGTTTCCCTTTTTGTTACCCAGTGTTTTGCATATAATGGTAGGGCCCCAGTTTGTGAATTGTTCTACCTTGTAGGACCTGCAATTTAAGGTATGAGCATGTGAGTTGTTTAATGCTGAGAMATCAGTCATCACTCCCTGCAGCACTGCCTGCTTTTGCTATGGGTTGTTCCTGAGGTAACCATGCCAGAACCAATGTCTTTGTCTTGACTCAACCACTCTCTTGCTCCAGCTAAGAAATGTGATTCTCCATTTTTTTCCAAATGTTGTGTTTCTGCATGAAGCTCTTTGGATAGGATTTCCTGGCTGCCATCTCTGAACTCCCCAGATCCTTCTACCTCTGCCCTCTTRAGGTCTCTTGCATTTGCAATTGTGTGCAGTGCATCAGAGCACTATCAACATACTTTAAAGAGTCCATGCTGACATACCAACAAWTTTTAATTGTTTTATCAAAGTCTATCGTTTAATCTTCAAAGAGTCTTTACCCAAGTTTTGGTTTCAGATTCTGYTTAGAGGTTTKTCAGAGACAGTKYCTGAAACTCTYAGATGTTYTTTCCTTTTGCCAGTAGCTCTTCTATACATTTGCATCTTCCTGAAGCCTGTTGTAAAAACATGCCATTYATTTTTTGCTTTTGTGTGGTCTTTGGTACTCTTCCAGGGACTGAAATAGCTGCATTGTGCCTTTTGCCTAAGCTTAACTGGAAACAATGAAAAACCTCTATTGCTTYAGAAATAGCTATTATGAGAAATACATTTCAGATTAATACTCTTTTTGATGGAAAACTCTCTTCATCATTACAACTAATGCTGTCTTTACCTCTGTTTCTGGAGAATTCAATTCTCAATGACTCTTTTAACTGTTAGCATTGAACTAAAAAATATTATTGACTTGATCRTAATTTCTACTTCCCTCCAGCTTACTTAGGTGTGAGCTCTGTTCAAGGTGAGCCAGACAGGCTCATTCTAGAGCCTCATGTTGGCTCAGAACTKTGGCTGAATTACTTGAGGTGAGAGAAGGCAGGGAAGGTACCACCACCCTACTTATCTCTCAACTATTCTTATCCATATGCACCTCTCTCTTTTCAGCATTTAATGCTTCAACCTTAGTTCTGATATAATCTCATTTTGCCACTCACACCAGCAGATGCTGAGTAGATCCAAGGGTACAAACCTTGGAAGGAAATTTCCTGGAGGATTGTGCACACACTTTATCTGCACCAAAGGCAGGTTGTATTAGCAGGCATGAGTGGAAGAGCACGGTCAAGGACAGTGTTTGACAGGCCAGCATGCACTTGGGAAAAACATACTTTATTTCTATTCAGACTCAACTAATCTGAAAGGAAAAGCTGGATAGCTTCTCAGATACTGTATGTAGCAARTTACAGCTTTGCAGAGGGTAACACTGTGTAAGTTATATATATTGAAGAKTGGTACAGGGGAATTAGCCAGCAAATCATTATTTATTGCTAAATAAGCCTCACTTAATCAAGTGATAAAGTTCTGGAGATGACTAGATTCAGTTTTTTGGCAGTAACAACACATATCTAGATAAAATTCTGTCTTCCTACTTTACACTTTCCAGGTGGCTTTTATAATTTTTCCATTAATCTCATTTTTTAGAAACATGCAACCCGATCTAAGCTTCAGAGCACCTAAGTGACAAATTACTGGTCTGGTTTTCATGACTACTGAGTACATTGGGATCTTCCTTTTGAAGATTGTCTCACATTGAGCAATAAAATAAAGATATACAGAGCATCTAGCTTTAGATACACAACAATACATATCCAGACTCCAGCTTATTACATCTACATTACCTTATTAGTTCATATTTTTATGGCATCAGGGTCACTTTAAGAGAAAATAGCTGTCAATTTCAATACTTTAAAATCACCTAACTGGAGTAGACAAGTGGAATGTTTCCCCGCTCTTCTGAAATAAAACCAAAAAATACAGAATGCCCTGTTAAAGAATCACTTGAATGCCTATGTTCATTGCATTGCATTAAACCTAAAGCCAYATATATTTGACAAAGGGCTGCAGGCAGGGCATTTCCTGCAAAAGTCATTAATGTTTGCAAATTCTTGGCTATTCAAACACATCAGCTGTCAAGATATGCTGCGAGGGCTGATTTGTTTCTATATCCATGAGGTAGTAGTGAAATYCCTTATGTAGATTTTTTCCACCTTGCAGCATATTTGCTCATTACCATCAAGTGGAAGAGGCAACCTAGGAGTGTGATCTCTTTTATGGGTCTGTATTGTCAAGGGATATCAAGAAAGAGAGGAGAGAACACCAATATAACAGATAAATCTGAATGTGTTTATTCCATGGCTTCCCACCTCTTCTGCCAGAGAGAAAGACTGAAAATCTGTTTCTGCATATGTTTCCCATTGAATTCAAGACCTGGTAATGCATAAACCATAGCGTAAGTTTTTCAAGTCACTATTGCTTATCACAAATTAATGAGAACAACTGTGTGTACTCTCCACATTTTAGTTGATGTATAAACAGAGCAGTGGGGTTAATTGTGAAGACTGTTTACTTTTGAGRGGGGAATAAAACCCACTCAGATGCTGACTTTTTTCAAGCTGTGATTTTCTTTYCCTCCATAGCACATATGCCTTGCTACAATCTGGCAAACATACCCATAAAAAAATCAGACCCAGAAT
The DNA here is from genome assembly GCA_902810485.1 of Alauda arvensis. NCBI lineage: Eukaryota > Metazoa > Chordata > Aves > Passeriformes > Alaudidae > Alauda > Alauda arvensis. The sequence continues at coordinate 813,996 of CADDXX010000354.1, forward strand.
ATTTTTATTTTACAGCTTGCAGTAGAAACTATGAATTCATGTAAATTAGTTTCTCCTCTCTATAAAAGTATCAAAATGGCAYATTAAATATTGGCCCTGAGACTGTGCTAGCATATGAACCTACAGCTAGTCACAAGCAAGGAAAAGAAGCATGCTCAGTTTGACTAAACTTTACAGTCCGATAAAACAGAAACCTGGTTTAATCATATTTCACTTATGTGAGATGTAGTGTGCAGGRACAATAGCCTAAAACTTATGTTTCTCTACTGAGAGAATTGTTATTAAATATATCTGCCAAGTACTGTCCCAGTTGTATGCCCAGTGTTTCTCACCACTGTTTTCTCTGCAATAATGGCCTCTCATACTGATTTATGCACATTTACCTAGTTCCCCAAGGGTATCCATACCTTTGGACATGAAATAAATTTGATATTTTGGCAAACTACAAGGGTTTAAATGAGTAATTTTTTTTTGTATGTGTCTTGGCCTAAGTGGTAAATAGACCAAATATTAAAATACATATTTTATATATATTACTTACATAAATTTTGAGCAAGTCCTGGAAATATTTCTGCAGCACTGTTTAATTYCTGCCTATTCAGGACCTAAATGATGCTGCAGAGCAGAGTTGGATCACAAACCTGAGAATGATATKGTTTGCTAGGACCTTTCTAGGCTGCAATGCCAAGCAGGGGGAGAGGATGAAGCTCTTCTCAGAAGACAACTCTGGAAAATCTAACGAAAAAGGAGAATTATACTGGGACAAATCTGCATCCTCACCTACTGAGTTTTTTTGCCAGTTTGACTGAGAGACAACCCAGCAAAAATCTGAACAACCACACTACCTCCAGCCTCCCACCTCTTATTAAAAATGAACCACTAATCCTCTTTGGATAGTGGAGGYACATGATATTCCATGCATCCATAAGTCTGTGGAGTCACAGTAAGTGCATTTATAAATTCTTTGCAAAAAAAAAAAAAGCTACAGGATTCAGTGGAAATCATAAAATCATGGAATCACAGAATGRTTTGGGTCAMAAGTGRTTTTAAAGATCATCTAGTTCAAGCCCTGTTGTGGGCAGTGACACATTTTACTAGACCAGRTTGCCTCACCACCTTCACACTAAAGAATTTCTTCYTRAAGTCTAATGTAAACCTACCCACTTCCAGTTTAATAACATTMCCACTTGTCCTTTCACTATCTTCCTGTGTGAAAAGTCCCTCTCTAATKGTCATGTAAGGGTTTTTATCTATCAAGAGTTTCCCAAAATACGGTCATAATTAAGCAAAGTTTGTAGCAGGGCTAATGCTTTTCTTAATAAAGTTAAGAAAATTACAAATGCAGAAATATTTGAACAAAATATTCTATATAAGCCTAAGAAGAAATCAATTCTTTATGAGACTGCAAAATATTTTCCTTCTGCTTCCCTTCTGCATCTAGGGGCTYCCTAGCAGGAAGAATGGGCTATGACACTACTTGTTATGTGAGTGGTGTTTCAACAGTTCTTACTTTGCAATGTAATTTTGGGTCCCAGGTCACTAGCTACATTAGAATATAAAGAAAAACAGTCTGTCTTCTTGCTTTTCCTGCCTTCCACATACTCAGCTGAAAGTCATGCCTCGCCCTGAGTTTTACATTCCTAACAAAACCCTTCATCTCACACAGAACCCAGCATCTTAGCACCTCAAGCAGCAGTAAACTTTTATGACAAAGCTTCTTTTTGCAGTAGCCTCAAAATGTTTATGACCAAAGAGCTGTTTGGACTTCTTGTCAGCCACATTTCTCAGTCAGTGGCTACAGATTTCAGCTTTAGATTTGCCATGATTTTCTCTCTCACAGGAGAGAGAAAGAACATGCCTAATTTCTTCAGCAATATTTAATGAAACTGAAACCGAAGCTTCTTCAGTTGCTGTTGCTTTTACAGCACTGACATTTTCTGGCTTAGTGGTCCAGTGGATAAGGTAATGAATTKGGAGTCACAATGAAAACCTATGCTTCTGAATCCTATTATTTCAAATTACCTTATATTTTTTGTGGAGCAGTGGACACACAGTGTGGAATTCATTAGTTGTAATTAAATCATCTAGATTTTGGTGTCTCACTTTGAATAAGAGTCCACAGGTTTCTTTAGCAAGCAGTGGAGGCACATAAACACTTACAGGGCAATTCATATCCTACTGAAATATGCCTGCAAGGGGTCCTGTAAACAGTTCTGTTCATTAGCCAAAGGAATTCATCACAGGAGCCCAGACTTACACATGTGATTTTTAGAAATCTAAATTTCCTCAAGAGGACTTCAATACATGATAATTCAGGACATATTTGGAATTTCCAAAACTGTCAGAACTTTCTATGACTAGTTCTTAATTTACCTCCTTTGAAAAAAAAAAGAATTGAAATGTTGTTAAGATTCACATTATCACTGTAACTATATTCCCAGCTTTAATTAAAAAAAAAAATCATCAGGGTGCTGCTTGGCATGAAAAGTTTATATCTGTAAACCCCAGCATTTTTAATCTGCAAATTACTCATATTGAAGAGACAAAAACTGGTGGAATCATAAACTAAACTAAGTGAACTCAGAAAGAGTTGTTTCACTGAAAGAGCTCTGAATATGAGGAATAAATAATAGAACAGAAGACTGAGGCTGAGAAGTGAAAATGTGTTTGAGAGAGCCTCATAGATCCTTCTTTGGCACAAAAGGGGTCAAGTCACAGGGTGAAAAGACAGGAAAGTGGGATTAAGGTACACCAAAAAAGCAGRCATGCTGGGCCAGAAAACTTTTTCCTGTTTGTAAATTCCATGTTTTCAACAGAAAATGAAGTGACTACACAGATGGTCTGTGTTATTCCCACATCCTTTGAAATTCAGTTTCCAAAAATGTCACCTTGTTCTGTATCCTCTCATGTAGTATAAAGTGCATACACTGTTTTCCAACATGCTCACATGCATTTTTGCTGTCAAGAATGGTCTATTTCATTAGCCRTGATCATGGAAAAAATTGTGTAAGAAGGGGGGTATAAACACTAATAGCACCAAATTCTGCTGTTAAGATCTGCATGAGAGAAGCTGATGGTGTCTAGGTCACAGTGTCCACATTAGTATGMAGTTTGGCCCCAAAAGAATAAATCCTTTGGTACTGAGGCTGCTGTATTTTTGCTCAGTGCTGTTCTGGAGTTCTATATTGGTCTAGAAAAGAAAAAAAAAAAAATCCCTCTATCTGCATTACCGAAGCTGTCTGAATGCCCTAGCTTGGATACTAAATAAACTAAGTAACCTGTTAAGCATGGGAAAACACTAAGTACAGAATAGAACATACAATTTGGGTTGATTTAGAAGGAATCCATCTATTGCATACCATGACAGGTTTACAAATGGATTTCACATGGAGCATCTCCATCCTGTGGGTCCAGATCAAAACATGCATGAAAATGCAGTCTTCATTCCCAGGTTCATGTTTGACTACATTTAGTGGTTTCTGATTTGCTCCATCTTACCAGACACTGCTTCACTAGGGAAAGTGCTTTTGGATATTGTCTGATTTTCATAACATCATTAAATGAAAAGAACAGAAAGCACTTAGAAAGTCTAAGTTATCCTACAAAACTGTCCCATGTTTGGGTTAGGCTGTGCTCCTGACCTTAGRCTGATTACTGGCAACAGAAGCAGACTCAGAACTCAGCAAAGTCTGAACCAAAGCTGACATACATTTTCTTCTCTGGAATCAGAGCCAGCAGCCAACAGATTTCCCCTTCACTCACTGTCCATTCTCATGGCATAAGCAAGAGGGAAGCATGTCCCTTTYTGATAGCGCAGACCTGAGGATGTGTGCAGTTTAGGAGCATTAAGAAAATACCTAAAATAACAAGAGCTTAAATAAAAAAATTGTGTTAATATTTTCCATCAGATAAGATTCCTTGCAACTGTTTCTCTTTCTCCAGTGTCAGCATTTCTTTCTAAATCATGAACTAAGATACACATTTGTTTTCACCATCCCACAAGATATCCATAGGCAAACCACTACCTCACCCTTCTATATAGTTTAGAAAAGTGCTCTGTAGAAATTGTGCACCTGGAGAAACTCAGTCCTGTGTTCTATCTGCATTTGGGCCCACTGTCTCCCAGTAACTGTGCCACATATTCTGGCAGCCTACAGCACTCTCTTTTCCAATGGCACCCTTTCCTGAAGAGCGGAAATCTTGGCTATAAGAGCAAGATTTCCTGCTGTGTTTACAGCAGCAAAGAGTTGTAGTGAGGCATGGTTCCCTCTCCCAGACAGTTATGGGCAAGGGATCAAAGCTCCTGTAGTGCCCTGTGGAGAAGGAGGACATGCCTCTACCTCTGTTACTCTCAGACTTAACGTGTGTGGTAYGTATTCAGAGATAAAAGAGCCTGAAGAAATCCATCATCTGATTTCCTCCACAACCCTCCTTTTCTACCCTTTTGTGAGGAGGGGACACAAAARCATATGTTTCTTGTGTTGAAACATGTTCATGTTCAAAAGCGGTGAATGAACTGAATGCCAGGGAAACTCAGAGTCYTTTGAAGGCTCACATTTCCTTAAGAGAGTAACTGTGGAGTCTGGGAGATTGCTCCTTAGCAAAGCTTACATAACATGAAATAAGARTCAGGTCCTGATTATATTAGTCTTTTTCCACAAAAGTCCTAAGTATAGTAAAATAATTGAGAGTAAAAGCAGTTCTATCAGCCTGTAAACACTAGCCTATTAAAATTTAGGAAAGACACCAAATTATGCCAAAAAAAAAAAAAATCCCACAAAACCCCCCATCTAACCACTGAGGTCCATGAAATAGGATTTCACCTTTGTTGTAATTCAGCCTTACTTCATACAATCYCCAGAAACTTAAGGACACAGTTTGTGGTTTTTAACAGTCCTGAGGAGTACATCAGAGCTCAGCTCTATGAAAAATTATGGGCACATATTCCTGGGTGCAATTCTTGAAGATTTCCATGTAGAATGTTTTAAAGTTAAGAGCAATTCATACACATTATGATGATACTATACTCAAACTATGTTTTTAAATTTGTTTTGGAAAGGAAAATTGCTATCAAAACCTCTTGACAATAAAGAAAATCAAATGCAACTGATGAAAATCRTATCTAGTTAAATTATCTAATTAAATATAAAGAGGTGTTACGTACTCCCCTGTTCCCCTCACAAAATAAAAACCATTTTAGTCTCAGAGGAACATTTGGCTGTGTCATGCTGCAATGAGGTGACTAAAAACACTACATTTGTTCTTTCTTTTATACTGTCACTTTCTTTTCTTAATATATTGTCTCTGCCACAGTGACTGCCCAGTGTTTGCTGGTGCACCACATGGTGCTCCACAGGATGCTGGTCTGTCAGAAAGTGAGGCATGCAGTGGCATCATGAATATTTGTACATAAAACTGTAGTTTTCTTGTCCTCAAACACCAGTACTGCCAGGAAGGTGTTCTAGCTACTCCTGCAGCTTTCTGTTCCCTACATTTGAGTGCAGCTGGGAACGCAAGGGGTTAAGTGACACTGCTCTCATCCYGTGGCAGGGTAGGAGGTTATGCAGCAGGGGTCTCACAGGAAGGTGAATGCTCCTCCTAATGAGGTGAAGCTGATGGCTCTAATGCAGTGGAACAGCTGCAGCAGGCTCTTTCCCAGCTCGGAGTCACACTGAGATCAGTTTCAGCACATAGCAGCTCTATTTGTTTCACACATTACAATTGTGATTGATTTGCAAAACATGCAAAATGTTACCTTTTTATGACAAGAGCTTTAAGGTTGTGAGGTATGGAGGAAGGGCGTTTGGTGCTGTTCCAGTGAGGATCAGCTCCCTTCTGCCTCCTCAGTCTTCTCCTTGGCTGRCAAGGTTAGTTTCCCCTTTTGCTGCAGTTTTCTGGTGCTGAGGGATCGGATGCTAGGAGGGACCAGGAATCCTGGTTCCAAGTTTTACAATAACGCAAACACAACCTGCCTGTTTTGAATGCACATGATGTATAAAACAGTCACAAGAGACTCGTGGCTTTTCTGCTTCGTTATTAACAACTCTCCCAAGTTTCCATCAACGGCCCTATATCATAGTTAGATGTCACAGCAGGTATACACACATGATTTGCTGCCTCTAATACTCAAACTGCTTCCCTCAAAGCCTAAAGTTCAACACAGAATTCCTGATTCCCCAGATTTACCACCTGGCTCTGTCACAGCTGTGCATCCCACTGCCTGGACATGTAGATCATCTCCCTCTTCTGGGTTCCCAGGGGTCAGGATGTGTCCACAAGGCACATATTGCACCTGTGTGTGCAGGGAGCTTCTGAACTAGCCTGGATAGCTGAGCAAAAGGGAGCTTTGCAGTATTCCCACACAGGTGTTGGGTTTCTGGGAGGAAAGCAAGCTGGTTTTAGTCAGCCTGCAGGCTCTGCAGAATTGCTCGGGACACCACCTCTCCATGGAGACATAGAAAAGAGCCCATAGAAAATAGTCAATTCTTAGTACTCTTAATTAGTCTKTAGTCTGAGCAATTATTACCTATGTAGTGGGTTTTGTCATTTTAAGGTAGGAAGCTTTTTGACAAAAACCAAAAACCAAACCAAACCAAACAAAAACCAAAAGAAAAACAAAAATGTACTGGTTTGAAAGCAAAACCAGTGAGAGACTAAGTCAGAAATACAATTTAATAGGAAAAATATAAAATAAAAAATAATAGTAAAAGGAACAAATGAAAAGACCCTTGGCAGAGTCAGAATACAACCTGACACCCTGTTCGTTAGGGTAGTTGCAGCAGTCTGAATAAAGCAGCAGTGATCCTGTAGAAAGATCTGGCAGCTCCTGTCCTCTGGGAATCCAGTCAGTGCCTATGCTGTCCCACACTGCAGATTATATCCAGGTGGGAATGCTTGGCTCCTCCCCACTGGGCAGAGCATCTCACAATGGGCTGATAACATTCTATGAGTCACACAATGGGTCCTTGATTGCCCATTAGGCAGAGATGGCTCCTGAGGGGAGTCACCTGTGAGTCATTGGGCAGGGCACTGATGGGCCATTAACAGCAGATAGTCCGGAGGAGGGGGCAGGGAAAACACTGCCTCACCTGGCTCCAACAACCCATGAAGATGGTAATAGAATACATACTTTCAGCACATCTTACATTGCAACCTAGGACAAAAAAACACCCAAACAAACAAAACCACACAGAAAAAAAATTCCTAAAATAACTGCTAAGGAAAGGAATAAGCCTTGGCAAGTAGCACAAGCAAAATGCAGAATGCATCCATTATAAAAAAAAAAATCAAATTATTATTCAGTCTTTAAGTATTAGATCATGAAAACTGTCCAGGGTACAGAACAAGCAGAGCAGAAAGCTTCAAGAAAAGAAATGATAATTTGCTTTCCGGTGTGTAAGCATCAGATTAGACCAAGACACAGGAATTTTCCATGTCTCATTTTGGACAGCTTAATTCTGACACTTTCCGATTAGACACCACAATTTGAACACACTTTTATTATAATTTCTATACRTATTTTTGCATGAAATGTATTGTCTGCATAGGGATATGTGCTTTGTGATTTAGCAAAGAGGCTAATTTGCCCTTTAAGTTATAAGACAAAATAATGATATTGCTGGTATATTAAAAACCACAGGCAGCATACATCCAACTTATTATGACACAGTTTTGTCAATTGCTAGGCTCAGTGGTGTTTCTAGACTTAATGGCAGAGTTCAAAAAATATTGTTAGGAATTTTTGASGGAGATAATAAATAAATTATAACTAATAATAATGTTTTCAGCAAATTGTTGACACTTAAAGGAATAAAAGCTGTCGAGCCAAATTGAACCATATGCTTTTTGAAAAAGCAATTTCACAAGTGGAAACTCTATTAATATCTCTSTGTGTTATTAGGACAGCAGGATTTGTTCAGCAACTAGAGGTATTTGCTGTATTAGATTAGATTCAGCTACGTTCAGAAATATGTACAGCTATCCAACATGCACTGTCAACTCTGTAGAAGTTAAAACAGTATTTTCATCTATTTGTAGTTATATTCAGTATTTTTTACTGTGTGGGGTTTTTTTTCTTTACCGTTTCYGTGTTGCTAAAAAACAATGATGAAAGAGGGGAGAAAAGTATGTTGGTATTAGCTCCTTCTCAGCTTCACAAAGAATCAGAAATATGCAGTAACAACAGAGGGATTTAAAAGCCCAAATGTAATCAGAGACSTAATTCTCTGAGATTGTCACCATCTTTTAACTTTCCTTATATGTTGGCAACTAAGTTATARATTGTCCCGTAGATAAAACATTTTTTAAATGGCGTGTGAAAGGTGATRGTAGCTGTAAAGAGTTTTACTGAGAGCATTAGCAAATGAAGATACTGCAGCCCAGCTATCAACCTGAGCCTAGGGGAGGGCTCAGAAAGTGTGTATGACATATTTCCGTGTAATGCATCTGGAGGTGGCAGTTTGGGATAGCCCTGGTAACTAGATTTTAGGATATTTTCTCTGTTACTTTGCACCAACTGACAAAGACACAACAGACAAGACAGGAGCCAGGACTAGGTCCTTCATCTGAAAATATCAATTTTGGTTTTTCCTCCCTCCTATGAGTATGTYAATATCATACGACAGCAAAGTCTTTTTTTTTCAGAATTTTGCTAGTATTTCAGATTGAAAGGCAGAAGAGATGCATGAATCTCACCAGTTGCCCTGACAGCTCTCRAAATGCTCTCTGGAAGAACAGGCCAAGGCAGACTGAGTAAACCATAAGACATGATAAATTCCAAAAAATATATAGCTTCCTCTTGTGTTTGTGCTCTATACAAACACACTATTTTAGTGATGCTTTGTCTTGTCTACAAAAAAACCAAACCCACCAACCAACAAAAAACAAATAGAAGAGAAAAAAACACCTTTTGTTATAGGCAACTGAATAAAGCTGCTGCATGCTTTATTCAGAAAGAATGTAATTCCTGTAGCTTGTGGGATGAATAGTAAGAATGTAAAGCTATTTCTGATTCTTCTGCTGAAATGCTGATCTCACCAAACTCCTTAAGGACAGACATGGTGATGTCAGTCCATGCTATTTCACAAAGTTTTAGTAAATTAGTTGGGTGGAATTTATGCTTTCAGAGGAAGACAACCAAGTCTGAGCCTGGATTATCTGTAACTAAGTACAAAATGGTCATGTTTTGTCTATATAACCCAAGTTTTGTTGAAAATATCCTGGATGCACACAGAAAGATCTCTCCCCCTGGATGTTGTGTTATTCAGTGAAGCCTGATGCCTTGCTGAACTCTGGAGCCTGCAGAGTASAGGAAGCAGGGCAGGACGAGCACTGCTGGGCAGCTCTGAGGAATAGGCTGGGGTCAGGCAGACAACTCCCTGCTGGAACACTAAACTCTTGGTGAAGCTATCACTGCAGTGAGGCCAGGAGTCTTGGTGTCTGTCAGCTTCTCACTATACTAAACTAATATAGCACTGYTAAAATACAAACATCTTTTCCAGATGAGCCCGATATTAAAACACCCTCTAAGAAATGTACAATGCATTAGAGAGGGGCAAGACAAGTCTTTATTGTTGCTTTTGACACAACACCAGAGACCTGTTTTCTCTCCTTCTTGTCCATGCTTAAATTTAGTAATATTGCAAGAGAACGTCATAATTGTGCTGATGCAGAAGTCCTTGCCATCCCTTCTTTTTGTCCTGGCTAAGCTGCTGCAGCAATTCGTTCCTCACTAATGCCTCTGCATGCACAATTAACAGCTGATGCAGAATTCCCCTGCCTGGTCTCTGCTGGCATTGAATAGCTACAGCTCATAACTCCAGACCTGGCTCTGTTATACTGCTGGTTGTTAATCTGAGCTCATATTAGTTTCAAGGTATTCTTGCTACATTAGGAAGACCTTTAATCTAATTCTGACAATTCTTGGACTCAGTTTTTYCATAAACTCTGCTTTCCCTAGTTGCAGACTCCTGGCTTCCACTCTAAAGATAAAGGGTAACTGAAGATTGGTAACTTGCCCTTTAGACAWCATTTTCTGCCATGGCTCATGCCTGGATGCTCACAAACCCTTGGTCTCTTCAGTCTCTAAAGGAAATTTTATTATGTGAAGCATATGCAGGACAACTGCCCATATCTTTGATACTGATATGCTGCTGCTAATTTAATAGACTGTCAAGAAATCATTGTCAAAAGAAGTCAAGTCTGCTTTAATTCTTAAGTGAATGGTCCATTTTCAATCTTTGTCATTGCAGATTACACCTGTTGGGAACATTTAATGATGTTAATGGTGTAACAGGGTAGTCAGYATGATTTAGTTGCTGTTAAAAGGGCCTTATTTCTACTTCCTTTGCAAACTMCCTATTTACATCTTCTGTTGCAAACAGAGGTATAAATATTATCATAAATCAAACAGTTCATAACATCTCACAAGAATTCATGATTTCTCATAGACTTCCTGCCAGTTTCCCAGGTGAAATTGTACAGGTAGAGATGGAAACATACTGGACAAATTAAGAGGGAAAAGTAGGGTAGAGTGGAGAAAAAGCAAGAAACTAATTTTAAACCATTTGGAGATTCTCCTCATTAACATTCCTATGGGTYTGGATTTTTTCCCCAAGGGCAGAAAAAGGCCAACACATTAAAACTTTTTAGTCTTCTAATCTAATCTAAAGGGGACTTTTAGCAATAGACAAATCTCTCCTAATTGTCTCTAATAAGTAAAGTAACATGAGAACCAAACTCTGTTGGAGACATTCCAGGAATTTTAGTTTCTTCATTTCTGCCTTCTCCCTTATGATGGTAATTTCTTTTTATCTGCTCTTAATTTGTACTGATTACTTCCCTTACAAATTAGAGCTGTATTTTTACTGGCTGCATGTCAGTTGCCTTATAGTTACGGCTCTAAAAATGTTTCAAAAACCAAATCCTCCTAGGTTTTGTTTGTTGTCTTGCAAGAGAGCACAAGYAGCAAAAGAAGGCTCTTCCTCAGARGTGCWGGGAGCCCTRCAAAGCCCTTCTGYCCTCCTTAGGAATCCTGGCACCCACAGCTCCTGGGCCCTGTGCAAACTGACAAGGAAAGCTGTGCCATTTGTAAGCATCCAGGAMTCCTTATGCATTAAATGCTTTGTGTGTGCACATATATATTATGAAGTCATGATATGATCCATGCCCACTGAATCCATGTTTTTTCAACTCCATGCTCTCCTCTGACTGCTTAGGCAGGCCYTGCTGGTTGGAACCCACATTCCTGTTTGGTTTATTGGCAGTTTTTACCTTCCTGCTCACACAGTTATAATAATCTTGGATTTAGTACGTACAGRCTAGTGAACTCCAGGGCATATTTGCCAAAACATCATTGCTGTTATTTTCCAACAGAAATTCAGATGGGATTGAAATCCTTTAGGCCTTTAATGAGTTTCCAGCATTATCTGGGCCTGCAATAATTCTCYAGGGTTAAAGAATTGAAATAATTATTGCCCTCAGTCCATTTGATTTTTTTTTAAATTTCAGATATAATTATTTCCTCAACTGTCTGCACACAGCTATTCCTGTGGAGATGTAGATTTCCTGACCTTGGCCCAGACATTATCACTTACTATGAATAAATTTACGCAGAAAGCCTCTCACTAAGGGAGCACCATCACCCCAATTTGTCTTGACTGGCATATGCCTATTGAAAACATCCAGAAATTTAGCCTGAAATTAATGCTAAGTTACAGACAYTTAAGGAATTACATCAGTGCTAGTGGAACCCAAGCAACAGAATATAGATACTAGTATCTGTATTTGAAGGAAGCTATCTTTTTTACTTTAATACGTCTTAGTGAAGAATATGTCAAGGCAGTATATTAAAAACATGCAGAAAWATCCAAACATTTACTGTTTGAACCAAGTTTTTTTCTTAACACGTTAATATACCTCTTTGGTGGAAAACGTGTCGGGAAGAGTACAGCAAGCGCATTAAGTTCCTGAGCTGGTAGGGACAAGCTTTTCAGAGAATCACTG
>CADDXX010000354.1:826498-877429 GCA_902810485.1 Alauda arvensis
AGAACTCAGCATTTTCTCTTGTTGAACTTCTTACGATTGGTGATTGCCCAGCTTTCTGATTTGTTAAGGACTCTCTGMAGGGCCTCTCTGTCTTTGAGGGAGTCAACAGTTTTGAATCATTTGCAGACTTGCTWAGTATCCCTTCCAGTCCTGCATTCGAGTMATTTATGAAGCTGTTSAAGAGCACAGGGCATCAGATGGAGCCCTATGGAGCTCCACAGGTCACCATTCTGATGTCACTCCATTCCTTRTAACACTTTGTGCCCAGCCCATGAGTCTCACAGTAATGACCACATAACGTGATTATTGAGCTGTGTGCTGGACATCTTGTCCAGAAGGATACTGTGAGAGACAGTGCCAAAAGCTTTGCTGCATCCAAAAAGATTACATCAGCTGGCTTTCCYTGATCCACTAGGTGGGTTACCCTGTCATAAAAGGAAATCAGGTTTGATAAGCAAGACTTCCCTCTCATGAAGCTGTGCTGGCTTTGACCAATTACTGCATTCCCTTTCAGGTGTTTTTCAGTACCTCAGAATAATCTCCATAATTTTACCAGGCACTGAAGGCCTGTAGTTTCTGGGGTCCTCCTTCTTGTCCTTCTTGAAAACTGGGACAATATTTGCCAGCTTCCARTCAGCCAGGACCTCTCTGGATTCCCAAGATGACTCAAAAATCATTGAGACAGCTTTTTTTGATTACATCAGCCAGCTCTTGGAGGGTTCTTGGATGAATCCTATCAGGCCCCATAGATTTGTAGGGATACAGCTGGAGCAGCAGTTCCTCACAGTTTCATAGTCAGCTGGAAATAGTTGGTTCTTKCAGTCATGGTCCTCCARCTCAGGGCACTGARACCCCATTGGTCCATCATCCTTTTTGAAGATGGAGGCAAAGAATGCATTTAACTCCTCTGGCTTGTCTCTGTCCCTATGTGTGAGGTGACCATYCTCATCCTGTAATGGRCCAATGTTAGYTTTACACTGCTCCTGCCATTAACATATTTGAAAATACTCTTTTTATTGTTCCCCACAGTTCTGGGCAGCTTCAACTCTAGTAGAGCTTTGGACTCAAGAATTTTCTCCCTGCAGAGATTAACAGCATGTYTGTATTCTTCTCCTGTCTCCTGATCTTGTTTCCACTGGGCATACACCTGCCTTTTTTGCCTTATTTCCAAGAAAAGATCCCTGTTCAGCCAAGCCAACCTCCTGCCTTGCCTGCTTGACTTCTGGCATTTGGGAATTGTCTGCTCCTGTGCCTTTAGGAGGTGACGTTTAAAAAGTGACTTGCACTGATGAACSCCACCACCTGCAACAACCTTTTCCCAGGGGACCTTACTTATCAATTCCCTGAGTAATCTGAAGTCATGACTCATGAAGTCATGACCAGATTTGAGGTTTTGCTGGCACTTTTCCTGCTGTCAACAGAGATTTTAAACTCAGTTTCTTCCATGRTTGCTGTGGCCAAGAGGGCTGCCATTCTCCACTTCACTTACAAGATCAACTCTATTGATTCCAGTTAGAATTTTTTGTTGATTTCMGTTAGAAGATCTGGAGCCTTTGAGGTTCAGTCCAGACTGTAGTCAATATAATATGCTTTTGTTTGTAAGCAACTTGAATTGATGTAGCCAAACTAAGAACAGGAAGGAGTCTGGAACTGGAAAAATTTTACAGCTCATTACTGGAAGAAGTGCAAGGACCTCTCCTATTCAACTGTGGTTCAATTCTCTCTGCCTCTAGAAAAAGAAGCAAATAAAAAAATTTTACTCATATCCCTATCTATTTAAACTGAATTTATTTTAATCATATTGGCTGGGTTCAACCTTTTTATTGCTTAATCTACATTTCATGGTYTTCATAATACTTATATTTGCCTAGTTGGTGTATTAATTACCTCTAATTTCTTTTTATATTTATTTCCACTGGATCAATATTACTTCAGCAAAGGTCACTGCAACATATATAAATAAAGAAAAACAACATTGCTACTTTMCTTGATTATATTTAAATGATCATAGATACAAAATTTCTGTGTAATCATTTAAAAGTCCTATGTTACTTTTCTTAGTACTTCAAACAAAGTTTCTCTTTAAGCTCATGCAATGTATCATGAAGTTAACTTAAACTGATTATTCACCATTTCAAACAATTTTCTGAACGACTGTTTTTTAAATACAGTCCTTCATGTTTCATATGTAAACAGAATTCTTTCTCTGGCCTTCCTTATTCTAGGCATAGGACTTAATATCTAATTCTTCCACTCATCATGAGAATTTGAGTTTATTTTCAGCTTCACAATTCCATCTTTTAAAGGTCTACTATTTCTTAAATATGAAGGGTATTTCTCATGGCTTTGAAAAGTGTAGGAATGTACTAATCGTGCTGTTACAAGATTGTAGGCAAGACAAGCTACAGGATGTTTCTATCAGATACTGAGCAATTCTTATTGCTTAAAGTATAAAATTCMTGCAATACTATATAAAAAATAAATTCTAATATATATGTAGATATATATAAATAGGAAAATACTCCACTACCATATATAGGTACCTATGCATATGTGCATGCATACACACCCTCCAAAATTAATAAAAAAAAAAAAAAAACTAAACAAGATGCCATCAGGCAAGAGAATTCATAAACTTTGTAGCTTTTTGTCCTAAGCCTATTCTTCATTCTTTAATACAATCAATAGGAAAGATACTGAATTATCAGTGAATCACTAGGTATAGCAGGAGATGTTGGTAGGCAAGCCTTGTCCTTATTTGAAAATCAGATGGCGCATCATAAAAAAAGAAGGCAGAGTTAGTGTCCAAATGTGAAGGACTGGCCTGTCACCTCTCTATGAAGAGATTTTGCATGTTTCTGGCTGAAACTATGAAACATTTGAAATGTGTCTGTGGCTGGAATTTGGAAAGAGATAAAGAATAAAACATAATTTATTCTAAGAGAAGAAATTATTTCTTCCCAAAGCCAGCTTTTGGAGTTAATACACTTCCTCTAAGTGAAATTATTGTCAGTTGGGAAAAAATAATTCAGGGATGTAATGTGAAAAGAGATTTTCCTGTTTGTTCAAGGAAAGACTCACAGATCAGAGCTGTTACCATGTTTAAGATTTGAGAAGTAGGTTGTTTATTGTAGGAGAAATGATGGGTTCAAAACTTATTCCAATCTACTCCTATTTAAAAATGTAATACCCTTGGATACAATTTTGAAGAGTTATGTGTGGATAAAACCTATTCCTCCTYGGTTCATACTTACATATTTGTACAAAGGATACATTTAATATTTGTGTCTTTTTCAGCACAGGTTTAGGGTTTGTTTTATTYAATTATTATATAATTTCAACCTCCTATTGTAAGAGTCTAGTTTTGAATATCTAGTTTTGAATATCTTTACTAGATTAGTCCTACATCCACTCTAAAACAGAGACTTTCCCACTGATTTCAGTGACCTCAGYGGAGATGTGTGAAATATATTCTTAATTAATTAACTCCCCTTGGTGTCATGCTTTTAGCTGGTTTATTCTTCCTGTCACCAAACACWGTCACTTGGTGGAACTGCATTCTTTAATGATGCTAAATCATCATCTGTTTGTTGCACYGGGTGGGACTAATTGCCAATCACGAAATAGAAAGCAACTGCTATTAACCACAAGGCAGATTGTTACAAGGTATTGAAAGTAAAGTAATGGAAACAAAATATTTTGGTCAAGTCCATGGCCAACTTTAAGGAATAACAATCAGATACATAAAGGTTCTTTGTCAAAAAGAAATACAGAAACACTTAGGCTTGCGCAGTTTCTGTGAACAAAAAAGTTCTAATGTTGTTTCAAAACAATTATTTGCTTTTTAAATCYTTTCTTTGCAGCAATTTACCTTTGGTGATTTACAAACACTTTGAAAGGAAAACTTTTGTTAAGCAGATTAATATTTCTGTCACATCTGAAGATTTACAGAACAAATGGCCAAAGTGGAGCATAGTTATGAGCCCTTGGGTAAGATAATGCACTCCCAGTGTGCAGGTTTGAGGATTCATTATCTCTACTGTTGGAAATGTGTTTTTTATTTTTCTGTACCTCCCTGGTTCCTGCTACCAGCTACTAAATCTTGCCACAYTCTCTGCCAGTCAGGTGGAAGGCGTCTCTGTTATTGGATTTCCACTTCCTTGACTGCAAGGCACTAAAAGGTTTGGAGGAAGTCATCCCTTTGCCTTTCCTTTGATATGGTAAGTTATGATGAAGCACCTGAAGAGTGTCTCTCAGATACGTTTCCTCCTCTATAATCCTTTAGCTTTTTTTCTTCATCTTTCTCTAATTTGGCAGCCCTATTTTCACTCCAGATGTCAGAACTACATACAACCATGGGATGGTGATATAATTTCCTCTTTGTGGGGTATTCTTTAGAGCATTCAGTTCACTGACTACAATTCATCAGTAGGTTTTTGTGTTTAGCTGGTGAACTATCAGTGCCTCCCCCCTCCCCACCAAATGCTTTACATCATTCTTTCTTTGAAGTTTATAATTCTTTCCCATAGTTAAGTATTATGCTTCTTATTCCTCTGCATGACTTTTTATTTTGCTGTCACATAACTCTTGCATTCAGACAACCAAACAGACTATTATTTGTGATTATTTACTATGTCCATAAATATCTCTGTAATTTATAAAATTCATTTATACCTATGCTACTTCTTCAAGATTACTGATTTTGAAATTAAATCTAAAATACCCCAAAAGAAGCATACTCATMTCATTGAGATTCCTCTCCTACAATTAACTATATTTTAGAAACTGACAGCAAGCTTTGAATCCATGTATAGGCTGATTATAGGCCCTTCTGCTTCTTAAATGAAAACATTATCTGGTATTATGCCCATGAAAAACTCMAACTATGTTGTATAATTGATATTAAATTTATCAGCCAAACTTATAACTTCAGCTGAAATGCTGAAATATTTAGCATTCATTCCTTAAACCTTGCCAGCAAAACTGAGGACAATCAGATTTATATTYTTATTTCTTCAGATAAAAATTAAGATGGGTGGACAAAATCCCAGTAATGGACAATAAACTGGCTTTTCAGGCCAGAAARTACATTATCTCTTTTTTTAAGATGGTTTTGGCAGATGATTATTTTTGTTCTTGCCATTGGTTGAAGACTACAAATCCTCCCCATCCTCTTCTGTCTAATGGGTCCTTTCATCTCCAGTTTAACTAATTGGAAGTGTTCCTTTCCAGAGAGAAATATTCCTTTTTCATATGCCATAAAATAGGTTTATGATAGGCCCAAATTATGACAATTTTTTGCTATATACAGTGTAATCTATAGACATTAAAAATTTAAGATGAGGTTTAATTTTTCCTCTTAAAAATATAATTGCATATCTATTCAACCTCATTACTATGAGACTCAGAGTTTTATTTTAGATGCACCAGAAAATAACCACTATATTCTTTTGGGAGAAAAATGATAAAAGATCATTTGATAAAAATTATCAAATAGTTTAAAATTTGTAGTTGATTTAAGGTTTGCAGGTCAGTCAACACAATTCCTGCTAGAGACCCACAAATCCAGATGTGGGTTTGTCTTTTTTTTCCATTGCAATCTGAACATGTGTGACCACCCCAAGATTCTATAATTTTCTCTGAAAATTCTGAGTTGATTAACATCCTTGGAGTTTATTTGCTGACTGCAGTCAACTGGCAACATGGAATAAGAGAAAGCTTAATGTATTTCCTGAATTTGAAGTGRAAATGCAGGAAATAAATGAAGTCGAGGTATGTAGGAGTGTTTGTGTCTGTGTGTTTACCTACATGGTCAGGTGTTGTAGCCTTGTGATCCAAATAACACCATTATCATTGCTTGTGACAGGCCAAAGGCTTTATATTAATGTTGCAAAACTTCAGAAGTAGGACTTGCCAGGCTTGATTTGTCTTGGCCTGACTGGATCTTTRTTTCAGCTTGTTTAGCCAACAGCAATTTTCTAGCAACTGATACCTATTTTTTTAACTTTAGCTTAGGTTTTTATGATTGTGTGCTGCAATAACTGTCCACTGCTATAACTGTTCTGATATATTTTTGTAACTAATCAGTGGTAACCAACAGTAGTTATTCAGTGCACAAAGAAGCAACTGTGGCCTTAGAATAATGATTTGTTGTAGAGGAGTGTAGGCACAGGATGAGAGCAGAGTCCTTGCAAGTGTGGGAACAGTACAAATTCAGAGGCCCTGGCATGGTAAATAATTAATTAGTCCTCAATTATTAATCATCAAAAGATTGAAACCTCAGAACATTGTTAATGTTAAATGGGGTTTAAGCATAACAAGGATAATAAAGAACAAGTGTCTAACTCACACCAGTAAATTCATCTGTAACRCCATGTGAGGACCACTGGAGAGAAGTGTCCTCCCTTCTTTTACACACAGTAAAAGTGTGTAAAAATCTCAGAGCTGGGGTGTGGAGGAAGGGATCCTTGAAGAGCTATCATGCTCTTCACAGACAACACAGGACACTGACAACTCCCCAGAAATCCTCTCCCCTTTGTCCTCCTCCTCCTCCTTCTGAGGGTAGATCACACTGGCTGCATTAGTCTCAGAGCCCAGGAGAACAGTGGTGGGGTGAATATAACACGAGTAAAAGGGGCAGGGGTTACATGCTCAAAGGAATCAGGAATTGTGTGTATCTAAAAATTTTAACTGTACTGTTAACAACTGCTATTCTACAAAAATTAGGTAGTTTTGACTGTAAATGTTACTATTGTTTTGATCGGACTTTTTGCATTTTGTCAGAAATCAAAGACAAAATCAAGTGTGTTCCTAAAAGATTAACTTTTACTACCCAAGGCTTCAAAAAAATAAAAAAAGTATGTTTCATTGGAAGACATTCATTGAATTTTCAGCCTCAGCCTTACTTGTAAATCATATCAAAGGATTGAACTTTACACAGCAATGCCTTAAATTACTGATTCATCTATCCTTAAGAAACCCAAATCTCCAATATCTTCATCATATTCCCCTTATATACCCATATTCCATTTACTTGGACTTTACACCATATCTCCTGCTGCTCCTTCATGTAACTSTGACCAATGCTGAGGTTTGTTTTGCTCCATCTCAGGGTTTTCACAGTCCTTTCAGAACTTGGGATGACCCTGGCTGGATGCCAGATACCCACAAACGCCTATTTCCTTCTGCAGCTGGGCAGGGAAGAGAAAATATAGTGAAAGGTTCATGGGTTGAGATAAGGATCATGAGAGAYCACTCMCCAAATACCATCACCAGTAAAACAGATTTAACTCRGATATATTAATTTATTTCTAGYAAAATCAGAGGAGRAGAATGAGAAGTAAAACAAATAYTAAAAACACCTTCCYATCACCTCTCCCTCCTTCCCAGCTCTACCTCCTCCTCTGCAGCAGGGCAGGAAGACAGGGAAACAGGATTATTTTATAACACCACATGTTATTCCTACTGCTGCTCAGGGAGAGGAGTTTTTCCCCTTTTCTGGCATGGGGTGTCACTCCTATGGGTGACAGTTATGCACTGACTTCTCCAATGTGAGTCTATCCCATGAGCAACAGKTCTCCATTAACTGCTCCAGCATGGGTCACTCTTCCACGGGGCACAGGCACAGGCTGCTCCAGCATGGGCGCCCCATGGGGTTGCAAGCCCYGCCAGGAAACCTGCTCCAGTGTGAGCTCCTCTGTCCTTGGGCCTAAGGTCCCTGCCAGGACCCTGCTCCAGCATGGGCCTCTCACGTGGTCACAGCCTCCTTTCAGGCACCCACCTGCTCCAGTGTGGGTCTCCTCTATGGGCTGCAGGTGGATCTCTGCACTCCCRTCTTGGCCAGTGGCAGGTCCATCCAGGAGCTGGCTGGCATTGACTCGRCTCAACATTGGGTTTGCTTCTGGCAGCTTCTCACAGAAGCCATCCATGTAATCCCCCTGCTACCAAAACCTTGTCACACAATCTCAACAGAGTGTTATTAAAACCTTTTTGTCATGAATTCCTAATTCTGATGTGTTCCAAACACAAAAAACTATTTAACAATAGTGTTGGGTTTAGTTTAGTAGCCATACCCTTTAATGACAAACTAGATGGTTTAACCTGTGTGGCAAAATCCAGACATCTGATGTTTCCAGTAATGTATTTGCTTTTCAGTCTTTCTATGACCTTGGGCCAATCATTTAATCAGAAATACGCCAATTCTGGCATTTCCATTCTTTCTTACATTAGGAAGGMAAAMTGAAACTAGCATGAGTTAAAGGTGAACCCAAGGCAGGTGAGCCCAAAAGCATCACCTAAATAATTATTGACTTTGCTTCTTAGTACAGATCTCCGTAAACATTGTCTTCCCTGTGATTAATTTCTCTGTTTGTCAGTGATCCTGTCACATTTGCAGCACCGGAGAGGCCATTCACTTAGATCTATAAGAATTATTGCAAGGACTCATTCATCACTTAGATTTGCAAGTTCTGCAGCTAGCTTTYTTCACCTCCCTTATCCCCTCCCTGTTCCACTTCTGATTTTATGGARTTTGTGCTGAGCCTGCAAATTCCCTCCAAGCTCAAGGAGTCCTAATGAAGGCATTTCACTGCTCAGGCATCCATTCTGCTGTATCACCACARCTGCTCTGGAGAGACAGTGATTGTGTGCTGCTCCTTCAGTCCTGATGGCAGGCTGTCCTGGGAGACCCACAAAGCTGCAGTTTTTATAAGGCTGTTAGCAGTGTTTCCAGCTGACATTAGAAAATAAAATCAGAGACAGGCTCTAGTCGTGTCTGTGAAATCATATGGATGATATCTCAGACTGAACCAGAAAGAAAACAGTGTGGGAGTGGATATGTGGTTGTCTGGGAGTCCAGGCAGAATGTCTACAGAAAACAGCAAATCAACATCTCTGTGCATTTATCTCCAGATCACTTAGAGCTGCACAAATCAGAATAACTGTTTGTGAAAATTCACAGCAAGGGAAAGAAGAGAATGAGATGGAAAACAAGCCAAAACAAACAAACAAACAAACCCAAAACCCCAAACCAAACCAAAAATAAACCCAACAACAACAAAAAAAGCCCTCCTACCCTTTCTCCATTATTTGGAATTTTTTCATCATGAATTCAGAAGTGTAATGATTTCTTCAWAGTCTGCCTGTGGCTATCAGTCATATGGAAGAGGCACAACTCCACAACCAACATCAATGATTTCTGATACAGGATATCTGATATTAAGATACATATACATACTATTTGTACAAAAACTATTACAAGAACAGGAGTAATAAATGCATTTAGATCACTAAAAGTTGTCTTTGAATAGTCAGAGCAGAAAGAAAAGGTTGTACATGCTGAGGAAATAATTTCTTGAGAGTTACACTCTGAACTCAAGTAATTTATTTTTCTAAGAGCTTTGAAGTGCTATACTAAYGTTAAGCTGTATTAATTTGACTGCTACCCCTCCTTTGACTTCATTATTTCACAGCCATAAGCACAAAACCTTTAATAACTAAAAATAATTTCTTAATCTGAATTCACTGCTCTAAGAAATATCTTGTAATGCYGCAACTTCCTATTTCATTGTCCAAAAAAAAATTCTTTTAAATTTCATTTTACTATCCCACTCCTGTTTTTCATTCTGGCAGCCACTACAGTGTACAACATTCTCCAAAGTGTGAGAAACTTTATTGCAGCACTCAGATCAATGTGCAGTAGATGAAGGAGGGGCATATTTGAGGGGAAAGTRTTTGAAGTTGACAAAAATTTATGTGTATAAAAAATCAACAAAAAAAATCCAAATCAAAATCTTGAGCAAGTATGTTTCCTATTCCCTASACTGTATGAGCATCATGGGATATGATGACAGTCTACATTATAAACTATTCACAGCAGAAAAACAAACTGTGTTAAAAAGTTAATAATTAACTTGGATTTGGCCTTAAGAAATACTGAGACCCTTTCATAGTTGCAATTTTTTGCCAGGGCCCATAATCTCTGTGAAGAGGACCTCTCTCAGGTCCAGGCAACACACTTTTAAGGTATCCTACGCACAAGATTAGATCACTGTATATTAATTAAATTTGTTAATTAAATTTCAAACATCTTATGAGTATTGAAATATCCAGATAAAGATGAGTTGCTATTCAGGCAATAAATGCAGTTAAGGAGGTCAGGCAACAGGGAAAATGATTGCCCAGTTCAATCTAAAGTGAGTCTAAATATGGCCATCATGGAAAACCCAACAGTCTCAGGGAGTTTGATGGGTCATTGGGCCAAATATAGATGCATTGGTTTAGAATTCTGTGCTGTTTCATTAACAGAAAAATAACATCTTAATTTTGAAGTTCTAAAAGTAATGAAAGTTTATAATATTTTGATTCTTAGCTGACACTATRTGCAACAGAAATTTTTTCATAGGAAAATAAGTTTCATTAGAAAAAAGAAAATTTGTTTTCCTTGAAAAGTATCCACATTAGCAAAGATATTTTTTTAAAAATTTAAATTCCTCCGTAGTTTTATTTCCTAAATTTTTTGTTTTGGGTCTCAGAAATAAGACAGGGGAAGTTAAAAAATTCAAAAAAGGAGGTATGATGATAATTGAAAATGAAAACATTTTTAAATTACCAGATAGTGTTAGGAATGTCATGACACCCCAAACACTCTGTGTCTTACATAGGAAAAATTATTGAAAAAGTTTACATTAACAGGTTACTTTTAACCCAGCCTTTTTACTTTCAAGTGAAATCATAAATGAGTGTCTCCAAGCCACCCCAGGAAGGTACTAATCATGGTCATCTCCAGACTCTTAATACTACTTTAAATTAGTGTTACAGATAGAGTTGTGCCAATCAAGTTCAAATAACTGAAAGGCTTCAAAATCCAAGCCTTTCTATAATGGCAATGTACTCTTTTTAAYCAAAATAAAAGAAAAAATATCTTATTCAGACCACTGAACCAGAAATAAAACAAATACAGCAYGAAGACTATTTAAAAATCAAGTGTAGTTTGGCATACCACAATGCAAGCTAAAACATGCTGTACTGAAAGAACRTTGTTTTCCACACCAGTGACATTTTTCTTGTATCTTAGATGGTATACACTGAAAAGCACATTCAGATTCTGGAGCTGCATTTATTTTGGAATACACAGACTAATAGGGCAGCAGAGCATTTAGTGCATTGCTACCCAGAGCAATGCTTGTGTCAGTGAGTAACTAAAGGAACTCTTGGCCTGATTTCTCTCYATAACTCTCAAAATCAGTATGGAAAGCCAATTTTTATTGGTACAACTTCAATCAACGTTAATAAGATAGGTCTAAGTATAACAGATCAGTGAAAGCGATACTGTGATTTAAATCTCCACAGAAGTCAGGGTATGGAAGCCTGAATGCATTCAAAATCTGCCACAAGAGATCTCTAACTTGAGGTTTACACTCAAGGAAAGGGAAAACCTGAATGACAAAGGACACATTCACCCCCAATGAAAAAATTAAGAGGTGTCTTTGTGTTCCATGGCTTACATTCTTTGACAGKGCTCTGGAAGATYAGTGGCATGAGRGAAWAACTACTGAACTACAAGCTGAGGATAGAGTGAATYGAGATGTTTGGAGGAGTCTGTTCAAATCAAGATCAAATTTAAAGACAAGAATGCATGTTTTTCACCAACCAGGTCTGAGCTAGGTTCAGTCAAGAATCAAAAAAAACAAAGCTTGGACCCAGAGAAGTTCTTTGGGTGAGATTTCTGACACTCTTTAAAACTCACATTCCAGAATTGATGTCCATCTTTCTGGGTTTGAATCTGAATTAGAAAGAAAAGCAATTTYTAAATTAATTTTTCATTATAGAAAGGAATGACTCAGCAAACTTGTATCAGTGCACTTAGACTATATTATACCTTCTGAGGATATGGCTCAGGGAGAAATCAGCCCTTTAAGATGCAAAGATCAAGCTTGAAGTCACAAAGAGGATGTTCACAAAAGCAATACCTAATCAATTACTTCAGAGTATTCATAAACCTATATACTTTTCCACTGGCCACAGTCCAAAATGGAAAACTGATGCAGAGATGATTATTATGAAGTAAAGAATATGAAACCTTCATTGGCAGTAGACTGGTGAAAAGACAATAATTCATTCTTGGAGCAGCCTGGAAAAGTTTGTCTCTATTCTGAACACATTTTGTTTATGTTACAAGACAGTTACAGTTGAGGGAACCTTTATGAATGTATCTTGAAAGTGGATGGTTTTTTTAAGTGCCTGCAGGAGCCAGTTCAGTATGATAAATCTGGTTCAATATTGTTGATCTCTAAAGGTACTGTGGCTGCTATTCTCACATGAGATGTTTAAGAGGTGCTTTAGAAATGTGAGATTATCAAAATGCTCATTTCCTGGTTAGTTTTGTGCCACTGCACAGCTGTGCTCAATTAGGCAGACATTTGAAAAACAGCAGGGAAAAAATAAAAACCACCCTAAAAACAAACACCAAAAAACCCAATGCATTTTTCTAGACATTTTGTTCTTAATTTGCACAAGTAAAAGCCTAGAATAAGTCATATCAGAAAATAGAATATCTGCAGTTAAATGTATTTTTGGGAGAAAATTTGATTTTTTTTCCCCAGTTCCTCAGGTCATTATTTTCTRAACTCAAAGAACCATAATGAAACAAAATTCCTTGTCCCCTAGTAACATTAAAAGGACACACTCGAATTCCAGGTCTATTATGCAGGACAGAAAGTCACGATCCCTACCTTAAGGTTTTCACAGTGTGCAACAGATTCATTACAGATGATGAGAGGGATAGAAAAAATGAGATAGTATTTCCATTAGGCAACCTGTTCTGAAAGATTTTTGGATATCAGCCTTAAGTTTTATTTATCCTGGTCTCAGTACTTAGATCTCTCTTCAACTCCTATTGATTTCTTTGGGTTTCTATGTATCTAGATCTAGCTATTCTGAACAAAATGAAAAAGCAGATGGAAAACACAGTCAGAAAAAATAAAAGGAGAGATGAAAAAAAGTTGGAAAAAAATTTTTGGTGAACAGAGAAAAAAATCCTAAAACATTTCTAGAGCTTAGGACTGCTTAAACACTTCCCCTTTCTGCGGGTATTATCAGTTTGGAATCTCAAGGGTTGGTCTCATTTTCCATGAGAGAGAGAAATATGAATACATCTTTTCCTATAATTTCATTTATTTTATGGCATTGTGAGCAAATTTCTAGGAACAATRTTCTAGTTAAAAGTGTTTTGCTATATAATAAGACCTATAATTTTGGGTTGTGATGTTTTGTGGAAAGCATTAAGAGACATATAAGTCTGCCAAGTGAGAGGGTACTGTTTTGTACTCTAGAGGTTTTGCACTAGAATTACTTGACACCTGCTCAAAGGTAGCAAAACCAAAAAGATACTGCCTTGCTTTGGAGTAAAAAGCAAAGCTAAATGGRATTGGTCTGCTACTTCATGTAGTGGTCTTCACATTCCTGTGCTGGCACTTTTGTCATGCTGCTTTKAAGAAGTAAATATGAAAACAACTGTTACATTAGATGTAGAGATACAAACCCATGGTTGCCTGAAGTCATATAAGTCATGCTACATCTCTGTAATATCAAATATCTGTCAGACTTTATAAAACATTGCAGTCAGCCTCTCCAATTCCAGTACCAGTGTTTACTGATGATTCACTTCCAAAGTTAACAGAGAGAGAAGCAGCAGCAGTTCTATGGAACTATGTCTACCCTCCCTCTCTAATAGGAGTGGGGAGTGCATTTTCAGTAGGCTGTTGTTTTTTCCCAAACTGAAACCTGCCAYAGACTCATTGCAGTTTCAATGAGATGGATTTACACATAGAAGAAAGGAGACGTAGGCACACCTCTACTCATTTTGCCTAATTTTGTGATGACATTCGTCATCATATAATATACAAGGATCACAAAGCAGAAATAAAAATAAATGTTGTTCTGATCAGTTATGCTGTACRCTGAAAACATGGAGGATAACACAACTTCTTTCCACAGAAGYAATCTTTGTCATCAGATGGTTGGAYACTTGATAAAAGRAGGAGGAAGCTTGTATATTGATCTATTTCAATAGGAGTCACRAAATACTGTTAGCCCTTGCAGGGATCTCATTTTGAATCAGAAGACATACCTGAGAGTTTTCAAATCCTTTTAGGTTTATATGTACTTTGTCTACAACTCTATTTGAAGAAACAATGGAAAAAAACTGAACCATGAAAAGTGGCAGAAGATGGAAAACAGAAGAACACAAAATATGTCTCATCAAGATATCAGAAACCACTACACCCTTGTACWAACTGATGTTTTCTTACATAAACATCTCCTAAAATGACTCAGATAACCATTTCAGGAAAATAAGAGCTATCCATGTGTTTACAGATGTTCATGTTTCACATTGCTCTCCTTCCTTTCACATCGGCATTCCTTCCTTTCCCCTCCCTGCCACTTTCCGTCTYTCATGTCACTTCAAAAAATCTTGTGTGGGGCATCATAAATTATATCTTTTTACTAAGGTAAGTCCAGCTGGAGAGAGTGGAGCTGTCTGTTGAAGTGACAAAAGAGCCATCTTTGCTAACAAGCTCGCTAATCCAGTAGTGAGGTTCTCCAACCATGTTAGTGCAGAACACTGACCAAAGCCTTGTGAGAAGGGATGCACGGGCTGCAGTCAGGGAAAGGCCTGAGGAATGGCAGAAGGGAGCAGGTCCTCRTGCTTTCACCATGAAAACAGCTGCCCTGGGAACTCCCTCAAGTACCTGTAGAGACACAGGACAGGAAAARAATGGCAAGAATGAGAAGTCCATGTACAGCTGCAGATCTGTGAGCYCATTTGGAAGGAACAGATGTGGTGGGGTAACCTGTTCCACATGAGGGCTGCATTGAGTAAGTAGGAGCTCTTCAGAAAGGAGTAAAAGATGCATTTTGTGTAAAGCATCTGGTTGAATTCAAGGAGATTTGTCTGGCAACTTAGGAGACACAAGATACTAGGCTATGGGCAAGGATTATAGGACAGCCTGACACAGATGACATCAAAAGGGACTTGATGAAAAAAAACAAAGCTGCTAAAAGGAGAACTCGCATTAGACTTTTTTTTCCAAAAAGGGTGATAAAATATTACAACAGTTTCTCTGAGAGGACATGGAATCTTTTTAACTAGAAATATTCAGAATGAAACTGATGAAAGCCCTTAACAGCCTGCTCCAAGGTGGCATGTCTTTGAGAGGGGGCTGGACCAGATGATACCCAGCAGTAGCTTCCCATCTAAATTATTAATTTATTTTACGAATAAATACAGGTAGATATATGTAGGACGCCAGTGGGAAATGAAATAGTTAAATAGTTGTCATAGCTGCAGAGCAAGTTGTTCCTTTAGTGTCTTTCTTTTTCCTTACTCTGGATCRTGATGTGTTTCTTCTGACGTATTCACCTCTCCCAGCAAGAAATCTGCAATTTGCTTAATCTTATTCCAAGTGCCTGATTACAAGCCTTAATCACTCAGCAGGCCCGACCATAATTAGTATCTGAGGATCTTTCTTTTGAGAATTGTGAGAAATGGCAAATTCAGCAATCTAAAAAATATCTTTAAAACAAAATATGGTTTAAGCTTAATGACAGGAAGAAGGTAGAGCAAAAGAYAGTTCTATAAAACTATAACTACATATTGATGATATTCAATTATTGAGATGTGAACATCCACAYTGTTTATGTCTGAGATAATTTATCCAGGAGCATTTTATTATTAGGACACCAYTTCAAGTAAAAGGAGGAATCTAGGATTAGTAATATCTATTTTAATCCAAAACTGCCTGTAACTCTCCCTTGATTATGTGGAAAGAAATGTAGTCAAGGGCAACTATTTTAYATACAGATACTGACATTATAAATGTCTACATTACATTAAATAATTCCAAAGTTTCAGTTCTTACTTATCTCTGAGTCGGGGTTCCAGACTACATCCATAAACTCACATTTTAGCCTTTTTTTTTTTTCTGAAGTATTCGCCTCTTATTTTAATCCAAGTTTTCTGTTCTCTACTCTGTCTCCTGATCCTGGCTAAACCAAGTGAGTCAGCCTGCAGGAATGTCACAARTTCATGTATAGACTGATGGAGCTGCAATATTCTGAAGTGTTTCGAAGAAATGARTATAAGGATTGTAATATACACTTTATACAGAGCCAATTTCCTGACAAACACTCTCTCTAGATGCATGAAGTAAACACCACAACAATCCTGTTAAGCCACAGCACTCATAAAATATTTACATGCAGCTTTGAATTTGTCACAATACYTTAAATATTTAAAGCATTATCACTGGTAACTTGGAACCATTGCAGTACTTTGCACCCAGACTTCTCATTTCAARCTTTCTGCAGACACTGCCATATGTTTTCAGCACTGCTTTTGACAAATTTCTGCACGATTGTTGTATCTAGTAAGAGTGCATTTTCTCCAATTACACAGAAGTTAAAACCAAGGCTTCTGAAAGCAAGGAAGACAGGAATCAGTCTTCCATGAGATGCAGTAAAGGAGTGCTGTTTATTCAGCTCACTTTACATGAAACATCTAGTGGTGTTGCAATACAAWTTTTTAGAAATTTTATGCATGCTCCTCACAGAAAGTGAATGAAGGGAGCCAAAAATGTTCAGGCAAGCTTGAGAAAGAGCAAATGGAGATATCTGTTTATGACTTTGAAACAAAATTATTTTCTGGMACATTGGACAAGACAGTAAATAAAAATCATGTAGTGGGGGTAGGGTGGAGAAAAGATCACAATTGAGAAACAACGCTAGATTCTAATCCTCTTTCACTCTTAATTCTGATTTTATGAGATCTATCTTTGATATTGATTTAATTTACCAGTTTTCCAACATTCATCATTTTGTGGAGGCCGTGGGAGAGGACAGTTAATCCGTTTAATTTGTTGCCTAAATACAAAGAACAAGATCTTAGATGCAGCGAGGTGCAATTCAGTTGTTTTCTCTATGTATTCAGAGACACGTATGTGCAGAGGGGAAAGAAATTATGTGCAAGTCCCTCAAAAATGTTTTATTTCTCTCAGTGTATGATGTAAAAAGCCCATGTAAAAATAAGCCTTGASTGCCTCAAGGACTTATTCCAGGTTTTTCTGCAGTTTTTCTCCACAAATGTTGTATTTCTAATAGGAGGCCTGTGTAATACAATGATACACACATATCCTGTTGGGGGAAGTATCAAGTCACAACTGTAGAGAACAGCTGTGCTCTCTATGATTTGTATTCAAAGATCTTTAGAGAAAACAAAACATGAACACACAGTAAGTCCCYTTCCCTTTGTGCTTCATCTCTACTGTATCTCTATGCAAACACAGAAGTCACTATCATTTTCTTGTCTCTTTCCCATTTTCACACCCTTGCAAGATCTATCCAAAATTCATTTCTGGGGGTTTGGCAAGCTACCCAGAAACCTGTTTACAACCTTTAAAGTCTTTGATCAGACCCAGCAGTTTATGTTGCCTCTTTTTGACACAAGTACTTGTAGTGATGACAGTTCCTAGTCAGAGCCAAGACCCATAAATCACTGAAGGATTTTGTTTAAATATGACCATTTATTTTTCTTGGCCTGTTACTGGTTGCTTATATTCAGCAAGAGTCAGAATACAGAGAATGACACCCAACAAAATAATTAATCTTAATGCACAGAAATCTATTGATATAAAGCCTCTTATTTTCCATAAAACAAAGAGGTTGTACAACMAAAAAAAGTAATTTGGAAAGCCTTCACTTATTATATTAGTGTTTTATTTTGGGAAAAAGCACAACATGGTGCAGCATTTTCAGTGGGGACCTTACTATAWATTGAGTCTGAAGAGGAATGCATAACCTTTATTCCCTCTGCTCTCCGGTCTTCACTTACAAGGGATACATCTGTTGTATACCTGGAAAGCTGATCAATGCACTTACACAGTGCATCCTGTATTCTTCAGAGAAATGGAGTTTCATTGGAAGGAAAGAACTCTTTAAAAGCAAATCATGCCATTTATGGCAAAATCTCTGAAAAAGGATGGCTACAGTCTGCTCTTCCTCTGGGTATTATTATTACTGTTCCAATGTCAAGCACAGAACTACACTCCACAACTCTTACTTCAATTGCAGAGACATCTACAGAGGCTTGAGCTTTGCACCAGCTTTTTTACCAATGGAAAAAAAGAAGAAAGAAAACCTCACTCTGCTGTTGCAAGACTCCATTTTATTCGCTCAGACTATGCTTTCAATGGAGTACACAAGCACTCCACTTACTTTTCACACCAGYTAAGAAAAGAAGGGCACTTTCAGGAATAATAGAAAGCCCCTGTTTATGATACTTTTGAAGCCTTCCACTTATGGCTAACAGCAAGCAGATGCAGTAAAAAARGGACTCCTAAATGGAATCTTAGCTGCTGTATTGTTTTTCTCATCAAATCAAATTGCAATGACTTTGAGTAGTACAATTCACTTAACATTCAAAGACAAATGCTCAGGGACAAACACACAGCTCTTAAAGCTGCGTAGAAACATATATAGAAAGTAGCCTAAAATATTGCAGAGCCAAATTCCATCACAGCCAATGTGAACTGTTCTGTTTCATTTTGATTGCTTTTATATCAGGCTCTTTAGTCAGTTTTGAACTGCAGTATTTGCTCTGTCTTTCATCCCCATGAAACAAAAYGACAAAGGTCAAAAAGATAGTTTCAAGCATGCAGTATCCATCYATTCAATATTTCACTTTCTTATAATAAAATGAAGACAAAATTATCCAGAACTTGAGTCAAATCAGATGTCTTATTAGTCAAAAAACCCACTCAAAACAARTGTTTCCACATGCAAACAAATCTGTCTTCAGAAGAAGAAAAAGCAATTCGATGTGAAAACCATCTATAAAACAGGCTGGTTAGGTTCTCATAAGAATTTACACAAARGAGTTGGTGAATTGGTGCTCAGTTTTGTTGCAGTAGGGTAACAGCAGCAACCAGCACCAGTGCACCACAGGTTCTTGCAGGGAAAATGGTCCTTGTGGACTTATGTGTAGCATACTGCAGAATTGACAAGGCTACAAGGTTGCTTGTTTAATTTTCCAGTCCAACACAGGTCATTGCTGGAGGCACTGAGCAGCTGTTTCAGAGTAGTGATTTGTCATGACAAAAATTTCACTCTTGCTGAAGAGTCAGATTTTAGAGCAGACAGTCTACCTTGTATAAGCACCTCATAAAAAATCATGGCCCTCTTTATCTGCCRTGGCAAATGACAGATGAAACCTCTCCTTTATGTCTTGTCTCTGTTTCATATTCCTGTGACTTTGTTATAAGACTGTTGTTTTGTTGTGGCGCTGTTTCTAACATACGCTTCAGTTTACAATGCAAGATGGCATGWTGATTTAGTGCCAAGATTTTTTTATATGTGTATTTCTATTTATATGTACACTGTAATTGACATCACAAATGAATTAGAAAAGTGAGGGATATCTTTCAAAATGCAAAGTAGATTTTTCCCCCTTGAAGTGGGGAATCTAAATCATTAAGTCATTCTGATACAGAGATAAATTCTAAGTAGAGTGAAAAAAGTATCAATAAATGACTCCACTTCTTGTAGTGGTTTGTTTCAGCTTGGAAAATACTGTTTGGCTTGCACCAGAATTTCATTATATAATGTGAGCTAGGAAAGAAAAAAGCCACAGGCAAAGCAACTAAATAGTTGTCACAACCAAAAGATGACTCAAAAATCCAGTCCTTCCAAGAAGGATGATTTCAGCAGAGAATCAGAATTTTAATTCTTACAAAATGCCTGTGAACATGGCTGGCTGTGAAATATCTATTCACCCTTCAAGCTCTGAACAGGAATTAGCTCTTAAACACCTCACTCTCTCATAACGCGAACAGTGAGAAAATCTAAAYCACCTCTGTATTATTTTCCAAAATTCCTCATTAGCTTTTAGCCAAAAAATAAGTGTGTTTGATACAGTTAATTCTTGAATTATGATGTCTCAGCTATCCTTGAGTGACATGCAAATAAGAGTAGTATGATCCACTGACTTAGCATACATCCACAAGTTGCCACTCTGCAAGCAAAAATGATGAAAACAGCAAGTTGTGACAGTACAAAACATTTAAGTACTTTTTTCTAAGGGAATTTGTCACAATTCTGGTAATTTTTTGGGAAAAAAAATTGTTACAAACACCTGCCATAGTATCTAATTCAGTCCTAAGATGAACTAATTAAGCACTCAAACCTCAAATGTTCTCCTGCTAATGGACTCCTGGGCTTCTCAGCAAAGTCTGAAATAGCTTTAGCTAACACATAAAGCTGTCCTTTTTCTGGCTATAGTATGAAAATTAGGATATTAARTCACTCAGAATATTGTATTCCACTACGAATTTTTGTAACCTTTTTAATGCTATGTGTGGTATAGTGCAACTCCTATCCTGCCACAGCTTCAGCAGAACAGAAACTGCCTGTCCTTTTACACATCTGCGCTCTTGGAAGTTTGGAAGTTTGTTCAACATGAAATCATTATTAATGTCCTACAGATTTAATCCCTCTTGTTTTGACAAAACATCCAATGAGAATCAGCAAARGATACAGTGAATTCAGAGATTTTTCCATGGGCTGAATCAGTCAGCAATTAAATAAATGTCTTGCAAARCCTATGTCTGCACAGGAGATGCATAAGCCATCCATTTTTCTTTGTCTACACGTGGATCAGGGCTGCTGGACACAAGATCTAGGAGCACCAGAACCTTGTCCTGAATGCAGAAGAAACTAAAAACAAAATCAGAAGTAGGAGTACTGTAAATCCATGAGTCATTCACACACAAGTGTTTAGTTTTTGAGCTCTTCTGTCAAAAAGAACTCTGCCAAGTTTCTCTTCTAGAGGATGTGTATGTAACACTTGCTATTTCTTAGAATCAGTGTTACTTAAAAAAATCTGTCTGAAAATAGAGTGGGACTGCAAAAGACAACTAAGAAAAAAAAAAGGAAAAGAAGGAAAGATGATTGCTTTAGGGCAGGATTGTATCAGTAGTGGGAGAAGAGATTGAGCAAGCCCAAACAGCTCACCACCTGCATCTCCTCTAATGCCTCTTGATTCCATTGCTATTAGTGATTCATAATCTGGCAGAAATGCTTTAATTTAGTGTTTCAGCAAATTCTGAGCATTTAATGAAATTTCTTGTCAGAGAATGGAGCCATGAGTCTAGTCTTTRAACAAACAAGTCAATATTATGGTTCTTTCCTTGTTTTTACCATTTGGRTGTATGTTGTCCTAAAAATCTCACATCAAATGAAACCTCTCTTATAACAAATCAAGTTTTCAAGCAAAGAAACTGAGAAATTCTTGTTCTGTGCAGTGCACTCCTTGAACCTGTAAAAAACCAAACATAAGATTTTTGCAATTTGTCTCTATGGTGGTCTGATTGCATCTTTTCAGAGTCTCTTTTCACTTGGGACCTCCTCATCAGCATCAGCAAAAGCTTAGGATGTTCACCTGCAACAAAAGGTGCTAAACCTCATATCCAAATCATGCACAGCAAGGACCTGGACCTCAGTGTGATACTGCCTGAGCTAATAATATTMTACAGTTCACTCTTCAGGCACAGCTGCATGTAGTTTCTCTTTTCTGTTCAAACCAGATGTTTTATAAGAAAAAGTTTTAAGAGCAAAAACTTCTCCATGATAAAGACATTTAATCTGAACATGCCTGACAGACACTCTCATGCCAGGCAAAACATCAAAAGAATTTATTTTAAATAGCTCATAATCAGCCCTTTTTATGGTATGAGGTAGCTTTATAAACAGCTTTCTAGGCTTTCAGTGGATTATTAATTTTGATGGTTGATTTTAGGACTAATCCATTTTAGTCYCCTAAATACAGAGTGTTTGGTTCTGAAAAGAGAAGACTTGATGAGCAGACTTCAAATGCTTTAAAAGCTCTTGCAAGAAGCTGGTAATAATCTRTTCTTCATGGATAAACAAGAAGTAATGGATTTAAATTGCACTGAGGAAAGTCCAGGGTAGTCATTATCAAAGACTTTTTTCAATGGTAAGGGGAAGTGAATCCCYGAAACAGTGACTGGGAGAAGTGTCATTGTAGGCCACTAGGACTAGGCTCAGAAAACATCAAGAGAAAAGCAGGTACAGCTGATGCTGCCTGAAGGATGTAGAAGGATGAAATAGGTATTGCTTCTTCTATGAAGTTTTAACATCCAACCAAAATCCAGCAATTATATAAAAAGAGGTTATTTCACAAAAGGTTTTTCTTAGATTAGTATTAAAATGTCCTTTTAAATATGAAAGGTGAATATTGAAATTTTTAGTATTACACTCTACCCTTTGTAGAAATAAAATTTGGCTTCTTATGCAATACCTTGCCACACTGTTGCTATGCAAAATGTGATTAAATCACATGCACAAACCTTGGTGAGTCAATTCCACTCTCATTCAGTTATTTTCTTTAGTTTCATGGTTTCATTTTCTTCTGAAGTTTACACTTCATTTACACAGTATATCCTCTGTGTTTATGTTCCCTCTGTATCAGGAACCTCCATTTCAGCTCTTGAGGTCAGTAAGGTTTGGTCATGTATTTAAAGTCAAACAAAAATTCTCTTGAATTTCAGCCTTACTTAATACAGTATAAGAAAGGCTTTTGAACAAAAATTTAAATACTTGAGTTGAAAAAGAATGTCTTGTAACACACTGTAAGATGGCAGAAATGTGGAAAAAAATGGTTCCTGGATGAATCTTCATCCTAATTCAGTTAAGAAGAGCCAGAAATTCAATAACATAAAATAAAATTAACAAAAATTATCAAGATCCCAGAGATTTCAGGCTATTTAGGTTAAGAGGAGGAACATCCTCCCTGCCTGGAGGTATCTGCACTCCAAATATAATTGAGAGCCTGTACATATCTTAACACATAGTAGATCACTGTGCAGTAATGGGACTCAGAATTTTTTGACTGGCTAAAAAGGATAAATGTGAGATTTCCCTCAGCCCTGTTGTAGCTTAACTATGCTGAGTGGGGTTAAAGATACCCAAAAGAAAGCATCCAGTTAGGATAGGTGGTAACTGCTGGAACACATTGAAAATGTCAGTACACAGAGGGTCTCTATTCCAGGTACTATTTCAGTCAAAGGGTAGTCTTCTATACTCTGAGACTATTTGATGCTGAGCATCTGATATAGCTAGTATGGAGTGATCTGTCCACTCTCCTGATACATTTGGAATCATAATTTTGTGAATTCCCTTTGTGGGCAGATTTAATTTGACTTCTCCTTGAAGACATTACCAGAAGTCCTTACAACAAAGCAGAAGTAAATTCCTTTATGTCCTTTAAATAACAAAGGAACCTCCACATAAAAGAAGCAGCATTTCCCATTATCTCTTGTAATCAGAATGTAATGTGATCAATTAAACAAAAGATGGCTAAAACATTAACCCTGTTGCTAATCCCACTATTGCGGCTGCTCCTTGGCAGAGTCTGTATTTCAAAAGTTGGAAGCCTTTGTAGCCTGAATGCCACTGATTTCTTTGCTTTGCATTTAATAATTAAAATATTAATTGGAAATTATTCTTTGCTTTATTAAATTACAGAATTGTAACTAGTTAGCTTTTGAATAGAATTAAGYGTGTCACATTTAGCCATCAACCCAAAATAAGAACTCACAAATTGTATGGAAACTTATCAAAAATACTCTGGGCCATTGCATAAATTGAGATGAAGTACAAATTAATCAATTTAGGTTTAGGTTCTGCTTTCAAACTATGGGRTAGAGTTGCAAATTTTAAACCCATTTTTATATTTTTGCACGAAGTTCCAGTGAATGGCAAACTAATCCTGCCCCTTTTGATTGTGGAAAGTTCTTTTGTTATTTGTGCTAGTAGACTTMATTTGAATTATTATTACAAGACTCCTTTACATCATGTGTCTGTATTTTATCAAAACTCAGGATTTTTAATTAATACTTTAAAGGTTCCATTCCTCTCTTGGATTAATATATACAGTTGCTTTTCAACATTTTTCAGTATGGAGGCTTACCCCCACACTTTCAAAGCTGTAAGATAATTCCTYTTCACCTAGGAAATATTCTGTATCCTGAATTAAGTCCTTAACCAGTAAAGCACTTGGAAGGGTTCATGCTGTTGCATCCACCTGCAGCAAAATACAAAGCTCTCTTCACAATGTACAGGAAGAAAAATGAATCAGCACTCTCTTTTCCTGGCTGCATTGTCTCTGCAACACTAACTGAAATAAACAGCAGTTGACTTATTGCTGTCCCTTTTGACTTGAAAGTACACAGGAAAAGAGTCTTTCATTTGAAAGTGACATTTAAACAGCCATTACTTGAAGTAGCCTCATATTAAAGGAGGCAATGTTTTCAGCTGATGAAGTTCAAGTTGTCAAGACATTTTCAATTACCTTCCTAGGCATAAAGATACAGCTGGTGCTGAAGTGGCATCTTTATTGSTTTTAGTTAGCATCAAAGAGACCAAATGGAAAAACACAGTTCAGAGAGAAGAATTTTGCTTTTTGTGAGTTTGCCCACACACTATATTTATTATGGCATAACCTTAGGCCAKAGTTCAGGAAACTAGTTATGGACAAGTGGGATGCCAGAACCACGCTGGATTGCCATTGAAGCAGAGTCAAAACACAGTCAAAACTAAACACATAAGAGCTGCTGCTTCATCTAGAGACAGATGAGTGGGCAGGAAGGGCTGGAGTACATAGTACAGTAGCTCCTGTGATCTGATCAGGTTAATTTGGAAGGCTGTGAAACAGYCTTCCCTATCCTCCTTCCTTTGCTCATTTATTCACGCACGGTTAGGAAAGCTGCAGTGTGTTTTTAATCAAAGAACTCATTATTAACTGATTTTATGTACTGATACAGAATCTTCTCAACTAGAATTTTCCTTTTATCCTTAAGAAAGGTATAGAATCAATCACTTTGAGTAATAAACCAGTATTTAAAAATATTTTGCAAATTCCCTTCAAGCCACTAAAGAAAAATAGAAGTAGTTGCTCATATTTTTGTATTGTAACACGTCCACATTTGCCATGTGTCTATTCCTTTTCAAGAAAGAGAAAACCATCTCTTTCAGAGTTATTCACTTAAATTACAAAGAAAAATGAGCAGAATAGCAAAAGCCTGTCAGACATTGTGCTTAACTGAATGTCTTTAAAAATATAGTTTAATTCCCTCATGATTAATCTCATTGTCATTAAGAATGTCTTGCACATCCAGGCTGATGATCTCTGTGTAACATARAGTCTTTGTGTCTTCTCACTTTTGTCAAAAATGAGGTTTTCCTATAAAAAGTTAGCTTTGAGGCTTTCACACAACCTGAATAATAGGGTTTTTCAGTGAAAAGAAAATTTCTAATTTAGTTAYGAAAACATTTCCTTCAAATATTCCTAACGTTTTTTTTCCCTTAACTTCTACAATAAAATTAATGAAGTGATATCTTTACTGACTACTGAATATAATCCCAGTTTATGAATCTATAAAGTGCARGGAATAAAAATTAGCAGTGTTTGTTTACAGAAATAGTATGTCTTAGTCCACATAGAATAACATTTTCYTATTTCTTTGAATAATCTGAAGCTGCATACACAGCAGTGCCAGTTATCTAGTTATTACAGTTTTGAAATGTAATATGAATTCACTGCATTTTCATTTTTGTAAATATCTCCTAAAGAGACTTTCAGAACATGGTGTGACTGATTTATCTACACAATAGTGGGTGCAGCAAAATTATTTCCAGGTTTAGGGTTTATCTGATAGACTGGAAAATATTTAACTGGAGGATTATGTGATCTTTATGTTTCAATATAATATAGGTGTTCCTGCATTGCTGCATAACAATCTATTATGTTATAAACAATTCTATTATGTTTATCTATCTGGTCAAGACCTGTAATGGACAATTCTGTTAAGCAGGAGTTCCCTGTGGAATTATGAGCCAAAATAACACTAGGTAAATCTTTCAAAAGAGAAAGGAGTGAAATTCTTTATATCTATGAATAACTTGCACACTTTTTGAGAAACTCTTTGGAAAATTTTAGTGCTATACATTTTTTCAACACTGAAGATAAGGGGCATAAAAGTAGTCACAGGTGTAATTGCTATTTCCAGTAATTGAATCTGAAGACTTCAGTATATTTCTCAAAAATYCCACTTGTAATATTTACTCAGCAGTTCAAAATGGAGTGCCTTGATTTTCATGAGATATCTCTGGAAAATATAGGACAGAGACTTATGTCACATAACAAGGCTTCTAAAAAGGTTTGCCTCATGAATTTGGCTAGTTCATATTAAGGAAATAGATGCAAAAGAGACATTTTCAGCATGGAAATTTATGTTGCATCTATTCAATGAGAGCAGACATCCTGTCCTGTTTATGAACATTAGATATAAACAATTATTTACCATTGCTTTAGGTATCAAAGAGAAACACTGAACACACAAAACAGTCACTCAGGAATTTTCARCATTAACAAGCTTCTTATTTATATACAGATAAAAGGCACCTGCAGCTGTATTTCATTGGAATAAAAAATGACCTTCAGTGACCAATCAGGCTAATGAAAGAAAAGTTTTTCCCAAAGGGTACAGCACTACCCAAATTTCCCTACAGAGGCAGTCAGGCTGGATTCAGGTAATAAAAATGCATTCAGTCTTCCTAAGACTTTCTCTGTTAATTACAGTGCATTGTGTATGCTGCATTTGTGCTTGTGTACAATAGGATGCAAATGAAAAGAAATTACAAGACTATTYTTAAAAGGTAAACAAAACATGCAGAGCTCACCAAATTGAATATAGCACTAAGCCCACCTGATAACACAAAACCTGGGAAAATACTGGTGATGGTGGTTAAACAGGAGCCCTGATGGATGAGAGTAAGACAAGGCTGCTTCTTGAAGGCAATTTTGCTGACCTTTCTGTAATAATTATAGGGAATTGTTCTCCCATCTATTTTGCTTGGAACTAATTGTGTAGACAYCCTTTGCCATGGATGGCACACCACAATAAATAGGTACAATCAATGGTACTTTATACTTATAATAGTCCACGGAACTCATTAATGCATTTTCTATCCACCCACCTAATTAAAATATAAGGTGCTGTCATTTTCTTCTATTTGGACCTGTGAGTTGAAGAATGTTGATATTTATTGTTGCAACATCAAGACCTGTGCTAGGCCCATCTAATTTTTGTGAACAATTAAGTACTATATTTTTACTATAAAGCCAGGTCACATTGTCTGTTTCTCAAAAACATCTCAAAGAAAACTTACGTAGTGCTTGGGGTTTGTATTTATTGTGATGGTTGCTAAAAGCTGCTTGATATCAGAGTAGTCCTGGTGAGACAGATTGTTCAGGAGATGCAATCAGAGATACCTGATTAATACTCCTATCCAAAGTACTTACATAACTCCTGTTCTCAAAGTACTAAAYACCACATGCTCTTGTTTAACCTCAGAAGATCTCTGAAAAGTAGAGATGAACTCTTCATCTGTATTTTTTATAGAATTCAGATGCAGGTAAGTTAAAYGTGGGAGATATAAAAAGTAGCCAACAAATCAGAGAATGGAACACAAGTCTTTATAAATTCACCTCTTTCCTGGACTCTTCTTTTTCTCATTTCTCTAACTGTGAAGTTTATCTATGCAATGTCATTCTATGCTACATATTTCTCCATCTGCTCTAAAAGCTGGCGCAGAAAGAAACTCAGGAGATTCTGGAAAGAAGGGAAACAAGATACATAATAAACAGACCAGCCAGGAACAGGAGAGAAGGCAGAAGCAGCTTAGTTCATAGAGTGCAGTCTCTTGTATTTCCTTAGCTGATTTCACGCTGTGCATTATGGTCAATAGGGATAAACACAAGCATTCCAAACTGATGTCAAAGAACACAGGGATATTTTGTGAAAAATGGTAGCAGCAAAGAACTTCTTTTCCACTGAAATGTATTGAAAATGTTCAGTGTGTCAGACTATTTGCTCTCTTAGTCTAAATTGCTCAGTATCTTTCTCTCTCTTTGTCTCATTTCACAAAAGAAATCAAACAAAGAAGTTGGCTTGGCATTTCC
The DNA here is from genome assembly GCA_902810485.1 of Alauda arvensis. Taxonomy (NCBI): domain Eukaryota; kingdom Metazoa; phylum Chordata; class Aves; order Passeriformes; family Alaudidae; genus Alauda; species Alauda arvensis. The sequence goes on from CADDXX010000354.1 coordinate 854,592, forward strand.
TATTGCTCCATTTTCTGTTCTTCTGTAAAGAATCACTGCCTTTCTATTTCCAAAGCCTCCTTGATGGATAGTTCAAGAAAAGGTCCGGAAGCAGACTAAACAGAGTTGCTTTGATGATTGATGACACAGAAGCCAGAAAGCTCCAAAACAACTTGCTGCTAGCAAAATACAGAAAGGTTTTACTGACTTCGTTAATACAGATTAGCCTTTTTTTTTTTTTTTTTTTTTTAACCCACAAAAAGCCTGCAAATAGAAAACCAGCCCCTCAGGGAAGGATTTTGTTAGAAAAAAAAGATAGTCCTGTTTCTTCTCATAAACAGGTCAGATGCACTGTGAGTCATTGTAAATTTAAATCTCACATACCCAATGTCATGGATCTTATAATTATCATGATGGTTTTAAAGATACCTGCTTCAAGAATGATCCTCTGCCCCAGAACCAGGTAGTGACATGACTTCAGATCTCCCCGGTTGGAACTGCCCAGAGTGACCTTCCATGTCATTTTCCCACATCTTTTCTGAGTCTCATGTAGCATCTAACACCCCTCATGAATCATCGTCTTTTATTTTTGTTTTATTTTGGTTCAAAGTGCCTGCAATAATGTCATTAATCATTACACCTATTCATCTTCAAATTAGTTTTTCAGTTATTGCAGGGAATTGATGTAAATTAATCTAACTGAAAAGGCTTGGGTCAAACATCGTGGCTTCAATGGTTTCATAGTAATTTCTGTTTAGTGTGCATTGTGCCTCTTTCAGCTGCTGTCAGTGCACACCTCCAGCCCAAGCATCAGCAGAGAAGAGCTCCTCTGAGAGGTTCTGTTAGAGGGGCCTCATCTGTCCAGTAGGTAAGAGGTGTCTTACCAAGGTAAAAGAAATGGAAGCCTCCTTTAACTGAGTGCTGAAAAAATGAGTATCACACACACTATCATTTCTAGGACTATTACCCACTTCATCCTTCCCCATGAAGCCAGCACACAGAGGTCATCAATAGGGCTGATTAATTCCCTGTATGCAATAAATTCGCCCCTCGCCACTTCTTTTTACTAGAGAAGAGCCAGTGAACTAGTCAGTCTGTCACTTCATTAGAATGCCATTAAGAAGGCAGACATAGTTTTATAAAACAAAGSCTAGTACAACTAATTATTTATTTTAGTTGAGTTTAATTTGTTCTGTGAGGAGAACTGGGCACAGTTCTATACTGAGCTGTGGCTATTGATTTTTTAGGTCTTTTATTGTGTCCTGCTGTCTTTTCCTGGGTATTTTGCTSCTGGCAATGTGGACAGCATTACGTACTTCATATTCATTTTGTAACAAAACAGAAGCAAAAACTACATAGAACCTATGAAAGAGCTGTATGTACAACCAGAGATTACTCTTTCTTYCTCATCAGTTTGAAATACCCAATCTGGAACCCACATGTACTGAGAGCAACCAAAACTAATAAGATCATTTTACTGTCTCCCTTTTAGATTGTAATTTCTTTTAATAAAATCTCACTCTAATTTTTTTTTAATTGAACACAACTTCATTTTCCTTATTTATATTATTAAAGGCTTTTGACAGTAACAAACATTTAAATTTTTAGACCTGTGACATACTTATTCTGTTTCTAATTAAGGCTCAATTATGGGGCRTGACYCCCTGACCATATTTAAGTCCCTTCCCAAATGCATAACTTTGGATTTACTGTCACCTTTAGTAATAGGTAATTATTTTAAGATCAATATTATAGTTGAAGGAAACACACTGAAAATAATTGAATTCAATAACTCCCACACAACCAGGGTAGCTATTCTGGGCTGAAGTGGGCTATTTTGAATACTCACTGTGGCTGTATTGCACTATTCAGAGGTACCCTTTGACATTTATATGTTCCAAATACTTCCTTGTGCCTATTCTGGGGTTTTCTAACAGACATATTCTCCCTCATGACTTATGATATGGAACAAAAATTGGACAGGCACTTAACAATCTGACCGTGGACAATCAGGGTGCAGGCTCTACTACAAAGCCTTTACTGTACCATAAACTCCTAATTTGTGCCAAAGCAGCTAGCTGATACTAACAGACCCTTTCCACAGTCCTAACTGCTTCTGGAGGAATATCTCAGAGGAATGCATTGTCATCTAAGTAGGCCAGTGTAAAAGCAGATGGTGTGCCTCAAAAAAAGTCAGGTTACTATCTGTAAGTGCTTAGCTGAACCTACASCCATAACTTAGTCATCTCCAGTGGTATTCATTCCTTTGTCTTTTTATCCTCTGCAGTCCTTATACCTCAGACACTGAGCAATGAAATTCTGGATATATTTTAATTTTTTTTTATATAATCCATAGTTATTAGGCTGAGTGTACATAATTACTATAGCCACCTCCGAGCTTAGGACTCCAAAGAAGCAAGAGGAATGACGACCCCATTGCACTGTGCACACCATGCACTGCACACTTAGTGCACAGAAAATTTAGAGTCCAAGCAAGCAAAATGGCCAGAAGGGAGGAAAAGTAAAAGCAGCCTGATCAGAGCCTTGAYCCAGCTAGGAAAAGAGTTTGGGTGTACAGGTCTTAAGCCATTAAACAAGAGCTGTCACTCTCATTTTAGCTCAGTATTAAGAATTTAACACTCCTTAAGAGTTTGGGTTTTTTTCCTGAGCTGCTAATTTTCACTGGTAGCCCCCAGCTCCACAAAAAGAAACCTATAACATCATACCTGATGGGAAAATTGTTTTTGCAAAACCATCTTTTTGAAGATGCGACTCAAGGAATAAACCACCAAAATTAAGTTCTGTGAGCAGTGGGGGAATGGGCAAAARGAATGTCTGCAGAGTAATGATCCAGGCAGCCTCACACCATTACCTTCAGTGCTATTGATTCTGATGTATCCATTGTATCAGCCTCACTAAAAAGCAGTGAGATTGTTTTGTTTTCATTCTCCTTCATAATGACTAAAAATATAAACTTAATTTCAATATATATATGCTTCCTGAGACAAGTATGGTGTGTTCAGCTTGTCAGCAACYGCACACCAAATTACACTACCATTTCAAAAGGCTGCCTTTTCTGTTCTTTCTTGTCATACACACACAACTCAAAATAGTTTGTAGGAAACATGTTCATTTGTGGTACTCACCAGGAAAGGACAGAAAATTTTAGTAGGGATTATAAATTAACACCACTGTGGTTATCAGAAACCTTTAAATTCTACTAGAATCTTAAACATGTGGTTTAGCTCCCACTGAAGCCAAATGGAAAARTAAGATTCAAACAGCCTCAGAGAGAAGTTTCATATTTTCTTGGCCATTGGATGGAAATTAGGATAGCTATTACAGTAGTTATGCAGCTGGAWGTATTTAAAGAAAACAGCAGGAATCACAAAAGATTATTCAGAAGAGGCAATTCTGGATTAACCCAGTGCATTAAAGTTCACTATACTGCTCTTGTTCAGACTCAGAAGAAGGTCATAAGAGAGGTATTTGACTTGAGAGGAAAAAAAATTACAATCTGTGTTTTTCATTAGAATAATATGTTTTGTGCAAYTGCCGTGTCACAGAGAACGAGACAGCAAGGATGAACAGTAACAACAGCCACATGAAAATCTATATATCCTCCTTTTACCCTCTGCCTATTTGGAAAATTATCTGTTGCCTTAAGGCATGTTACTCACATAAATACTTGCCAAGAACATGGTACAAAATACTTCAGGCACAAAGTMGTGAAACAGTAATAACATGAAAATTACTTCAACACAGGGTCTATGAACCATGGAAGTCCCACTTGAGGACTGAAAATAGGGGTTTAATTGTAACAGAAGTGTTTCTGCTCTGCAGAGAGAGAAATTTCACTCAAGGAGAGCCACAGCTCTGCACCAATAAATAGTCATCAAAATAAGTCAAGCAAAAGTAAACATTTATATTAGGCTGTGCTTCACTTTTTCTGTGTTTTTCAGTGCAATGAGGAGATAGTGCATGATAAACTCTGGTAACTGGTTCCTAGAACAACTCTAAAGAACACTTATTTTTGCAAGACCTGGCAAATGGGTTTAATTTGCTCAAACTTGCCACTGGACTTTACAATGTCCTCTGCTTTATCACATAGAACTTTAAAAAAAATTTTTCTTTGTAATGTGGAATATTTACACAAGTCCCCTTTTGTACTGTTTTCCTGAGTCAYACCAGGAGTATATRTAAGACTTTCCCATGATCTTCCTTCTGTGGTGTATTGCCTTTTATAAGTCTTATAAGGAAAAAAAGGGAGCTTCATGCACAAACTCTGTCCTGCTGCACAGAGATTTATGTCACTCATTTTGGAGTGAGATTGAATGGATGCTGAGATTTTTGCCGCACCCTTGAGTTTATCACAAGGAAAATAGTTTAAATGGCRCTTTGTAATTTTTTTTCCAGCATCTGGACAAAAAGGTTCAAAGTATCTTTTTTCCAAATTGTCATTAACATTACACAAGACAGCAATATTTATTTAKTTTTATGGTTTTGAGTTCCCTGCTGGAACAATTTCCTCTGACACAATTTCATCATTTCCTCATTGAATTTTTATGGCTGCAGTGAACAGTGCCAAAGGCTTTACCCAATGTAACCTCATAAGCATCTTTCCACTCACAGTCTCTCAGCACTGAGATTATGAGCAGGTTTTTCAAAGCACTTAAAAGACTTAAAATTTTACATGCATTCTCTAAAAAAGAGATGGGCATRTAGAAATTTCCAGGAAAGCCAGTAGTATGTTTAAATATCACAACAGTGAGGCAGACTTCCATCAGCCAGCTCCAGCACTAACAGCATTTTAGCCACAGCAATATGAAGTGCAGTTTGGCAAAGAAGCCTAGAAAAGTTTTGAGCTGTGATTWAATTGTTATTAGTACATGAGCTGCCCCTTAACTGCTGCTATAAATTACAAACATCACACCTTGGAATGGGAGTCCACTCTTCTCACAATAACCTGCACTATGCTCTCCACAATCCTAAGTCACAACTTGCCAAAATAAGTACTAAATATTTTTGCTGAGAGTAATTCCACTAATGAACAGGGCAGTGGAAAKGGTGGCTCATTTATAGAATATTCAGTCCATCAGGACACTGTGTAATACTTTATTTTATTATGAAAAAACAAATCTGTGATTGAAAAACAGGAAGTGGCTTAGACATACAATAGCATTACTATGCTGAAAGAGGCTTGAAGCTAAAATATTTTGTCTTGCTGTCTGTCCCTGGTGGGCAAGGACATGTACACAGTCAGTCACTGTGACACAGCAGATCTGAAGTYACAGCAACAGACTCTCAGAGCCATCCATCCCCAGTACTCTACAACTTTCCTATCACCTGTACATACTCTTATGTGGATACCCAACAACTTATTTTATCCTTAGAGGGACAAGAGAGACAAGCCAAACATATGCCTTAATACAAAATCCCATAATTTCTTAATAAAAAGCCTGGGGGAATAAAAAGAACAACAACAACAAAAAAAAAGATAACCTGTGTTAAACATAGTAGAGCTTTAAAGCCTTAGTTCATGAGCAAAGTGCCAGAGTCCCTAGAAACAAAAGAGGATCACCTGTGCCCTCAGRTATTTTTGGAAGAGACTAAGGAAGTGAAAAAGAATGAGAGATACTTGAAGTGCACCATGCCATGCTTCATGTTCACAGCAGTCAAAGGTACATCTCAGCTCTCTGGTATCCTGGTTCAGGACTCAGTACAGACAGCTTGTATTAAGGAAAAACTGATAATTAATAGGTCTGATCTCAGCACAGAARTCAGCATAATTTTCTAGATAGGAAATCCTGTCAGGTAAATACAGAATTCATCCTCTTCCTCCAGCAGACACARCTTAGCACCTGCTTTGGTAATACASRAGAATATTTATGAACACCATGTTCATGTACTTTGTCAGACAGGTAATCTGACATGCCTTGGACTCCTCACATTATCTCACCTCTCTCCAGCAGTGTTACACTGTGTTTTGTAGGAGACATTAGTTATGCAGAATACCTTCTATTTCACTACCAGTTCAGTACTCCAGACTGCCTTCCTCTTGTCACCAGCCTCTGTGCTTCTCTATTTCAATTCTCTGCCTGAGGCCATCCAAACTATCAACTTAGTTGTGGGGTTTTTTTGGTTGTTTTTTTTTTAAACTGAGGAAAAAAAAAATCACTAAATCACTTCTGTTCCTAGCAGTCCTTAGTATCTGCCCTCTCTTCATCTCAAATGCCTGTCTGCTCCAGGCACACTTTTCCTGTCACAGTGTCTCTTCATCCCCTGGATCTTTCACTGATCTGATTCCAGCCATGTACAGCCAGTGACATTGTTTCCAGCAGAATTGCCACCCTCTTTGAGACGGGCACACAAAGCAGCAACAGCGGCCACTGTGAGGAAACCTGGACTCAAGTGAGGGTGAAACAATGGAAATGAATGAAGACACAGAATAAAATCCCCAGTCATGAGGTAGGTTAATGCTGGGCAGACAGTACCTCCAGCCAGAAAYTGAGTATCTGTTTCTTTTTTATTTTCTTTATGGTTTGGCACTGCTTTACACAGCTCTTCATGTCAGCAAAGTGTTTGATTTGAATTTTATCAAGCACYACAGGCCGACAAAATTAAATCTAATTAGCAAAACCCTCTGCTCCTGAGCATCCAGTTCAGAAAGATTTTACCTTTTAATCTTAAACTAGTAATAGGAATTTAATCTATTTCAGCCATTACAGCTTTTATAATGCACTAAAATATTTACAGAAATTGGATTGTCACAGCTTTAAGTACATTTTCAAGAAGCACCCACCCAAAAGTTACAGAAGATTTTCAGGGACCTACGCTACCCATGGATCATGATATCAATAAAATGGTGTCAAAATCAGCCAGATCCACATTCTGCCAAGAAAAAAAAAAATGAAACCAAACAAAAAAAACCCCCAAAAATCCCCCAACAAACCAAACAAAACCCCAACCAACCAACCAACCCAATCTCTTCTTCATGGACAGCAGCAGCAAATGTAAGACAGAAAATCAGGTACCCACCATTTATACTTTTTCACAAAAAATAATCTGGTTGAAGCTATGTGATCCTATCAGCCATAGCCAGATCTAAAGTAAGTARTTCAACTTTGCTCCTTCTGATAAAAGGAGAAGCCACAATATATTGTGCCACAGAAGCAGCTGGCATAATATATTCAATACTGTTACTAGCATAAGCACATCTACTTAATAATTAGTCAACTTAGCAGATATTTTTAAAATTAAATATTAAAATCASTTTAATGGCTCTGGAATATGAAAACAAAAACCACCATGCAAATTAGATCAAGACCACATCTTTTTATTTGGTACTAGACAAAGAAACTGTTAAGAATTTAATAAAAATCAAAATGAAAAACATAGAAACGCATTTCACTAAACAAATAAATTCCTGAATTGCCTGTATTAAAGAACTGAAACAGACACATTAAATATCACAAATAAGAGGTTTGCAAATTTCATTTGTATAGCACTGACCACGAACTCATGCCTGTGAAAAACATAAAGAAGCCAGTCCCTGCTCTAAATATATTGCAGGAGGTAAATTCTTTACCTCTGTAACTGATGGTACATTGCACAAGCCTGTTTTCAGAACTGAATCAGAACTAGGATACTGAGCAATAATAGAATCTTTAATTCAAACAAGAAATTTATAATAGTCTTTTACTGACATTTGTTTGATGTGTGAAAAGCTCAAAACGATTTTCAATATAGAGTCAAAAGGAAATTATTTTATGGAAACTACAACCACAAGAAATTAACACTTTTTTCTAATTTTTAAAATAAATTAAATCTCTGCACAATCCTTTTCCTCAATCATGTTATAGCTTTTGTCCCAAGACTGCAGCACTAAATTATAATGCAGGCATATTATTGTTTTACGTGCCAGAAAGTTTTAATCTTGAATTATTATAATGCCTCATTGTCTAGCAATAAGTTATTGCTCTCTTCCTGTATGATGGTAAAATTGTAAAGCAAAAAAACTTAAAAGCCAAGAAACCTGAACTGATATTTACTCTTGCTCTTCCCCAGAAAAGCGGTTTGTTGTTGTTGGGGTTTTTTATTTGCTTGTTTAGGGTTTTTTGTTTGTTGTTTTTTTTGTTAGTAGGCACTTAAAAAGATTTTAGGAGGGGGTAGAATTTGCATAGTGAATATAAAATTTCCATAATTCTAAGAGTTGTTATCTTGTTCTTAATTTACCTTTCACAGCACACTCAAAAATAACTTGTAGACATTCAAGGTTGTGTGAGCTGCAGACYGAAAACCACTTCTGAATATAGAGTAGCAGAAATTAAAATAATTTAATGTCATCACTGCGGCCAGATTAAAAGGAAGAAATCTACATAAATATCCACAAATTCACAGGTATTCAGGGGAAATACAGGCTTTTTTAAAATTAATAAAATGTTCATTTTTACTCACAAATGACCTATCAAGACCAGCTGCCCTTTTGCCTCAGGAGYTACATCCAATTCAGCAACAACTGCRCCAGGAAAGACTTCCTAATTCATCAGTTACATTTCCAGTCCTGAAAAAAAAGGGATAATGGAACCTGCCCTAGCTTTTCTGATATTAAAGGGTCAAGCCTGACTGCTGCACTTGCCTTGAAACTGATCCTCCACTAGTTAAGGCCAGGGCTGCAATCCCTAATCCAGCTTGAAGAATATTCCCATTGGATGCAAATTTCCGCATGTGGTACAGCCTGTATCCTAAACATGCATTCAAATAGGACCTGGTCTCATGACACCCTCATATCAGACCTTCAGAAGAACAGATTTAGGGAGCACTTTGCAGAAAATTCCCACCTAGTGACCCATTCTATCTTCACTTTCAGATTACTTAAAGAATCCTGGCTCCCCTAATAGGCTCTGAAACGCTGCAACAGCCTTAGGACTATGGAAACCATTGACTGTCTCATTTTACCTGCAATTTTTTTTTCCCTTTTTTTTTTTTAAGTTTCTTCCTGGCACAGCACTTTTAGTCGATCTTTTCCCCTTCTTCATAACCCAGCAAAATAAGTCTTGGTACTGTGACACCAGAAGAGGGAAAACAAGGCCAGAGACTGAAATTCATTACCATAAATTATAATATTCTTCCTCCCCTTGAGGTCTCAATTAAAAGGAGCAAAAGGTATTAAAGAAAAAAAGAAAAAGAGTGACAAAGTATTAGAAGAAATATTTAAAGCTGGACTTTAGTGTTGGTCTYGCTGTTCTATTCCCAGGTTTGTCACAGATTTTAAAGAAATCCTGCCAGCTAATATTGCTGAAGAATTTTTCATAAACATTTATTTTTATCTAATTCCCTCCCTATTTTTACTCTTCCAACACAGCTGGAATGGTACATGTCCTTGTTCATAGGTCATTTCTTCTTGTTTGACAAAATACACTTAAAACATATCTGTGAAAGAAGTACAGTGGAGCAAATAGACAAAATAATTACAAACTCAATTATAGCCCATTATACACAGCAGCGTCAACCTCAGCAGCTTACTTTGTTCACTGGCCAACCACACTGAAATAAGAGGGAGAATCAACAGAAATAATAAAGATTGTTTGCCTGGATCTTTCTGAGAAGTGCTGAAGCCCTGGCTGTGTTTCTGAGTGAGTTCTACAAAGGGAAACTTTATTATGAGACAATGAGTTTGAAAGTTCCCCTGAGATTCTTTTTGCATATTTCTTCCTCACCTACTCTATCCTCCATTTTTCTCTTGCCCTGCTTTTTTTGTGTCTTCATTTTTTTAGTTTGTTGCAAACAACTTCCCCTTTCTAATATATTCCTCAGGTCTATAGATGAACATCACCATCAAGTCAGGTTTTTTCCTTACATTCTTACATCCAGAGGGATATCTTACTGCCAAACACCACCAAGAGAATGAGTCTTTTTTCTCTCTTTCCACATTTAAGCTCTGCTATCGTAGCTGAAACATGTGCTTCTCTTCAACATGACTCTGTCCATATTTGTTCAAAATGATGCCCAAAATATCACTGCTCTGATAGGCCTRAAGCTGACTCTCAGATGTTCTGGTTGAGTACTCTGTCATGGGGAATATCTGTAATTGGAAGAATCTCTACCAATTCTCATGGCCCAGAAGATCCAGAGTCTAAATGCATGTCTAAATTGTATAAATTTTGAATGAATGTCAAGAAGTAATTTTGGATTATAAAAACTGTGAWTGAATTATGTCATTCTCCCTCTGTATTCTCCACATGCCTCTTTTCTATTCCACTTAGACTTGTGCCCCAATTTCTTCCATAACATCTTCATGATACTCCCAGGCTCCCCCGCAGCTAAGGAGGACACACCTATATGTACTTCTGAAAATTTTTCCCTTCTGTGTTTAAAGATGCCTCCTCTAATGTTTGCACAARTATTGATTACTTTTAAACAGCATTTAATAGCCAGAGCCATAACAAATAAACAATGATTTTTTTTTCCTTTTACCATCTATATACTAGAGCTATCTCTAGCTGATCTTTCAACCCTAAATTCATCATGAACAAAATGGAGATTATTTTTTTCCTGATCAAGTTACTACAGATTTCTATTTCTGTAGCTTGGAGCTAAACTTGAAGTCTGTTAACTTTTAAAAACACCCATTTATTTATGCCAAGCTTTAATGATGACATTGGGAGACAGAATATAACCTAAGGAGAGGTATTTTTTTGAATCACAGATAATGGTTACAACTAAGGAAAGACAGTAAAAAGCTACTTTCAAAGGTGTGAAACTGGTTATATAAAATCTGGTCTGGGAGACAGGGCCACTACAAACCATGTGGCCAGGAGTCAGCCAGGAGCCTGGTCCAAGCCTGCTCAGTCTGAGGTAGTAATGGTGTCTTATGTTCTTGCAGATCCTGAGCTCTGTTTGTACAAACAACCTCCCTCATTGTTAAAACTGGCTGAAGATATGAATGGAGAGGTCATTYTGGACTCAATACTATGTTATTTCTCATCCATTCAAGGGGAATTTTGCCTGCCTGACATGTACAGAAAAACAGTGGTTTCATTTGGTTTTACTTTTAATTTAGAGTCATCAAAGTCTTTTCCCCTTCTGAAAAGCAATCTTTTTTTTTTCTTTTTTTCTCAGTAAGTATTTCTCAGAGCCACTAGATATCTGTAGTAATCATGGTTTGCTTTTGGTAACAATTTGACCATTCAGAAGATATGCTATTACTACTTCTCCCTGAAAATGCTGGAAATCCCAGTATGTTATTTATAATTCTAATTCCTAATAGGTTAAGGCACACAAAATGACTTCGATTTTTTTTAAAAAAGTGTATCAATCACGGATCTAAAGGAATCTTTGTACTTGAAATCTACTGTGAAAAGACCATAATCCTAATGAATGCCAGTGATTTCTGCAGACCACTGTATCATTTGTAGTTTACTCTGCTGGTTCCACTCCAAATAACCTTCTAGTGTTTCTGATTTTAACAACAGATTAACATTTGAAAAGAAAAACAAGAGTAACAATAATATTTCCCAATTTCTAAATTTTCAGGTTCCACAAATTCTTTTTTTTTGCCTTACATATTGACATGAACAAAGATCTGCAAAAGGCAGCATAAACTGAGAAAACTTACCAAAAAAGACTTTTCAAGCTGCATGAAAGAGCAAAATTAAAAGCAAGGAGAATTTATTGGTTGTGCCTCTATTGAATGATGTACAAATATTATCTATCCACTTTATCAGCCAAGTTGAAGATGCTATTTCTATAACCCTGTTTAATAATACTATCAGGACTCATTGCAGATCTTTTCCCTGTATTCAGTTTTCCAAACATTGAAAAAGTCTGCTGCTTCTACTTGCAAGAACATCTGTTTAATTATCCAGCCATTATGGCAACATTGCTTTTAATTTGGTTTTATTTTTTGTGCTCTAAGTTTAGATCTAAATACTTGCTGACATCAGTCTTAGTCCTTTTCTCACTTCTAATTTTAACATCCCCATTGAATGCAATTAATAAATCAACAGTGTGTGTAATTTTTCTAACAACTATATAATATTTTTGAGCTTATCTGGGTTTCCCTACTAATTTACCTTCAGTTTCCAAATTTTAGTGACAGCTAACAGTTTGCTTTATTATATGATACCTTCTTGAGATAGTTTTTCATGGGTTTATACTGAAATAATCTGCTGGCTTTTCCCATTCCTCCAGGTTTGCAATGATTTGTGAGATAAGACATAACAAAGATTGCTACAGGGATACTACCTTTTCATCCTTCTGCTGCTGAGCATCTGTGAGAAGAAAACCCACATGAAAACAGCTCACAAACCACAAGCTGTCACGTGTCCCTTGTGATCTGTACTTGCTGCAGAGTGTATTGCAGTTTCCTCTTGTTTCTTCCTTGGGCTGTGCCAGAGAATGCGAAAATCTTTGTCTGTATTTTTGTTTATATACATAAGATGATTTTTCCTGCCTTTGGTGCTCAGCACAAGCTCTCTAGCATCACTGTTTTCTGCCTTTTCAGATTGGACCTAAAAGGTTCAGCTCCTTTCTTGCTTTCCACCTTGCCACACCAAGTCTTTTCTCTCCTCCCACTCTTGTCACAACATGTAGGGACAATAAGTCCTTGATATCAAAAGCTCATCATTTTGTTGCATTTCAGTTAACATTCTGCAGAGTGTAGAAGCTCCTTGCAACACTATTGCTCCTGTTAAACACAGATAAGGAGGAAACAACTAATACTTATGGTGCTCCTGCTCTGCAGCTTCACAGAACTGAAGTTCCACATAAGAAAGGTAAAACTAACAGGTCTGCCTGTCTCCCAATAGATTTTCTCAGACACTGCTTTTATCGGCTCAGCTCAATATGCAAACTCAAACTCAATTCCACATATATGTATCTATATGTACAAATATAGAGTTCAGATTCATAGCTATAAATGTGACCTGTTATTCAGTGTATGTACAAAATAAACACACAAATATCAATGGATATTGATAGCAGTGCCTATAAAAAGTTCCACAGAAAAAATAAAAGAATTAGACTACTGGTTATGTTTTGCTCTAAAGTGCTCCCCAAGGTCCTTCCTACAATATGCTCAAAGGAATGGACCATTTTCCATTACCCTTCACTTATCTGGCACATTTCACTACAGCTCTTCATAACTCAATCTTCAGGGATTCTCAAACATTTGATAAGATTTTTCACCAGCTCTTCTTGGTTTTTTTCTTCTTTTGAATAGAACCAATATGAGCAGTGCTTGTCATGCTTAATTAATGGAATTCAGTGAAATGCAAAAGAGCAGGACAACTTCCACCATGGTATCAACTTAAGAAATCTATATACTTGACAGGAGATCCTAAATGTCAGTGGAAAAAAAAAAGAGGTTTTGAAGAACTAATTTCACAATTATTCAGATTCTGGAGATACAAGCAAACTAGTCAATGTAGGACACAATATCAAACAGTATGATTTGCGGGTTTAGGGTTCTTAAAACTTTTAATTTCAGGCAAAAGATGTTCAGAGCTGTAGGACGTCATTAGAAGAGTTTTGTTTTCTTGTTTGGTTTGCTGCTTTGCCATCACTGGCATTTTTTTTTTTCATAGGTTTAATCTAAATTCTGTGTGCTTATCTGCCTTTTTAATACAGTATTAACAGCTTCAGAGAAAGACACAGGCTGATTTCATTTGCAGTTTTGATGAAGGAGAAATGGGAGAAAAAGGCACTGTATCATCATTATACGTGCTCCAAAGAGCCAGAAAATTCCCCTCAGGATATCTGAGGCTCGGAAAGTACAGCTCTTCCCAGTGGGGAAGCAGAAAACTTGGCAAGTCCCTGCACTAAGTTGTCCTCAGTATCTGGCTCCTGTCTGTGCTCACTGCTCTACTCCTCACCTTTTCTAAAATTGTCATCATGGGAAAAAAACTACTCCAAAAGAAAAGATTARGCYCTCAATATCTGGTATTATAAAAAAAACCCAATGAACCACTATGGAGGATTATTATTAATATTTTTGTGCTTACTTTCTTATGAAACAGCAGGAAATATAAAAAACAATGAAACACTGGCATAGTATCAAAAAGGTTAAGTTTACTATATTTCTGCCCAAGCTTATATTTTTATTTATTTTTTAATTAACAAAAAGGTGCCTTATTTTTATATTCACAAGTTTACCAGTAAATAGGTAAATAAATGACAAACCTTACATTAGACAAAAATAAAAAAATGGCAGAAGATCCTACTGAGATCCTACTGAGATTTTAGGGAATACCCAAAGAGCTCAGTCAGGGCAAGTGCAGCCTTGTCATTACTTTTGACACAGCTCTTGAAGCCATTTGTTTGTAGCCAAGTGCGTGATTACAGGAACAGCTTGGTGACTTCCAGAGCAAAGTCCTCGTGCTGGACTCAGCATAACAAGTGACTTCAGGCAGAGTGCATATCCATAAACACAACGAGGGCATATATTGGAAATGGGACTAGCTTGGTTTCTGAAGTATGCTTTCTACTACTCCCAGTCCTCAGATATTTTTTCTAATTAAGGCACCACAATATGCTTTGGATTAACACATGTGTGTCTTTATTGAATTGTAGCCGTGCTAGGGGTTTTAATGCACGTATAAGATGTGCAAGGCCTTCCTGTTATATAAAACCTATATAATACGCACTAGAAATTATTCAAAATGTATAAGTAAGTCCCTTCCTGCTCTCCTGGTTTCATTTCTCCACTTTTCTGGGATAGATCAGCTGTTTGAGCTATTTAGTTTAGGGGTGAATCCCAAAAAAAAGGATTACTGTGATATATTCATTATTGAGAAAGAAGTTGGAAGAACAGGCAGACATTTATACACTCCTTAGCCCATTCTTGGGGCATTTGGAGTCAGAGCATCTGACAGAGGTGTCCTTAAGGTCTTTTTTCTTCTAAAATGCTGAATAAAACACAGGCTGATCCTGACTAATGCAGAGCAGAACATCCTAAGCATATACCTCTGTAACACTCAGAGTTAGGCACTCAGCCTGACTCACCCAGTGTACAGCACAGCAACACTCAAACATGATAACCAACAGTACTCAGGATCACACTGAGACCCTCACAGACCCTCCATGAAACAAGGGATTGTCATACTCTTTTTTCCAGTAATCAGGGTTCTTTTCAAACCTTATAGAAACACACTTTCTTGTTAACATGCTGAAGACTTTTGGCCTGAACCGCAGTTTAAAAAGCTTTTTTGCTTCCCCTATTTTGAGATAAGTACTTCCATGTGACTGATTTAAGCAGGATTTTCCTGTCCTTCCTTTTCAATGAAAGTATGTAAGCTGTTATACCTCATTGTTCATACAGGTTTCTGTTCTCTATTCATTTTTATCCCTACTATGGGAACACCACCTGCTCTTCTTCCAGCAGCTGTCTCTTTTTCCAAACCTGCTCACGAAGATACAGCACATCAGGGTGCAGTATACATGCCCAAAGTATGGTTTGAATTACACATGAAAACTCTCACGAGAGAATCATTTGTCAGGAAAACCCTTGTCAGGATGGTCTCACAACTAAACCTGCCCTCTCTTGCTGACTGCCAAGAGGATCACAAATTTCCACAATTCTAAAATGTCTAGTGGTAAAAAGATAGAACCTGTTCTGTTGACCAGTGGCAATACTCACTCGTCTCTAGACCTATATGACTTACCACAAACCAAATGGGGTAAAAGGGTACCACAATCTTCTTTATGTAATTATGGGAAAGCTCAGCACACGTATCTAAATCTATTCCAGTTGTGTTTGTCCCATCATAAGTTAGCCAAACACTTGAATAAAAATGTTGATTTCAGATACCGTGTGAAGTTCATTGACACTGAGTTACTTCATCTAGTAGTATTGGCTTGTGCTGAGGTCACTACTTGAATTTATAGAAGATTTTGCCACTTTAAATGCAAAAAACCAATACAAAAGTGCATCTTATTGCCCAGAGCCCAGCAGGATCCAAAAGGTGAWCCTGCAGGGCTGCATCACTGAACTTCTCTGTATTTACACTCACCTTGTGCACCACAGAGGGGCARCTTCTTGAYKGTGCACTGGAATAGATTTYCCAGAGAGAYTGTGGAGTCTCCCTCACTGGAGATATTCAAGAACCATCTGGATGTACTCCTGTTCTATGTGCTCTAGTATGACCCTGCTTGAGCAGAGAGGTTGAAGCAGATGCCTCCCTGTGAGTCCCTACCAACCTGACCCATCCTGTGGTTTGTGTCTGGCAGAGCTAGACACCAAATGGTGTCCATACAGCAACAGGTGCTTGTATCCATAGGCTGTGTGGGTATGGACATCTAGCATTTTTGGAGGCACTCCTGATAGAACTTAGGTACTATTGGTTGTAAGTCTTCAGTTGTGTCATCTGTCCTGCATGTGCACTCAGACCTGCTAACACTGCATTTCCTCATGAAGCAAACTGGGCTCAACAGAAAAAAAGGAAACAAAACACAAAAAAATTATACTTTTCAAGTTTTCAAAGTGCTTTTCTCATGTGAATAGAAATGGAGTGTGTGGGCAGGAGCCTCCCATCTACTTTTACTGCAGTGGGGAGGTGAGCATGACACCAGCCATCCCTCCCACCCAGGGCTTCAGCTGTGAGGGGTTGGGGCCAGCATCCAAATCACACAGCTGGAGAACTTAAAGGCAGCTGTAATGAGGAAAGCAAGAGTCAGCCCCAGCAGAGGATACCCCTCTGCAACTCTCTTGGGAGCCAGTTGTAAGTGAAGGTTTTCTCACACTCAAATCCTGCCTGATCTGAGGTGCAGCAGCATCTCAGTTGGGGTGCAAGGTGTCCATCTAAGCCCAGTCCTTGACCTAGGGGCCATGTCCCCAGCCTAGCCATTGGCCTGCCTTGTCACTGCAACACAGGTTTTCAGCTGAGCCTGGCAGCCATCCCCAGGCCTGCAGGATTGTGCTTGGCTTCTCACTCCCCTCTTTTTGCGGGACAGTCTGCCATGCTACTCCTGGACAGCAGTCTGCAGCACAAAGGTACAAAGGAGTGCAGCAGAAGAGATGGGAAACTGCAGGAGCTTTATATATATTATCACATATTTAAAACAAAAAATTAACAGTGTCTGATACACTGAATGTTTTGGTGCTGGCCAAAAATGACTGAGACAACCTCTCTCTATTAGTCTGGTAATAAATGCTGCACACTGTTATTTACGAGGCCAGAGAGAAGAACACATTTTTTACACATAGCCCTTGGGTGATAAAATCACCAGTCAATATGCATGTGTAATTCTTGTGAACATCACTGTAACCCCATATGTTCTCAGGACTTAAAGGCACCATTTGAATAAGCCCTGGAAAGTCTTGGCTGGTCATAACCAATTATGACCGAGAAAGTCGTAAATCGACACACAAACCTTGGTCTATTAAAAAGTTATTAGATCGTCTACATCAGCCATTCAGCTGTTCTGAAATTGGACTTGGGCAAACACATGTGGTTTAATGCCCAAACAGTCATCATTCAGCTGCCCTTTTCCCACAGAAATCCTGACCTGCCCCAGAGGCTCTCCAGAGACAGAGCTCTGTACAACATACAGCATACATACCAAGGTTGTATGCAGCCTCTTTCCAAGCTGTTTGCTCACCCCTCACAACCTTTATCTGAATCTAGAACCTGCATTTTTCTTCTGCTTGATACAGGAAACATTTTCAGATAACATTTGATGCAAGCTGCCATAATCAAATGTTAACTCCAGTATGGACAGAGTTAACAATAATCTTGTGGTGCAACACACCTGGGTTTATAATTTCTCACTAAGGTATTTTGTAACAGTTTACCCCTCCAGCACTAGACAGAAGAGTGGAAGCAGACATCCAGGCTACTGAGGTGCAAAGTTGTCACCTAAATATGAAGTCAAGAGCCCAGAGACCTTCCTTGCAACCTTGGTACAAGACTGATTGGAACAGAGAAAGGCAGTACTGGTAACATGGGCAGAGTAGCAAATTTGGAAGGATGGCCCCAGGTTGTGCTCATGCTGCTAGCACTGCAATCACAACTTGATGTCCAGACATTGGACTTGTGCTGCTCCGTGTTAGATCGCCTCATTAAACACTGATCTGAACTCTGCCATCCTGCCTGCTGCAGGTCCTTTTGTGGGGACTGC
This sequence comes from Alauda arvensis, assembly GCA_902810485.1. NCBI lineage: Eukaryota > Metazoa > Chordata > Aves > Passeriformes > Alaudidae > Alauda > Alauda arvensis. Next base: position 872,688 of record CADDXX010000354.1, read on the forward strand.
GCTCAGTTCTCAATCACACTGACAGGGTGAAAGTGCCTTCCATTCTCTATAAATTCTCTTATGTACTGGGTGACTTCCTCAGCTTTTTATGTTTTAATTGCTTTGTCAAAAAGAGTAATTCAGGGCCTTTTAGAAAATTCCCAGGGTGGTTTCACCACAGGTCCACACATGACCTCTTCTCCTCTCCGAGAATTGCAAGCATGACTTTTATCCTTACAGCACCAAAACACTTGTATGCTTCACCTCCTTTTTTCTTGTCTCTGGATGATTGCACAGCCCTACTTGTGTTCTATTTTGTCTAAGAAGGAAAAGGAAAGGTCAGTGTCTCAGTCTGTATATCTCAACCTTTTACAAGCATTGAAAATTCAAAGCGAAGTATGTTTTTAAAATAATGTATTTCTGCAAAGGTGAATGAGTCAGCTAGTGCACTGATCCTTTTCTTTCAGTTTCAAGGATTTGAATTAAAATTATTCATTCTGCCACCTTGTCTAGATTAATGAAGCTGAATATAGAAAACTTTAAGAGAGATTATTAACTTTGTCCTGAGAGTGGAGGAAGTGCATGGTCCCACAATAGACCTTGCCTTCTGCTCTAATGATAGTGATTAATCTCTGGTCTTTTGTTATTTAATAATAGTTTGCCACCCAAATGCATGGCAATGAATTTGAGTGAAAGACTAGACTCAGTAAGACAGCATGTACAACTAGCCCTGCTTCAAGAAAATAAAGTGTGACTTTATGACAGGATAATATTTAAGGATTTTTTTCTAGTCATTTTATAGCAGCAGTTGATTCTGTGTAGGATCCTTGTTTCAGTACATGCTTTTAATTGTGCTAGTGCTTTTAGCTTGATATAAATAGCAGGCTATTAGAAAGTTTGCAAAATATCTAGTTGTGTCTACCCTTATAGGCCCTACCAAAGTGCTTTGCAAGTTTCACTCTACTCTTTTTTGCCAAGTCCAAGTAGCAGACCATAGATAATGCCTACAATTTCTTGAAAGTAGCTTTTGGGTTTATTCTTTTCCTCCTGTGCCATACAACAAATTCTCCTTATAAAGTTCACCTGCAATGCAACATGTATTTGTGTAGCAAGGTGAAATTGTGATGCTTGTATCCCCAATCGTCTGTTCTGTTTATGCTGGATATTGAGTTCTKCTCCTTTAAAACTAGATCTGGGTTTTTGATCCAGAACAGAGCCAATCAAGAGAGAAGGGGAGAGAAGGAAAAGCAGTAGAACTATTTTCAAGATTGTATTAAAAAAAATAGAGATAGTAGCTTCAGCTCTCTCACTCTTGCATGTTGTCTGCAGTAAAGACAGCAGAAGAGAGCTCTCTTTTGCTTTTAGTTAGTCTTTTTTGCTAGCTGAGGCAGAGAAGTTCCCCAGACTGTGGCTTTTCTTTTTCTTGGACTTGATTGGCTCTGTTCTGGATCAAAAACCCAGAAAACACCAGGAGCTCACATTTGTGGTCCACCAGGGCCACATTTCCAGCACAGGAGGGACTGATGAGGACTGAGTGAGCCAAGATACACCCCACAACAAGGACTTTCTGAATTTGCCATCTCTTCAGAACAGCAAAAGGTTTTATTGTTTAATATTATTCATTTTTTCATGTTTGTGAATACTTTGTTAAATAAATGGGGTTTTTCTACTTTTCTTGAAAGAGATTTATATCTCCTGAACCAGTGGGACAGGGGCTACCTGAACTTGCTTTCTAGAGGGACCCCATTTAGAGGTTTCTTCCCAAATCTGTCCCAAACCAGGACAGTTGCTAACACTGCTAAATGTGCCCTCACAAGGGGCTGGGGAGGAGGGAGGTTAAATCTTGACCTCTGCCTGCAAGACAATCTTGTCTTCCCAGATTAAGACTGCAAAACTAGACTTCACATACTGGTTTTCACTAACCAGACTCTCTCAAAAACAAATGCAAAGTGGCTCATCAAGGCTCCTTTGGGTTTCCTTATAACATGTTCCAAAACTAGAAGGTGCCCAGCTACACTAATTATTCAAAGGACTGAAGCCACAGAGATAGTTCATGTGTCCATGGAAGTTAGTGACTGCTCAACAGCATGAGAGGAAAGAGTTCTGTCTCTAACAAACATCCCACACCTATACTAAATAAAAGTGTAGAAACTACCTCAGTGCATTTGCCTGGTGCAGAATCACAGAGCATATTCCCTGTCCTTGCCTAAATAAATAACCTTAGCACTTGCATTTTAGTCAACCATTTTCACAAGGTCTATTGCACATTCAGAGTAACTAGAAGGTTTATGCAAACCTGAGCCTAGAGCAGTGGGACTAGAGTTTTATTCCTTAGCTTTAGGGGGTCTTTGCTCCTGCCCTTCTTCCCTTCAAGCAGGTGTAAAGCAGTGTGCAGGAGCTTGTTTCAGAAGCCTGAAGTACTTCATGTGCACCTCTGTTGACACAAAAGTGGCTTTGCAAGATTGCCAGGGAATTTCCAAGTTCAGTGTAGCTGCACCTTTGAAAGGTTTAGCCCTAAGTATCTAAAATAAGATTGATTTTCCTGAGTGGTAATGTTTTCAATGAGGGGAAATTACCCCTTATAGTGAATAAGAAACAGGCCTCGTTTCTGTCATTTGCTCTCCATCCTTTAGCATCTGTAATTCTGCTGTCTCCCAGCACTACCACAACAATTTCTAAAATATCCTCAGGCTTTCCACTAAATTCAGAATTTTCAAATTTGAAAATCCCCTTTGATCCTCTATTCCAGTCTGGGACAAGTAAACAACCATCAGTGAGTAAACATGGTCTGCTGCTAGGAGCCAGTTTGCCAGTCCAGAGCTTCCCTGCTGCTCCCCACAAGTTCCTGCCAGTCTGATACCACCTTACCATCATTGTGATTGAAGCATTATCTCAGCTGGTGAGAGCATGGTGCTATTAATGCCAAGGTCATGCATTTGATCCTCATTTGGGCCATTAATTTAAAGAATTGGACTGTATGATGCTTGTTGGTCCCTTCCAAGTCAGAATATTCTGTGATCCTGTGTTATTCCCTGCAGCTTTCCCACCTGTGATCTAATTTCAAGTTGTCTGGACAGAGTAATATCAAAGAGAAAATTGAGAGACCCTTGATGCTCATTAGGAAAACATGAATATTTCATTTATTCTCCTCAGCATGCCCTTTTCACTTTAAAACATTAGAAACTCATGTGAAAACTCACACCATTTCTGCTCCAAATGCTGCCCACCTCAGACAGATCTTAATGATTGTCATTCCCTTTCTCTTACCACACAGAAAATTGACGCACAAACCTATGAAGTAAGAAATTCATACCTTCAAAAACAGTTCGTTTAGTTGCCCAAATATGTTTTTGAATTTTGCTTTCTTTTTTTTTTTCCTCTCTCCTCCTGCCTTTATTTGACTGACTTGTGTTCTTGACAGCTAAAGAACAGTTCAGTTCTACTGGGGAAGACCCCTCCTCAAACCTCTTGACTCTTAAGCCATTTTTGTGAAAGCAGCTGCCATGAAAGCAATTTGTTGTTGATCTGAGTCCAAGAAATAAACACTGTGTGTTCCATATATACATATTCTGAGCTATACTTTAAATGTCACATAATTTTAATTTTTCATATAACCAGAATGTTTCTCCCAGCAGCTTATACTTTTGCATTATGCATTTATGTAAAATGCATTTAGCCAGGAGTAATCCTTTGAAATTCTCATTTTTATTCCACAGGGGAAAATTATGGACTGGCTTCTACTTATACAAATCTAGAAACAGTTGTCTGAGTTACTGTATAATTTGATTCCTTAATTTGAACCTAAACTTTACTCCACTTTCTTCCTTTTTTTAAGTTTGATTGATAGCTTTAAAATAATATGGTAACTATTGTCCATTTTGTTTTTTCAAAATTTTTTGCTAATTACTCTGTGAGTTAATTTTAATTCTGGTTATGTTTTACAAGATGCTATAGAATGATTTTCTTTTCAGTCTCATTCTGTTCAACTTCAATTCCTTAAACACTCAACAGTTGCATTTGTTGCAACAGTTTCTCATTTATGATGACACATTTTCCTCTGCAGGAAATATTTTCCTGAGTTTAATACTTACTCCATCTTTGTAAATCTTGCAGTGTGTACTTTCACACTACTAGTTTATTTGCAATCTTGTAATCTACCTTTCAAAATCACGGAATATTTTGTAAAGAATCTCATAATATATTTAAATTCTCAGTCTTTGCAAACATGGCAAAACAAAAGTTTCATAATGGTATACAGCAGTAAAATATATATTGTTGTGTCTGATATTCCACAAAGGGATTTTCTAACTTTTCTGCCCAGCCAATTTTCAGCAACTTCACATCTTTCATGGAAGCATGCTAAAAAAGCAGCCATGGAGCTATCTCCCCACTATTTCCCAGGAAGACTTTTGCAAAAGCAGCCCCAGGTATTCAAGTCAAACCTGAGGGGAACAAGGACTAATGACAGGATCAGTGAAAACACTACTTTTAACATAAGGTTTCGAAAGAAGAGCTAGGAGTTCAGAAAATCCAGAAAGAATTATATTATTCTAGTTTTTTACATACCATTCCTATCTATTTATTTTCACCAATTCATTTGTATCTACTTTTTTTACTCCCTATCCAACTATCCCATGCTGTTCATGCACACTGCCTCCCTAATACCAGCACCTGCAGTTTAGACAGCTTGTTGACCTAATTTAGCCACTTATTGGATTTCATTTTAGAACTGGTCAACACCCACATACCCCACCACCAAAAAA